>JAVALU010001949.1:387500-932500 GCA_030770095.1 Gila robusta | reverse complement strand
TGGAGAAATATATCTTAAAAATAGCAGTTTAATTAAAGCTTTCAATATACAATTGACTTGCTTTTATTACATTTAGTAGCCTAGCCTAGATAATTTAGCAGATAACAAATACAGTAGATAACAATAGCCTACTTGTTTTAATTGTATAGCCTGTATATATATATATATATATATATATATATATATATATATATATATATATATATATATATAGCCTAATTTTTAGTGTAACGAAATGACTTAATTCCAATGTGTAACACATTTGAAATGTGTTATTTTAGCTATTTAAGGCTACAATTAGTGACTATATTTTTTATTTATTTTCGGCTTATTAATAGTCTACGCACTAAACAGGACCGTGTTTCCAAAAAGCATATCGTATCATAGCCTAGCCTACTGTAGAAACGATCGTACGGGTCAAAAAATGTTTCACAAAATCATCGTTACTTAAACGGGTGAAAAGTGCTCTGGATTATTGCCATGTGAATCCAGTGCCAAAGAAACAGTCTCATGCAGTCCCCTGCAGGACAACCGCGAAATTACACCTACACTTAATATAGGCTTAATCATTGAGTGTGGCTTTAATATCAAAATATTAAAGCCACAAAACATAACATAATATCAGTCAAACTCGTAATTGTACTTAACTTACATTTAATTATTTACTTTTAGTAGTCAATTAAAACAGTAGGCTACTTAATAAATGTATAACAAATACAAATAAATAATGAAACAATTAGCTGCAAAATATTTTTTTTTTTTAAGAAGAAGGGTGGTGGTGGTGGTGGTGGTGGTGGTGGGGGGGGGGGGGGGGGGTGATACAGAAGTTCAGTGGTACAGCTGTAATCTGTGACTAAATATGTGTATGGCATGCAGGTGATTATAGGTATCATCAGTAATATTAAAGTTTTTGTAACTCAATTTCATGAACTGGACCAGCTTTCTTGGTTGAGTTTATTCTTGTCTGCAACCTTAAACCTTCACCATAGAAAAATCGTACAATGTTGTTTATTAACCCATGGAGATGTCCATTTGGCCAATGCATTGCAGAGGTAAACAACATTACTTGAAGTTGTGAAACAATTAAGTCTACCATATACGTAAAGAATGGCTTTTCTTGTTTTCTCTCTTCTTAGAGGGGTCAACAGCACATGCCTTTTGTCTAATCAAGATAGATTTTTTTTTATCAACCATTATTCATTGTACCTTGGAATTTTTAAAATGCTTTAAAGGCAAAAATTTGGTCTATTGATATCTGAAAAATTTCAGTCTGGATTCAGGCTCCATCATAGCACAGAAACTATGCTCGTTAAAATTACAAATGGCTTATTTCTCGTGTCTGACCAAGGTTGCATCGCAATACTAGTTTTACCTGATCTTAGTGCTGCGTTCGACAGTATAGATCATAAAACACTCTTAGATCGACAACAAAATTACACTGGTATTCAGGGACAGGCATTAAAGTGGTTTAGATCATACCGTTACCATTTTGTCTATCTAAACGGGGAAATATCTAAGATAACGTCAGTAAATTATGGAGTGCCACAAGGTTCTGTGTTAGGCCCTCTGCTATTTTCAATGTATATGCTGCCTCTTGGTAGAGTTCTCAACGGGCCTGAAAATTACAACCCGACCCGACCCGGCCCGTGGCTTTTAAAGCCCGGACCCGATGTGACCCGATGTAACCCGACACATCAACATGAATTATCTGCCCGAACCCGGCCCGCGGCCCGACGCTGATTTTCTTTTTTTTTCTTTTTTTCTCATACACGTATTATTATGACCAGCAGACGGGAATTCAAATCAACCTTTAATGTTCACGTCTTTTAACAATAGCCTACAAACAATACAAACAACTGAAACAAACTTGAAATATATAAATACGCTATATAGGCTATACTAAATATGCCTCAAATAAAAATTTATTTATTTGTTGTTTATTTGATATGGACATAACAACAGTATTGGGCAAACCAGATACATTGTTTTTCGTGTTATAGCAAAACTGCTAATTTGCAACACTTGTCCATAGAAAGCTACACACTTTCACAAAACACAGTACAAAAACAGTACACAATACAATATTTAAAAAAGTAAACAATACATATCATCAATATTCATTTCATACAGCGTTACCATGTGTACAGATTTGACTTGACCTCAGCCATTGTTTCAGACCTCTGTCAAAGCTGATCATGTCTGTCTGCAATTTTAGTTCAGTGGGCAGAGAGTCTCGATCCATTAAAAGAGAAACTAGACTGACCAAAAGATTTTGTAAATCGCGGAAGAACACAGTCCCCACTGACTGAGGCTCTGGTGGAAGGTCTAAGTGAGCCCTGACGCCTAATAATGAGAGCAGAAAACAACGGCGATACATGACTATTCAAACATTTAAAAACTAATTTCAAAGTACTAAAATGTATAAAATTTCCAAAAGTAAACAGATTATGTCTATGAATGGTGTCACAATGATGCGATGTTATGGGTTTTCTATCAAATACCTTGACTGCCTGCTTGTACACTGAAACAACTGGCTTGAGTGTGGACGTGGAGGTTTGTGACCAAGATGTTACGCAATAAGATGTGAAAAAATCATTGCATGCATATATAACAGGGCGGCCCGATGAGACAGATCTCTCCTGATAAAACGAAAACAGTTCAAGTTGGATTTTACCTTTTTACAAACATTTTTGACTTGACTTTTAAATTTAAGGTTGTCTTCTTCTGGACGACCCTGTTTTTTGCTGTCATATTTCATCAGCACCTTGCATTTTGAGCATTGCACATAACCTGTAGAATTTCCATCAGAATCCAGCACCACTCCAAACACTTTCCAGACCTCTGATTTTCCCACTCCTGTAACGTTAGTAGCGACGGTGAATTCACCTGCGGCAAGTTTACTTTTCACCAACTCTTCTCCAGGCTAAAGGCGTGCACGCAGCGGCGTCAGGTCTGCCCCCGCGATGCACGTTGCACGTTGCACACAGCAGCCAGACTTTCTTTACGGTGAACAACTGCAATGATTAATAAATGTTTTTTTTTTTTCACTGAGCGGAATATTTTCAGTCATTTGCTTATATTTTCGACCCGAACCCGGCCTGAACCCGCGGGTCCCGTCGGGTTTGTCGGGCCGACCCGGTTCGTTGAGAACTCTACCTCTTGGTAATATTATAAGAAAACATTAAACATTAGTTGCACTGTTATGCTGATGATGCAGTTATATTTCACCACGACCAGATCTTTAAATTATCTAAATTGGTAATTGAGTGTTTTAAAGATATAAAATATTGGATGTCCAGTAGTTTTGTTCTATTAAATTTGGATAAGACCCATGGGCGTAGGTTTGGTCTCAGCTTTGGTGGGGACATCCCCCCCCCCTTCCCCCACTTTTTTAGGTTTAACTGGAACAATATCCTGGGTAACCAGGATCACCAGTTAATACTATTTTCCACAGTAGAATCTGCATTTGAAAGCCTGGTCAGTCACTACTACTGCTAGTTATTTGTGTGGCTAGTTATTTTTGCCTACTTACACTCTGCTTTATGAAAAAGCTTCGTATGTCCCCTTTCTTCTTCTTGGGTGACATAGCTGATCTACAAAGTACAAAAAGGGGCAAAAAAACGGAATATTAAAATGTTTTACTCTGGCCTTTGTATATGGCAGGCAGAGAGACAGCCCTGGTAACTTACCGTCGGCGTCGTCACGCGCGCGCACACACACACACACACACACACACACCACCCGCTCGCTGCCAGTGAGTGCAAGCACAAAAAGTAGTCCCGGCCCGCGCGTGTAGCCTGCCTGTCAGATACCCCGCCGCCAATCAAATTACGGCGTATCTTGTACTGTCGTCGTCCTGGCCGTTGGAATCGATCCAAATAGCAGCGCAAAGATCCAAATGCAGCGCAAATATCAAAATAGCAGTTCAAAGGAGCTTGCTAAATATTGGTGGGGACAAATTTGTCATCTCAAAATATTGATTGGGACTAGTACCTAGCGTCCCCCCCTAAACCTACGCCCTTGATAAGACCAAAAACCTGTACACAGAATCTCTTAGAATATAATTAGCATTTTGAAGAATGTACAGTTACTTCCTCCTCTACAGTTAAAGACCTGCTGTTATATTAGTCTTTCAAAAATGTATTTTATATGTTACAAAAACAGCCTTTTCCACCTCAGAAACATTGCTAAGCTCCGGAACATGTTATCAGTTTCTGATAATGAAAAGTTAGTTCATGCATTTATGGCCTTTAGATTACTGTAATGCATTACTAGCTGGTTGTCCTGCATCCTCAATAAACAAGCTACATTTAATCCAAAATGCAGCTGCAACAGTTCTTACTAGGTCAAGAAAATATGATCATATAACACCAATTTGATCATCTCTACACTGGTTACCTATTAAGTATTGTTACTGATCTATAAAGCCCTAAATGGTTTAGCTCCTGTGTATTTAACTGATCTTCTATCACTTTACAATCCATCACGCTCTTTAAGATCACAAAACTCTGGGCTTCTGATAGTACCTAGAATATCCAAGTCCACTGAAGGAGGAAAAGCATTTTGCATTTGGCTCCTAAACACTGGAATGGCCTTCCTGATAATGTTCGAGGCTCAGACTCAGTCTCCCAGTTTAAAGACGCATCTCTTTAGCCAAGCATTCATATGATGCATCTCATAACCTCGTACTCCAGTTATATCAGATGAAATGCACATGACTCTGTATTGCTTGAAATGTTATGAACAGCAGATATGCTAATTATTTTCCATTTGCTTTTCTGTTTTATCTTGGGATGCCCATCCCGAGGTAACTAGAGACTATGTCGGCTCCAGTTTGGATCCAGCCTATTCCGAAGACTTCAGATGTGAAGAGACGACTCCAGATGACTCCAACTCCTGTGAGGACTTCAGATGACGCCAACTCTGAATCAACGTGCACCACTTCCAAATTTTCCATATATTGAAATCATTATGATCACACCTTGTAATGATTGCTTTAATGAGATCATTGTTTCAGCTTAAATTAATACATGATATTAGCTAACTGCACGATGTGTATGATCTTAGAACTACATTTCATATGGACATAACTTGATCACTCTAAATTGTAATGTAGAAACATGTATTTTCTGTAAAGCTGCTTTGAAACGATATGTATTGTGAAAAACGTTATACAAATAAATGTGAATTTAATTTAACATAAAAAACCCCAGATTATTTTAAATGAAATTATGAAAAATAAGTAAATTAAATTAAGTTATAGCAGTGTAATAAAACAATGTACTGCAATAAATCATTTGCTTTTATATGGTTTTAAATGTTAGGAAATTAAAGACTAGTTGCTGTACCAGCAAATGAGATCTTCACGCCTCACTGGTGATTCCTAAAGGACAGGAAGTGGTTGTACTTGTTCTGACACCAGAACACACAGATCTTTTTTTTATTAAACATATTATACACATACATATAACATTATGAACATTATGAACTCACATCTGGATTGTGCCATGGGCTTTGGTTTGTGGCATGCATGACAAGAGTGTCCTTTTGTGAGAAGTAGGAGGAGCAAGAGGAGGCGTCCAATCAACAAACTTCAAAACTACAGCTTTCCGAAAAACAGCTTTTCTGTTTTGCAGTGCAGCCAAATGCAGGTGGAGGAGGATAAACGCATTCACATTGATTAAATGATGATAAAAAATGATAAAAAAGAGAGAGGCTCTTGGGAAGAAGTGTGCTTAACTATTACAGGTACTTGTAGATAATATAATATTATGAAATAAAAGACAACTTAAGTGTACATAGAGACTACACTTTCATGACTAGATTTCTCAAAACAATGTCAGGGTACATTTAAAAATTGTTATGCATTGTAATAATGTCAAATTATTGTTTTAATGTATATTTACATCTTTTGTGTTTGCTTTAAAGAAGTAATTATTTTGATATGTTGAATAACAAACTAAGGTACATGTAAAGTAATTGATATTAATTTTAATTGTAGTGTGTAATGTACAAATGTTTAATTACGAATATATTTAAATACATGGCATGCACATTTCAATATAAATAAAGTAGGCTATATTTTAGTTTACCATAAATGCTTATAAGTACATTTGGAAGTACACTATATATGCCATATTTCAAAAACAATTATCTACAATAATATTTCAAAGACAATAGAAATATTAATGTAACCGGAACCTCTAAAGAGACATGATGAATAAAAAAAATGAGATGGGAGGAAAAATTATTTGGCAATGCTTTTGCCTTCTCCTGCAAAAACTAATTTTTTCTCCGAATCCTGAAGCCTGATTGGTTCACGTCTGTGCTTTTCACAGACAAATAGCATTTCAGCTCACCAAAAGGGGCGGGGTTGGCAGCCTATATAAGCCACTCAGAAATGCAGAATCATCCAAATCTTTCTCCTTCAGCGCAAAGATCATCTCGCTGGTCCAAAGAAGACTGAAGCCTCTCTCTCGCCTCTTCTCGCCGTCGAATGATCCTCGCAGTGAAAAAAGACGCTCTGCAAGCAAACTGACTCAGCAACGCTCTGACAGCAAGCTGACTGAACGGCTTCGCGTAACGCTACATCGAGGCCCAGAAGTCATCGCAGACTATGCGTCACTTCTTGCCTAAAAGAACCAGCTTCGCCACTGCCTCCAGTCACTCCAAGACGGCCCTGCCGAATCAGCAGCCACCAAGGCCAGCCTCAGCGCCCGTCCAGCCCCAGCCAAAAGCAGAGCCGGAAGTCAAGTCAAGACAACCTTTATTTATATAGCGCTTTTTACAATACAGATTGTTTCAAAGCAGCTTTACAGAGATAACAGGAAAATAATGTTGTAATAATATTGTTAAATATAACATTAAATGTCCCCAACTAAGCAAGCCAAAAGCCAATGGCGACAAAGGCGACAGGGTGACAGACAGGGTGCCATCAGGTGACAGAATGGAGAAAAAAACCTTGGGAGAACCCAGGCTCAGTCAGGGGGCCAGTCCTCCTTTGGCCAACGAACGAACAGTGTATGATTATGATTTAAGCAGCATTATAGGTCAGAAGTCAGATGGGATCATAACTTTCACAATATTTATCCAGTTCCATCTGGTTGGGGTCGGAGTCATCACGCCGGTATGGAGACGAGTTTGTTGAGGTGTCCATGAGGCCTTCACAGGGCTGATGAGGCTGGCACTTCAGGGATGCGTTGTTGTCGTGTCCAAGTGATGGTCCTTCATCAGATCCAGATATGGCCTGGATCCGGCGGACTGCGATAAACCTCGGGATAAACAGAGAGACTAATATTAGCGTAGACGCCATCCTTCTTATGATGGACAAAGTACATCAGGATTTATGGGAAGTGTTCCCGGTTCCGGCTAGTCAAGCCATGCCTCCACCCGGCCAAACGTTACCCATATCCGAAGCATCAAGGGCCTGCGCGAGACGCAGCTTGTAGTACTTCAACCATTTGCCACTTGACAAGTCAAGCCATCCCCGGAGTGTCAAGCTGGATTTTGGGGATAATAGAATGAGGTTAATAGCTCCAATTCGCTCGCAGACCATCCCGCTTCAGGGGCATGATTGAAACAACTATCAAACAAATCCTCGCACAAATTCGCCCTAGGATTGGTTTATATCAGTGGATCTGAAAGACGCTTACTTTCATATCCAGATAGCCCCCAATCACAGACCGTTCTTGAGATTCACGTTCAAGGGGGTGGCATACCAATATACAGTCCTTCCATTCGGACTCTCTCTAGCTCTGTGTATTTTTACGAAGTGTGTAGTCTAGGCACTCTCCCTTCTGAGACAGATGGGAATCCGCATACTCAACTATTTCAAAGATTGGCTGCTTATAGTCCAATCAGAACAGGAGCTATGCACCCACAGATCCCAGCTCCTCAGCCATCTGGAGGACCTGGGCTTCAGGGTCAACTTTGGCAAGAGCTCGCTGCTCCCCAGCCAACGCATTTCATTCCTGGGAGCAGTTTTTGACTCAGCCCAAATAAAGGCTCGGCTCTCACAAGAGCGAGCCTTGAAAATCAGGAGCATGGTGACCACGTTCAAAGTGGAGCCCTTTCACCTCTTCATGAGGTTTCAGAAGCTGCTGGGCCTCATGGCGGCAGCTTGCTCTGTCACCCCGCTGGGCCTGCTCCACATGCAACCACTCCAGCTCTGGTTTAAAGGTCTTATTTTACCCCATGCGTGGCACACAGGCGGACACTCTCAGGGTGACCCACGGCTGTGTCAGAGCCTTGGTCCCTTGGAAGTCACCCACGTTTTACCAAAACAGGGTAACACTGGGTTCAGTTTCCAGGAGGAAAATGGTCGTGACAGATGCCTCCAAGTGTCTACTGAGCACTCTGGCCAATTTCAGCAATCAGAGCAGCTATTTGTCAGCTTTGGAGGCCCCAATAAAGGGCTGCCGGTTTCAAAGCAAAGACTTTCCAAATGGATTGTGGATGCGATAGCACTGGCTTACAAGTCAATGGACTACAGGTATGGCCTCTTCTTGGGCGTGGCCCCAGCGGAGTCGCTATCCCAGATATCTGTGCGGCGGCCAGCAGGTCCTCGCTGTCCACCTTTATCAGATTTTACAACCTGGATGTCCTGTTCTTCAAGCACGGGTGTTGTCAGTCAGAGACACATATGGACTGTGTAGGTCTGAGCCTTTCCCCTAGCTGGTCTAAGGGCCCTCAATCGAGCACACCCTAGCTGTTGGCTCGCAGAGCGGCTTCCATTCTGCGCTTGTAGTTCAACGATAATGGATTAAGTTCCCAATGAGCGTCAGCTAAAACTGAAGAAATGCGAGTGAACCATATCGAAAGGGAACGGTTATGGTTACTCATGTAACCCTGGTGTCCTGAGATAACGGGAACGAACATTGCGTAGCTTGTTGTACTATTACGCTACCCAGAGTGTCATGCTAAACCGCTCCTCAGTTGAAAGATTCTTCTGCATTTCTGCGTGGCTTATCAGACGTGAATCAATCACGCTTCAGGATTTGAAGAAAACAGGAGTTTTCCCCATAAGCATCAGCTAAAACTGACACATTATCTCAGGGAACCTGGGTTATGTGAACATTTGAAATTGCGTTCGCCTGAGAAACTTTGCGTAAAATGTTTGCGTTAGCCCGAGAAACTTTGCGTAAAATGTTTGCGTTCCCCCGAGGAACTTTGCGTAAAATGTTTGCATTCCACCGAGAAACTTTGCGTAAAATGTTTGCATTCCCCTGAGGAACTTTGCGTAAAATGTTTGTGTTCGCCCGAGAAACTTTGCGTAAAATGTTTGCGTTCGCCCGAGAAACTTTGCGTAACATGTTTGCGTTCGCCCGAGAAACTTTGCGTAAAATGTTTGCATTCCCCGAGGAACTTTGCGTAAAATGTTTGCGTTCGCCCAAGAAACTTTGCATAAAATGTTTGCATTCCCTCAAAGAACTTTGCGTAAAATGTTTGCGTTCCCCCAAGA
The DNA here is from genome assembly GCA_030770095.1 of Gila robusta. NCBI lineage: Eukaryota > Metazoa > Chordata > Actinopteri > Cypriniformes > Leuciscidae > Gila > Gila robusta. The sequence continues at coordinate 923,040 of JAVALU010001949.1, read as the reverse complement.
AACTTTGCATAAAATGTTTGCGTTCGCCCGAGAAACTTTACGTAAAATGTTTGCATTCCCTCGAGAAACTTTTCGTTCGTCGCAAAATGTTTGCGTTACCCCAAGAAACATTGTGTAAAATGTTTGCATTCCCCCGAGAAACTTTGTGTAAAATGTTTGAGTTCCCCTGAGAAAAAAAGCAAAAGCATTGACTTTTCCTCCAATCTCCTATTTTTCCCCTCCACCATGTCCCCTTAGGGGCTCCGTATGAAATTACATACAAAGATGTACTCAAGTCCTACTTAAGTGCTTCAAAAAAGCACTAAGTTCAACCAATTGTGTGTAATATAAATGTAAACTATAATACATTTTTATTTAATTGTAAATAACAATAAGTGTCTGGAAACATTACATTCAGTGAAGTACAGTATATTATTTTAAAGTATGTTATTTCTGTACTCATTTTAAAAGTATGTTGTATTGTTTTTCATGAGGGGCAGTACCACTTTCTGTTTGTGTTCACTGAAAAATAAATACCCACTGAGGCCATCGGATACATCGACGACTCCTATGTTTCTGTGTGGAAAATAATGGGACATATTTCAGAATCATATATTCAAATGTAAAACACAGCGCAGGTCAATAGATAAAATATGAACACATCTACACAACACCACAGAATAAAGTCTACTCACTTGTTGCAGTCTCACACTGTAGCAGGAATTGGAACAGTCATTTCTGTCCATTTAATGAACGAATGAATGAATGAATGAGGCATTTATATAGCGCTTTCATATGTACTACTGTACACCCAAAGCGCTTTACAATCATGTCGGGGTCTCTCCTCAACCACCACCATCACTTGGATTATCCATCACTTGATTACACCCTCCATCTCCATTTGCTGAATGGGAGGATCACATCAGCACTTTTTTTGTGTATTTCCATTCACCACAGAGAAGATGGTTGTCTGATTTGTGTCATGGGCAGTTTTTTAAAGGTGATTTGTGGAAAGCTTCAAATGGTCCCACAGTCCTAGATGTTCCACTCAAGGAGGTCCCAAAATGGTATTGGGCCAAACACAAGACCTTATAATCCACGAGGGCCATGACTGCTTTGTAGCTACATCCATTGCTTTTTTGGCTTTGTCTTCATAGCGTATGAGAAAGAAAAAAAAACATGTATATGCATGTAATGTGAGTCGGGCACAACTAACAGCTTGCACTAGTGTTGAAAGCCTATACTCTAGAGTCTGGACCCATTTCAGTAATCTGTCACTGTCCATACCTTTACCAGAGCCATGTAGATCACCACTAAGTTCTTAGAGACATGTCTTGCCATGGTCTTCAAGGCATTTGGATTTTGCATTAAAGTATGACACAAAGAAGAAGTTAAAACTACTCCAGAGGACTACTTTGTTGAGGTAACTCAAGGCCTAGGTATTCGAGCCAGTCTGACAACAGATATTCCTGTTTATTTAGTGAAGCTGCTTTGAAACACTCTGTATTGTATAAAGTGCTATATAAATTAATGTAACTACCTACGTCATTGCAATGTGCAACCTACATTGCAACATTACCAGCTCTTGCATCACAGAGCTAACATATTTTAAAGACTGTTTGGTTTGATGGAAAAAAGCCTAATGCATCATCAATCAAGTCATCTTGTTGACTATAATGTGGGCAATTACTGTTTGTTCATACAAAGCATTTAACATTGCATTTATTTAGCTTTTATTTTCTCAAAACATTTAAAAGAAAATCTGTAATTGGAGTAAGTTGCGTTATAGCTATAACTCTTGTAAACAGCATATGTCTATACAATTCTTGTATAGTAGTATACATGCAGTTTTTATAAGCTCACATAAATTGAGAAATATGTATATTTTAGACTTCTTTTACCAAAGAACTTGAAGCCAATCTGGGGGAAAAAAACAAACAAAAACAAGAAATAGTGACCAAATAAATGCCTCTGTTGAGCTATGTCTATTGCAGGAACTGCTCAGTATTGCTTTTATCATTACATTTATTATAACATCTACAACTACACTCAGTCCATGAAAGGACAACAACAATATTCTGTTTTGTAGTGTGCAGGTGTCATTATTCCTGTTTTGCATTCCCCTTGTCTTGTGTGGACTTCTGTTATTTCCTGTTCTGTGCCATGTTTTGTAGTCTTATTTTCCAATCTCCTCTTGTGTGTATATATACCCCAGTGTTTCTCATGTTCTTTGTCTGGTCTTGTCCTACACGGATGAACGTTTGGTGTGTTTCTGTTAGTCTGTTCTCGGTTCCCTGGAATCTGTTATGGTTTTGTTTATTTTCTTATTAAACTACTTTGCATTTGGATCCAGCTCTCCCTTTATTTCTTGAGTTCACCCTGCATTACAGTAGGGCTGTTGTTATTGATTAACTTGGTAACTGAGTGTAGTAGACTCTTTGTGTCTGGCAATTATTTTGATGATTGACTGAATAAAAGAATGTTTTAAAAAAAATTGCAATAAAAATAGGCGTATTAGTGTTGGGTCCGAGTCCACCTTTGTCGAGTCCGAGCCCTTAACAATAGAGTCCAAGTCCAAAGGGGGCTGAGTCTGACATTTTTTTTTAACATAAAAGTTTTTAAAAAGGGGAGTTTTTAACATCAACATCCGAGTCGGATTTTGTAATTGTTATAAAATTCAAACAATAAATACTGTTTTGTGGTGCTTTAATGTGTAGGCCTCAGTTCAAGCAGCATGTGAACTGATAATCTGTTCTAGTTATAGCACGAATTAAACATGAATGAACACCAGAACTGCAAAAAGTAATCAATACACAGAATTTTTTAAGTTCAAGTCCACTGACTTTAATCTACTGGGACTCATACACAACTATTACAAACCCTGCAAATATTTAGTGATGCTCGAGGAAGCATCCGTTAAGAGCCAGGGGGTGTAAACTTTTGAACTGGATCATTAGCATGATTTAGCACCAAATGGTTTGGTTTGTTTGTCAGACAAAAATGGTGGATATCTGCATTATGATTGGTCAGATCGCCTGTCAATCAAATTCCGGCGAAAGGTCTCAACACTGAGCTCTTAATTTAATGTTTTAACCTTAGCAAAAGGATTGCAATGTATAGTTTCAGTCATACTTTTACCTACTGTACATCTTTCAGAATCTGCAAGGTAATGCTCAAGAATGCAACATGATGCATTAAGATGCAAGACTTTTGGGCAGGATGATGGTGATGTTTACATTTTCATATTTTGTTTTACATGCTAATATCTTATTTAGCCTCCGAAGGGCAGGACTAAATTAATTAATGAATTGTAAAACAAAATAAGAACAATTTACACAAATGATCCAGTTCAAAAGTTTACACCCCCTGGCTCTTAACGGATGCTTCCTCGAGCATCACTAAATATTTGAAGGGTTTGTAATAGTTGTGTATGAGTCCCAGTGTGAAAAGATTGATCTCAAAATCATATAATCACTGCTAGTAAGGACTCAAATATGCAGAAGATGCTGGAAAAGCAAAGAATGTGCAGGAGGATTTTTCTGAAGACTATTGGGCAGTTTAAGTGTTCGGGACAAACAAGGGACTCATGAATTATAAAACCATTACAAAAAAAAACAAACAAGCAAAAAAAAAAAACTCCGTTGTGGATACGTCAGGTAATGAATGACACACAATATTAAAAATCAAACCTATGTAATTTTTCTTGTATTTTGGGTTTGTATTTTGCCTTGTGGACTAGATTATTAAACATCTGTTATGTGAAAAAGCTTGTTCAGGGCAGTACTAAATAGAAACAATGTTTTTATGATCCTTCTTATTAAAAATGGAGATTCTGCAGAGGGTATGTAAACTTATGACTAAAGTGTAAATGTAACAAAAATCATAACATTATTAGAAGCCAAAATGTTGCTATTATCACGTTCTCATGTTGCTATGGTTACTATGTCAATCATTGCAATTTCATGACTCACAGGACTAATATTTAGCGGATTTACTCCCACATTTAAATGCATTTATCACTCTTAATAATTTACAATGTGAACATAACAACTGGTCCTCTAGAAACATGAAAAACAAAGCTATTATTTAGATCCATTGCGCTTACCGCATATGATTATTAGACTTACCGCGTTCTGCACTCTCACTAAAACTCTCGTCATAAACACTTAAAGGCAGGGTAGGTAAGTCTGAGAAACTAGCAGAAAACTGCTGGATTTTGAAAGTATCCAACAGAGAAAATCCCACCCCCTTTCTTCTGGGCTCCTTCCAAAGCCACGCCCCAAAAACACTTGAACGGGCAATGCCAACCGCTCAGCTGGAGGACGCGTTTACCAGTGCGGAGCGGAGAGGAGCGCAGTGCGATGGAGTGACATCATGTCAGAATCACAGGTCATAAAATACCTTTTTGACTGCTCTTTCTCTGCCATAATTGTGAGACTTCGTGGCTTGCGGTCGGTACGCGCCTCTCCTCTTCCGAAATGAGCGAGTCAACCGAGTGCGCGCATGTGGGCAGCTCCTGTTGCAGCAGGGCTGGTAGCCATAGCAGCGAGGGAGAGTGACAGTCGCTCAGTCAATCAGAGCACTCGGTCCGAATGGAATAATGAGCTGTGTTTATTGCAGCCCTGTGGGGACTACAGACACACTATTTTTATAAACTCCTTTTCAGAGTACTTACATTTTAGATATGTATTGGTATATAAAGACAGTTTAAACAAATTTGGCAAAAAGTGTTTTAGAAACACATTGCCTACCCTACCTTTAAGTTGTCCACACTGTGCAGTGAATCTCTTATTTACATCGCGTCTATACTTTGGTGTTTATGAGAGGATTTGCGAAAGGATAAAGCTTGTACTGATTCTGAACATACATTTTGAGTGAATTCTCCGCATGGTGAATCTAAAACGCCTCTGATTTGCCACTGCGTTTATGCGCTTATACATGTCTGTGATTGGCTACAATGCTCAACGCTGAAACAACACAAGGAGTTTTGTTTCGTTTTTGAATAATATTGTGTCCTCCAGTGCCCGGATTCGACTGTACTGGGGACATTTTCCGAGTCTAAAATGTCCAAGTCCGTATCAAGTCCGAGTACAAATTCACCCGACAAGTCCGAGTTCATTCAAAATTGGACTCGAGTCCTAGTCCAAATTCGAGTACCCCAACTCTAAGGCTTATGCCCAAGTGTAAGAAAGATCACATAAATCTCATCTGTGTGTATTTGTGAGGTAAATCTGAATAAGACTGTGTGAATGTGGGTGTTTCTGCATGGGTTTGGACAGAGCAAAAGGAGAGACCAATATTGTGACCGAAACTGCACTAAACTTGCAAAAGAGACCAATTGTGTCCGTGAGAGAATAAAACTGTGCAAAGGAGACGAGTGAGATTCTCAAAGGAGCAGCTCTGAGCGCACTGAAAAACAACTACATTGTCTTTCCAATCTATAGAAAAGTTCTTCAACACAGCTGAATCTATTATCTTAGCATTAAATTGAGTAATTTGCCTTTGTTCTTGAATACCAAGTTGACATCTGACAACTACTGATCAACCATTCAAATCAATTTCTCAGGCAGACACAACACTCATGTCTTGAGTCATGTCATAAGTTTCCTAATGAGCTCAGCTTATGTCCTAAACAAAAATGTGATGTACAGATCTCGTTTAATATATTTTGGTTAAGTAACGGTTAAGTTGAATGGGACATATCATGAAAATCTGACTTTTTCCGTGTTTAAGTGCTATAATCGGGTCCCTGGTGCAACTACCAACCCAGAAAACGTGAAAATGGAAACCCAGTAACTTTGTTTTGGTGAGCCTTTCTCTGCAAGCATGTCAAAAAATAAGCCAATCAGATTTAGCTCCCCTTCTGACATAGGAAGAGGATCTTATTATAATATTACCGCCCCTTAATCTGCAGGTTTCCACCCACGGCGCTGCCATTTGGTTTTCGCAAGCGACAACAGTGTAAATTAAGTTATTGTAAGTGATGTTAAATAACAGAAGCATCTTATATCTGTTTTGACATGATCTTTAAATTAAACTTCTTGAAGAAAGATTGTAACTTGCAGAGCCTACATTTTCTTTTGCGATTCTTTCCTCTCTTGTAATAAATCCCATCCCAGTTTTCCTCCTCTTCACCTTCACCAATCCAAGGTCTCCAAGCACCTCCATTCAGACTAGGATTGGCACGGGTATCATCTGGTGGGTAGCGAACAGGTATTGCTGTACGATTGTATAATACTAGACGTGCCAGTAGCTCCTTGACAACATCAGGCCTGTGCACTGCAAGGTCATGGCGTTCACAAGGGTCGCCTGTAACATTGAAAAGCCAAACCGATTTCCTTTTTTCTCCAATCTGTCGCTCCAGGTTCCACCAGCTGCTAGGAAAGTTTGTGAGAACCTGGGGTGGCACCCAATCCCCATGTCCAGGGTCGCCCGTCAAGAGTTTCCAGTCACCGACTCTAATGGCCGCTTGCACGGTTGTGTCCCATAGTCCATGGCCCTCCTTAAATGAGCCCAGACTGTGCCGGTGGAGAGGGTCGATGTTGTGAAGAATTTCAAGTCGTGGAGATTCCTTCCCTTCACTAATGGTAGGCCAAACATCAAACCCATCTAATCCCTGATACTGTGACACATTCCCCCCAGCAAGTCCAACAAGAGTTGGATACCAGTCAGTAATGTGAATAAGGGCTCTGCTGACCCTTCTTCGGTGGCGTATCAAGGGACTGTGCACGAAACCCACTCCTCTAATACCACCTTCCCAATATGTTCCCTTGCACCCTCGTAGGGGCCAGTTACTGCCCCCTGTGAGCGGCTGGGCTCCATTATCAGTGGAGAAGATGACGACGCTATTGCGATAGAAGCCATATTTGCGCAGCGCATAAGTTATGTTTCGGACCGCCTCGTCGACGATAGAAACCATGGCTGCGTATTTCCTGCGTGGAACGTTGCCCATGCGGCGAAACGGATAGATGTATTCTTTGGGAGGGTTTAGAGGTGTATGCACTGCCTGAAGGGAAAGGAAGATAAAAAGAGGCTGACTGCTTGAGTCATGCGTTGCTAAGATTTTGCGAACTCTCTGGGTGTAGAGGTGAGTTGAGTACTTCCCCCCTCTCCCCCATGCCACTGACTCACCTTCGTGGAGGTCAAAGCCACACAATGACTTGCCGTCACATGAGCCATATGTATAATAGTCCACACTGCCAGTCAATGAACCAAAGTAGGTGTGAAATCCACGACGTGTGGGCAAACAATCTTTCCGATAGAAGCCCAAATGCCACTTGCCCACCATGTGAGTGGAGTAGCCAGCCTCCTGCAAGCGTTGAGGGAGTGTGACCACATCCAGAGGGAGGCAGTTGGGTTGACGAGGTCTGATGATGGAATGCTGGAGGCCGGTGTGAATTTGATATCTAAAAGAAAGCATAAATACATTCTTAATGTTCAGAAAGAGAGAAAAAACAAGTATTGAAACAATAAGCTTTTTACACCCGGTTTTAAAGTTGACATGAACTTAAATCTGACCCTACTTTCTATGGGCCCTATCATACACCTGGCGCAATGCGGCTTAAATAGAAAATACATTTGCGCCCATCTGTGCACCCATGGGCTGCTGATCTGAAAACGAGGTGTGTTCAGACACATTGTTGGCACGTTGCTATTTTGAGGAAACTGAAATAGACTGAGCCATTGACCAACAAAAACCTGGTTTAAAGTCAATGGCTCAGTATTTTTTTGTTATTTAAAGGGCCCAATAGTAATATGTGCCTTTAGGTGGGTCCACAACACGCATACACTCTGCTTATTACACAGGGACACAGGGACGCGCAGCAGCACACAAACATGCCAAATATTAAAAATAAAAGGATCACGATTATTATTGTGTACATAAAGATATGGTGAATCCAGCTTGTTACGTAGATGTTCTGCTTGCACTTTAACCTCACACACACACACACACACATACACACACATACATACACACACACGCACGCGTGCACGCACACACACACACAGCTTTAACCTCGCTTACGAGCAGATCCGTTTCCTCGCTAGAGAAGCATTCCGTTTTTATGCTTGCAAATTCCGCCATGTAAATAGCAAATCCACCATGACGCGAGCGCAACTGAATTAGAGATGAGACTCTGATTGGTTTATTTCACGTTATGCCCAAAACACACCCATTGCTCATTAAGAGAATAGGATTCACATTGGCAACATTTCTGTTTCTTCTACAGGGCAGCACATAATACTGCTTATCGTCGGTTCGGAACCTGGGTGTGCTCTTTGATACCAATCTTTCATTTGAAAGTCAAGTGTCTAGTATCTGTAAAACCGTATTTTTTCATCTTAAAAATATATCTAAATTACGTCATATGCTCTCAATGAAAAATGCAGAACAATTAGTTCATGTGTTCATGACATCAAGGCTAGATTACTGTAATGCTATTATGGGTGGTTGCCCTGCACACTTAATAAACAAACTACAGCTGGTCCAAAACGCAGCAGCTAGAGTTCTTACCAGAACCAGGAAGTATGACCATATTATCCTGGTTCTGTCAACACTGCATTGGCTCCCTATTAAACATTGTATAAATTTTAAAATATTGCTGATTACTTACAAAGCACTAAATGGTTTAGCTCCCCAGTACTTGAGCGAGCTCTTAACGCATTATAGTCCTTCACGTCTATTGCGATATCAAAATTCCGGCCAGTTGATAATACCTAGAATATCAAATGTCAGTTCAAATCTAGACTAAAAACACATCTCTTCGGCTTAGCATACACATAACACATTATAGTCTTCTATAATTCAATGTTAGGCTGCATAGTTTAGATCAGCCGGAACCGGGAACACTTCCCATAAATCCTGATGTACTTGGTACATCATAAGAAGGATGGTGTCTACGCTAATATTAGTCTCTCTGTTTATCCCGAGGTTTACCGGAGTCCACCGGATCCAGGCCGTATCCAGATCTGATGAAGGACCTGCGCCTGGACACGACGACAACGCAGTCCTGAAGTGTCAACTAATATCTCCCCTGTGAAGGGCTCCTTCCCTTTACCTCTGTACAGATAAAACGTTGTCGGGATAGTTCCGGTTCGCATGGCTACGCGACAAAAATGTATGTATTATAAATTTTTAAGGCCAGACAAGTAGTTTGTTGAGGGTTGATTTGTGAAGAAGGACTACACGCCTGCGCACATATATATTCAAACGCTCATACCTATTGACTGAACACGTGATGTGCATGTGCGCGCCGTCTACGTTTTCGCGGGTTTGCGCAGAGAAAACGGATAATCGTTTGCACCTTTGAACCTATTTCAGGGAGTGCGTTCTCGAGACACCAGGCACTGTTTTGTGCGGATGAGCGGCCAGAGCGCGTTAAGGGTTTTCTGTTAGAACGGTACTGCAAACACGTCCACTTGGGGCCCACATGGGCCTCACTTGGGCTAGTTGGGCTTCGGCTGGGCATGGGCTCGGAGTGGGCTTTGTTGTTGGGCCCCACATGGGCAGTAGATGGGCTAAACTAAGTGGGGTCCAGCTCCACTCCTAAGATATTCAAAATTGATTATGTCAGACATGGATGCTATTTTTAACAATATAGCCACTGGGCTAGGTCCACTTTTTACACAAATTTTATTAGACTATTAAGCTATTTAGAAGCCATAGCATTTAATAGTGGTCTTAAAGCACTATACGACTTTCAACATCCAAGTTTGCTACAGGTTTCCCCACAAAATGTTCAAACCCTATAAAGCAGTGCGCATTCTGTGCAGCGCACATCCGGAAAGCTCCACCCCCATCACCGAGCGAAAGAAGTTTGCCCAGCAACAAATTGCCGCCTTTGAGTATGCTGTCTGTTGAAGAAGGAGGATCCATTACGGTGTCGTGTGGACAAAAGACAGGTAAGAATCTGCCTCAATGTATAATAAACGGGATGATTTTACCGCATGATGTATGTTAAACAAAAGCTTTTTTTTTTTAAAGTAACGTTATTAAGAGGCCAGCTTTTAGAATGTAAACCAGTGAGGTAACGTTAGCTGTGTAGCTTTGGTAATTAAACCTGGTTAAAGCATGGCGTTGAACAGACGAGTTTAATTTATTAAGCCAATATTATGCATATGTTGAGCTTATTTTGAGTGGTTGACTTGAATATATTGTTTAGAAGGATTTGGTTGTGAACTTGTTAGCAAGGCCGTCGAACAGGCATAGTTAGCAAGCTGTTAAAAAAAAAGCTGTAAAATGCCCATTTCTCCGCTTTTACCAGCTGGTGGCATTTTAATGTTTGCACTTGTTGCATTTACAGTTAAGGCAAAAACACTGATGAAAGTCCATGTGAATGTCAGCAATGTTTTATCGGCTAGGGTGTCGTGCCAAGGCACTTATTCCCGCCAGGATTTGCATCCCCTGGCCGCGGGAGCGCGCGAGCAGTCAGAGAAGCGGAGTTTAACTGCTGCACAACGAATTCACCTATTAAATGGAACAAATTTCGACGGGGAAGGGTTTTCCATAGTAATAAGGGACTAATTTATCTACATAAATATGTTTATTTGTCTGTTACATTAAGACCACGTATGAATTGTTTAATGCGTCGTTTAATGTGGATTAATTGACAGTGTTTTCAAAGTTCCATATTGCCATGCATCTAAAGCTACATAGGTCAACTGATACAGGGGTTTTCCTGCATTTTTTCGCGGCCGCCAAAGCCTTATTTGTTCGGTGAATTACTGCTGGGCGCATATAAGAAGTTAAGGACGAGCAGAGAGAGAGAGAGCCGGTGTTCTGACAATTCATGCTACCCATCGAGATGTGCTACTTACTGGTTATGCGCATGTGCAGACTCATTTTTCTTCTGCTTACCACGCCCATAAATCTATGCAAATCTATCTAGGAAACTTTGACAGGTCAAAGATGAATATTTGATGATAATTTTTACTTTTCACACCGTTTTAAAAATAAAAACAGTACAGTATACTGTACTCTTAACTTCGAATTTTATTATAATTGTATTTCATATAATAATGTCATTTTTACTTGTTATATCAAATGTGATAATTGCTAGTTCATTTAAAATATCAAAATATGCTCCCCATACACTTGCCCTGATTTAAATGAAATAACGATGTCATAATATTGTGAGATTTACACAATTATGGAAACAATAGAGAATGAATCAACATTCTCTGTGATCGATTCGCGCTTGGGTAGCATTTTTTTGCGATGGCAGCACAAATCGACAGACTCTGCTATCGATTCGCGCTACGGTAGCATTTTTCGACAAGGCAGCACAAATCGTCAGAACACCGGCCAGAACACTCACCGTCTTCAAACAACACGAACAAGCAGAGAGTAACTTACTTGCAATTGTAGAGTTTGTCATTCCCAATCCCCTATAATCATAACTAAAAACTAAAATGTTTTTTTTATTATTTTCTTTTTTTATAGAATAAATGGAGTGTTCAGAAAGAACTAAAAGGAGGAAAATATCAGCGAAAGTGGAGGAACATTTGCGTCTCCTTGAAAAGGAGTCTATGATTGATGATTTGTCGGCACATGATTCTGAAAAGGAATACCCACTGGAGGATTTGTTAGAGCATCCTGAAAGCGAAGATTCCACAGACACTTTCTACGATGCTTGTGATCAGAACTGTTTTGAGTCAAATGATTTAGAAGATGAAAATTCCTCAGATTCTTTTTATGATTTTAACATTTCCTCATTTGATGATTTGGATTCTGAAAACTGGGTGCCAGGTGATATGCCTGGTTGTCATAGTGACTGTGATTTGCATGGAGGTGAATGTTCTGACTTGGAAGATGATAATGATGATGATGATTCACGTGGGCTTGCGGAGTGGGCTGCAGAATTCAACATACCACAAACAGCGCTGTCTGCACTTCTTAAAATCCTAAGGAGGAAGGGCCTTGATATCCCAATGGATGGCAGAACTCTTATGTCCACTGACAGATCTTGCAATGTGGCGAATATGGCTGGGGGGTCCTACTACCACTTTGGAATTGAAAATGCTCTCATAGCTGAACTAAAATCTTTAGGACATTTAGCAAATGTGACTGATACTCTCACACTTCGAATTAACATCGATGGATTGCCCTTATTCCGTAGCTCCAGTATGAGTCTGTGGCCTATTCTGGGTATGATTAAGGAAATTCCAGGGTGTAGTGTCTTTGTAATTGGAGTGTACTTGGGTGCGTCCAAACCCGCAAATGTAATGTAATGTAAATATTGTAAAAATATTTACAAGAATTCATTTTAGATATGAAAGCCGTTTCTCAGAGTGGTATTGTGTACAATGGTGTACATTTCAGGGTACAATTACCCGATGCTTTTATTTGTGATGCACCTGCTCGTGCCTTTCTTAAATGCTCCAAAGGCCATACGGGCTATTATGGGTGTGAGAGGTGCACTCAAAAAGGCCAGTACATTAATGGGAAGGTGGCTTATCCTGAAATATCAGCAGAGCTCAGGACAGATGAGCAATTTGGTAGGCAAGGCTATCAACAGCACCAACTGTCAGCCTCCCCCTAAATGATCTGGGTATAGGTTTAGTTACCAGTTTTGTGTTAGATTATATGCACCTTGTGTGCTTGGGGGCAATGCGCAAGTTAATATTTCTTTGGTTGAAGGGGCCGCTGAAATGCAGGCAATCTATGAAGTTTATTGTTGTAATGTCAGCATATATGGTTTCTATCAGGCAATATTTACCTAGCAATTTTGCAAGGAAACCACGATCCTTGTTTGAATTCAGCACATGGAAAGCTACAGAGCTTCGGCAATTTTTACTTTACACTGGCCCTGTTGTTCTCCTCAATAATATACCCAGTATAATGTACAGAAACTTTTTACTTCTATCGGTATCTATGAGAATTCTTCTGAGTCCTGGCTTATGTTCTCCTGACAATTGTGACTATGCTGAGGAGATTTTGAAACTCTTTGTAACAGATTTTGCTGCAATTTATGGCACTGAATTTGTCAGCTATAACATGCATTCATTGATCCACCTAGCTCAAGATGCACGAAAATTCGGCCCATTGGATAGTGTTTCAGCTTTTCCCTTTGAGACATTTTTAGGTAAACTGAAAAAACTTGTGCGTCGGCCTCAAAACCCTGTCCAACAACTCGTCAGGCGGATCCATGAGAAGCAGAAAGTGGCAAGCCAAAAGACCACATCAGTTTTCAGCCCACTTAAACAGCTCCACTTTTCTGGACCAATGATTAATTCAGTTGCAACATGGGAACAATACAGGCGTTACAATGATGGACAGACACTGATCTCCTCCTCTCGTGGTGATGACTGTTTTTCTGTAGGGGGAAGGATTCTTATTGTGCGGAACATTTTGTCACATTCTGGAACTGTTAAAGTCCTGTGTAATTTCTTTGAAACCGCCAAATCCTTTTTCACCTATCCAATGGACTCATCATGTCTTGGAATTCTTTTTGTTTTCAATTTATCTGAAGACTTGCAGCTGTTACCTGTGGAGGAGTTAAAAACAAAAATGGTGTTATTGCCACTCAAGACTGGATACGTGGCATTGCCACTCCTGCACTAGTGTGCCATTTATTTATTTTATTTTTTTATTGTTTGTTTTAATTTTTTGTATGTATTTGTTTTTCTTCAAGCATGTTACCTTTCGTGATAGTTGAATTTATAAATAGTGGAGGATTGGCAGTTATACCGACCAAATGGTTTATCGGGCCTGAGGAGGATGAATGCTACTGGCCACCAGCAAGGATGAACATGGCAAAGGCGGTCATAGAGCAACAGGACCCTCGCACTGACTGGGCGACATACAAGTTGACTGTCAAGAGAAAAGTCGGTAATGTGTCCATTTGTATGAGATTATCTGACATGAGTTCACTGTTGATTCGTTTTAAATTAGATCTGAATTAAACTAATTGCCACTCATTTGTCTGTCTCCCAAAGCAACGTATGAAATTGCCCGCACAAAATTAATCGAGTATGAACAGAACACAGATGTACCAACTGAGTCCGATTCTACAGAGAATACTGGAAGGGGGAAGCGCAAAAAGAGGTGAGGGTATTTGAACTACTACTACTAAATGGATGATGAAAATTTAAATTTCCCAATGACACAGGAAGGACAAGTTTTGTGGGAGTTTTGTTAAGTGTATTTGGCTCAAAGCTGTCAAAACAAGGGAGGTAGACAGCAGATATACAATTAACCAATAAATAAAATTAAATGTAATCAATTAATAAAAGTAACAATCACATGTTTAGGGGGAAAAAGAGATGTATACAAATGGATGTGTGCATGCCTGAAGGGGGAATGGGGTGTTGGAACAGATTTCTAAGGATCCATGTGAGAGTCTCTCTGGTACCCAGAGTGTTGTCATTCTGTATATAGATCAGTCATGGAAATTCTCTGGTGGAAATGTGTACGAACCCTGTGTATAGTGGTATCACCTGTTGTCCAAAATGTATATATATTTTTTTAACCAACTGTTTTTAAAATGCATTAACTCATTGATTGTGCTTGTATATTATACATTTCTAGGCGAGTGATTTTGTCCAGTGAGGATGAGTATGATGACAACTGGTCCGGCAGACAAATCAGGCCTACACCTCCATCCACCCTCAGGTAATCACCTCCACACTGTAAAAAAATGTACCATTTTGGTGAAGAGAGTTTCCTTTGGTTGGGTGGTTTGATTCTTGGCTTTTTTGTGTAAGTTTTTTGTGGTTTGTGGAACAGTGTTTAGCAAAACACATAATTTGTTGCTTAGAAAGAAAGAAACCTAGATGATAATGAATAGGGGTGTGACGAGATTTTGTGACAATTTTTCCAGTCATGAATTTTGTCATTGAGGATTTCTGAAAAAAAATGAACCCAATCTCGTGTCTCGTCTCGTCTCGTGAGATAAGTGTCTCGTCACACCCCTAATAATGAATGAAGTTTTCAGCCTCATAAACTAGAATAAATCACTAATCTTATTTCTGACCAGAAGTGATTAGAACATCTGGACCTGTTTATTCAGTGATTAGAACATCTGGACCTGTTTATTCTTAATAAGAACTTCTGTTTCCAATAGACACAAAATGTTGAATTGGCTCAACTACAAAAGATTTGTTACAGAATAGTGGCACATCTCCAGAAAACATGTCAAGTGTCAAGTTGACTCAACTAAACTTATTTTTGTATCATAGACAACTTATTTTCAGTTTGTAATGTTATTTATAAAAGTTGAGTCAAAAAGAAAAAGCTAGGGGAAATTAGTACTAAGATTTTTTTTTGTTGTACGAGATTTTTACAGTGTGGATTTTTGTACAGTGCACCGGCTCCATCCACCCTCAGATCTGTGATGACACCTCCACTGCCTCCATCCACACTCAGATCTGTGATGACACCTCCACTGCCTCCATCTACACTCAGATCTGTGATGACACCTCCACTGCCTCCATCTACACTCAGATCTGTGCTGACACCTCCACTGCCTCCATCTACCCTCAGATCTGTGCTGACACCTCCACTGCCTCCATCCACACTCAGATCTGTGATGACACCTCCACTGCCTCCATCTACACTCAGATCTGTGATGACACCTCCACTGCCTCCATCTACACTCAGATCTGTGCTGACACCTCCACTGCCTCCATCCACACTCAGATCTGTGCTGACACCTCCACTGCCTCCATCTACACTCATATCTGTGCTGACACCTCCACTGCCTCCATCCACACTCAGATCTGTGATGACACCTCCACTGCCTCCATCCACACTCAGATCTGTGATGACACCTCCACTGCCTCCATCTACACTCAGATCTGTGATGACACCTCCACTGCCTCCATCTACACTCAGATCTGTGATGACACCTCCACTGCCTCCATCCACACTCAGATCTGTGCTGACACCTCCACTGCCTCCATCTACACTCAGATCTGTGATGACACCTCCACTGCCTCCATCTACACTCAGATCTGTGATGACACCTCCACTGCCTCCATCTACACTCAGATCTGTGATGACACCTCCACTGCCTCCATCCACACTCAGATCTGTGATGACACCTCCACTGCCTCCATCTACACTCAGATCTGTGATGACACCTCCACTGCCTCCATCTACACTCAGATCTGTGCTGACACCTCCACTGCCTCCATCTACACTCAGATCTGTGCTGACACCTCCACTGCCTCCATCTACACTCAGATCTGTGCTGACACCTCCACTGCCTCCATCTACACTCAGATCTGTGATGACACCTCCACTGCCTCCATCTACACTCAGATCTGTGATGACACCTCCACTGCCTCCATCTACACTCAGATCTGTGATGACACCTCCACTGCCTCCATCTACACTCAGATCTGTGATGACACCTCCACTGCCTCCATCCACACTCAGATCTGTGATGACACCTCCACTGCCTCCATCTACACTCAGATCTGTGCTGACACCTCCACTGCCTCCATCTACACTCAGATCTGTGCTGACACCTCCACTGCCTCCATCTACACTCAGATCTGTGCTGACACCTCCACTGCCTCCATCTACACTCAGATCTGTGATGACACCTCCACTGCCTCCATCTACACTCAGATCTTCACCTCCACTGCCTCCATCTGCTAGGCCGACACCTCCACCACCTCTGGGTAACCTTAGATGGCCCGGTGTTTCAACCCATCAGACGTCACCAGAAACCCCTCGAAGACAAATCAGGGACAACATGTTTGTTCGCATCTTAACACTGCTTGAGGAGATGAAAGAGACACAAAAAATCCAGGGAAGGATGCTACAAACTCTTCTACAACAGCGTGTTAACTTTAGCACCACCGTCTCTTCTACCCCAGAGGGTTTCCTCCTAAAGACAGTTAGGGATGTGGAGATCGTGGAAGAAAAACTGGCAAACTCAAACTTCATGTCCGAACTGGTATGTATGTTAAGTCTAGGGTAATGCAACTCAATTAAATTTTATTGGGGGGCTTGCAGTGAATTTGATCTGAAACTTCTCAAGTGTGCTCACACTAGGGGTGGAACGGTACACAGAAGTCACGGTTTGGTTCAGACATCACGAGTTCGGTACAATGGAGAGAAAAGCAAAACAAAAATGTACAAGGCATTTTTTTTATTTTGCATGTCTCAGGCTGTACCACCAAAGTAAAATAAACGTCTTAAACCTTGTGTTTTTTTTAAATAACTTTTATTAATAAAGGCATAGAACCAGTTTATTTGTAGTGCACTGACAATAGTTTTATATAATAATTCATTTATTAATTAAATTAATAAAAAAGACAAACAGACCTTGAGATATTTTTGGTAATTGTACCTGAATGAATTTAAAATTAATTTGCTATATTTCAGATCAATATATTTGTTTTCCTTAATTTTAATTAGCACTAGCTTTATTCTCATCTGAATTATCAATACTTTATTTCTGTATAAAATAATACCATTAATTTTTTTCCAAAAACTTTTTTCTTAACTATTTTTTAATCAATGTAGAATGTGTAACTTAAAAATAATCAGATATATGCACTGTTTGAGGACAAAAAATTAAAACCAATGCAATATGATGAATGTCCAAAAGATGGCACCCACAGACTGTTTTTAAATGGGGTTGGATAAATATTTTTTGCTTTTAAACAGTGTGTGTGTGTGTGTGTGATTTTGGTTTGGTGGCAGTTATAGGTTACAGTTTGACAAAAGCACAATGTTGTGTTTTTATTGCGAGTGTACACAAATATAAGTAAACAGTGCAGTTTGAATGATGTCCTGTATGAAAAAAATGACGGAGTATGTGATTAGGTGTCCCTAAAGAACAGTAGTTCCGCATTACATCAATTTGCACGCAAGTTTTATTTATTTTTATACCGTGTATTCTCCGTGTTTATTCACGTGACGCCTGTACCGTTTCGGTTCAATACAAATACATGTACCGTTCCACCCCTAGCTCACACCCATGCTTCTGGCAGTTCTTTCATGTTGAGTGGTTTACTCCAGTGAACAATATACTGTAGATAAATTTGCTTTGTATTGCCTTTGTTCCCCTTAGGTTGCAGCTGTGACTGACATAGGGGGGGGAACTGTTGACGAGGCCACAAAAAGGATGATGACCTTCCTCCTAGACCATGGCCTATCCAGGCAGTATAACTTTCTGGGCCGAAATGGGAAGTGAGAGTTCAAGGCCTTAAAACTGTATGAAGTAATATATGGTAGGTACGCATGTGGATAATGTTTTAAAGGAGAACTCCGGGCAATTTTTAAGTTAATCTTGATCGTTATACCTTTGTGAGTAATGTCTATAGAAAAAAAAAACTCTTCACACACTACGCTCCTCCCACGTGCACACTGTTTACTTTTTTCTGGCTACAACTGAGTTCCCACAGGACTTCAGCGCGAGACTACAGCTAGCCGTCTCTATTTAGGTGAATTTAAACAATGGCTAAGTTGCTAAACGCATCTTGTTCACATGTAAGGGCCCTGTTCATGTTGGACAGACATTTTAATTGCATTTTGTGTCTGTTATGAGGCACAAAGACACTCTTTATGTATATGCCCCCATAACTGCCGTTTTAGCTGAGTGGGAGCTCTGGGCATTTGCGGGAACAGCTCCCTGTCGCAAGCACCAATCCGGTTCGGTTTTTTTTCTATAGACAGTACTCACAAAGGTATAACGATCAAGATTAACTTAAAAATTGCCCGGAGTTCTCCTTTAAGTTGTACCGATAATAGAAAGGTGTCACAATACCCTAACGTTATAAACATGTCGATTTTAAATATTGTGAATGGAGCGTTTGTTGTCCTGGCTGAGCAGTGTGTTCGCACATGTCTCTCAGTTGCTTAGCTTGTGTTCAAGAGAATGTGTGTATTTCTAATAATAATCTTAATTTATATAGCGCTTTTCTTAACATAGTTGTCTTTACAGTCCTGGCTGAGAGTTGTGTTGGCACATATGAAGTAAGTGACCATTATTTTTGTTTCTTGAAGGAGGCTTAAAGAAAAACGCCATGACCAGCCAAATCACCCGTAAAGATGCTGAGAAGGCGGTCTCCAAGTGGCTCATTGGTGCTAGGGACCGGGGGGGTAATAGACAGGCCCGACAGGCAACCCCTCAACAAGGACTTCAGGCTTCAGGCTCATTTGAGGTGGAAAGAAACTGAAAAGCATGTTGTTTTAAATTTTACTCAAATAAAAGCTTAATTAATTGTATTACTGGTCTCTTTGTTATTGTAGCTTGTTTAACCCAAGGTGTTTGGGTCTATGGGACCCGTTTTCAATGTTTGCTAAAAGAAAAAGTTATGCTATATATTATTTCTTCTAACTCAAACTCATTGGCCCTGGCTCATTTTCTGTGAAGAACATAAAAAATAACTTATTTTAAATGACTGCACATGGTACACCCTCCTACACAACTATTACATATGAGGTGCTTGGGTCTACTGGACCCGAGTGTAATAATTGTTGGTGCTATGAAACTTAACTGTGTCCTCCTCCTAACTGGGCCTGCTGTGTGTGTATTGTCTGTGTGCACGAATGTTGTCTTTCTGCACTTGCTATTCCCACACAAAGTTACAAAATTGTTACATTTCAAGCACTTTCACCTGTTCTGGTTAAGTTATAAGAAATGAGCACCAATAATGATCAAAAATCTTGTTTATATATATATTTTTTAATATAATATAATTTCATTGTTTTCTCACAAAAAAAAAAAAAAAGATCATATGATCATAATTGTGATCTCACAGGGGTAAATGGTAAATATGAACCATAAGTTATGTATATACCATTGGTAATATTGAGCTAAAGTAAACATCTCTTAAATATTTTTACATAAATTGTTATGGCTGATTTAAAAGCCTAATAATGTGGTGGTGGGTCCACCAGACCCGGGAATATTGGCTGTGTAAACAAAACTATTAACATCTTACAAGGGTAAAAGAACTGTATGGGCTGACTGTAAAATAAGTGAATTTGTTAGCCCATAATAATAATGGTTATTACCCATATGGGTAGAATAGCAGGGACCCATAATCAGCCCACATGGGGCCCAGCTAGTGTGGGCCCCAGATGGGAGAAACCTGGGTTGCCCATGTGGGTTTTAGCTAGGGCCCATGTGAAGCCCACCTTCAGCCCATCTGGGCTTGCCCACATGGGGCCACCATGTAACCCCCGGACAAAATTAACTGGGCCCCATCTGGGCAGCCCAGATGGGGCCCACTCACCAGCCCATATCCAACCCTTATGGGCCCCACATGGGTGTGTTGACAGGGCCCCTAAGTTAATAACTAATGATCTTTGCAACAGAAGTGAATCAATCAAAAATAACTTTGGCTGGACAATAACTTTATCCTAGAGCTGTGGTAAAGCCTAAACAATCTGTTATGGTAATTTCAGGTAATTACAGGTCAGGCACAAATAAAATGTACGTAATGATGCAGTTTTAAGAGAGGCTACAGATCTTCGGATTCACATTTGGAACATTTCTGTTGCTTCTAGCCTAGGGCATAATTACCATTAAACTGAACCTAACATATGATTCTTGTATTCTGTGAGCTACTGGAGACCGGAGACTGGAGAATAAGACGTACCGTACCGCTAAAACCAGTGGAAGGATTTTGGTATTAAATTAAATATTAGCTTAAAAATTAGTTTGTTGTCTTAATTTGTTGTCTTGTCTGTCAGTTGTTGTAACCTCAGTTGGACCTTTGTCAACTCCGTCATTTTTGGTCAACTGTCAAACATTCTTTAACACCGTCAGATAAAGGTTTCTGTTCATTTTGAAATAAATATTTTTTATTATTTTTTTCCATTTATTGTGTTAAAATATTAAAACATTAACCGAACTACATGATATTATGTCTGATTTACCTAAGAACATTGGTTATTTATGTTTAATATTAAAAAGAGGGCAGAGAATTAAGGAGTTTATAGGAACTGGATTGTTCATAATAACCCTAACCCAGGAAATTTTTAGAGAATGTATTTTTTCCACTTAGCTCCTTTACTGAACACCATTATTACATAATTGAAGACTTGGATGTATTGAATTACAATAGCATGCTTTTTAATGGTCTGACGGAGTTGACACAAATTAAGTTATGAAGTGAATAAATGTACATTTAAAAAAAAAAAAACATTTTCAGAAAAAACTGTTCCCTCACATGGTTCATTAGCTGAGACCTTTGTCTATAAAAATATCAATTTATAATAATGTATTATTAAATAATAAAAACTAACTTCTTAACATGTCATTGTTTGTTCATGTTACTGTAGTTCACATTAATGTTAACAAATACATTGATTTTAATAACGTATTAGTAGGCTAAATGTTGAAATTAATATGAACTATGATTAATAAATATGCTTAAGAAATATTGGTAATTCTTAGTTCATGTTAATAGTTAACTAATGTTAATTAATGAACCTTATTGTAAAGTGTTACCGAAAGTATTGTGTGAAAGAGGTGATGAGGTGAATGACCTGCCGGTGCATCTTTCTTCTGCAGTTTTTCAGAGTCAGTAGAAAGGTCTCTTTAGATTTTTAAAGTTATTGTAACCATGACCTCAGCCTGTAAACTGTTAGTGTGTAACCAGGACTGGTCCACAGGTGCATGTGCAATAATTGTTTATGGTTCATTAAACAAACATGAAAAACATTGCTCAAACCCTTTCCAATAAAGATCTGTAACGTTTACATGGATTTTTACAAAATTATTTGTTTTTATAATCTGATTTTAGATTCTGATTTCAGTTGAATCTCTTTCATTTAATTTCTGTGTTATTATTAAAGTATTGTGTGAATGACCTGCCTGTGATGAGCTGGCTGCGGGACGGGGTGCACAGCGGTTGCACATAATAGTTCTCCAGTCGCACTCCCTCGGACGCAAGTTTATCCAGCGTCGGGCTTCGGACGTCCCGACTGTGATACCCGATGTCATTGAAACCCTGGTCATCTGTCAGGATGAAGATGATGTGTGGAGGTTGTTTGGGTCTGAAAGCTGTAGTGATGTCCTCTCGGCTCGATCTCAAGCCACTGCAAGACGCAGAAGTTTGGAGATCGAGGAAGAGTCCGAAGAGCAAACATAATGCCATCCACCTCGAAAAGAGTTGCAACCCGAACTGCGCACTCATCGAGTCAGAGAGAAGAAGAGAAAATCTCCGGGCTTTGCTTTGAGTTTGGCTGATGTCAGTGCGACGTGGCGTTACATATCGTGGATTCCTCCATAAAGCTTGAGACAAAACCCAGCCGAGCGAGCGACTGACCAACAGCAAACACACCGACCGTCCAATCGATCACGGAACGCCACATAGGTCATAATGTGCTATTTACCGACACAAAAATATCGCCAAACTCGACGTTTTTTATATTCAATCCAGAGTTGTTTACTGCGTACCATTACACGCTCGGGGAGATTTAAAGCGTCTTAGACTGACAAAGAAAAATAGTTTTCTGTTACATTAATATCAACCCCTCCTTTTTCTTTCTCAGTCCAACCCCAGCATGACGAAGGCGGTAAGAACTAAATAGTCGATTGTCTAGAGGGGGTTGTAAAAGTGTATTCAGACTTAATTTTTGGGGGGTTGGCCTATGTTTTTTTCATACCTTATAGCCTTTATAAAGTCAATTCAAGTCACCTTTATTTATATAGCGCTTTTCACAATACAGATCGTTTCAAAGCAGCTTTACAGAGATAAAGGCCACATAGTCATTTAAGTAAACTTGTTATTGTGTGTCCACAAAAATGACAGGGGTTTAAGACGATGCTCATGAACTTGGACCACAATTAATGCCTAACATTTCAAACTAGGCTATCACGTTATTAGAAGACGAACTGGTGTAATGCTTGTAACAGCTAAATAATGTTAAATTCTTTCCATTGCATGCATTAATCTGTAAAGTCACCTTTATTTATATAGCGCTTTTTACAATACAGATTTTTTTCAAAGCAGCTTTACAGAGATAACAGGAAAATAATGCAACAAAGTTTGTTTCTAGAAGAAAATAACATCATAGTCCAGCTTAAGTAAGTTCAGTGATGGTTCATTTTTGTTGATAATAAAATGATTAAAACCTGCTTCACACAAATGTTGCAAGGCCACCATAAATTTGCTCCAAGCAATGCATTAAAATATATTGTTAGTCATTGTCAACTGTTCTTTTATGATTGTGCCTCATATAAAACTTCTATTTGTCTTATACAAACAGTCATTGTCAACATTTTATCATTCATTCACCTCTTAAAGTAATAAAACTAATCTAAAAAGTGAAAGATGATAAAAAGTTTAACCAGTATTATAAAAATGGCAGTGGCCCCTCAAATTAAACTGTCAATACACATCAACCACAATCTCTAAAAAAAATTGAGTGACAATATAATAAAACAATTCCTTTCAGATGGGAAAAGGCTTAAGCAAAATTAAATCAAGTCATGTCCCACCAAAGAGAAATTATGTTTTTTCTGACCGTAAAATTACATAATTTTAGCTTATGCAGTGGCTAAAATAGCACAATATGAAAATTGGGCAGACAACAAATTAAAAAAAAGTTGTGTGTTCCTACTCCAGTTGAAGTATGTCAGAACGATGTTAATATCACAAATACTGTTAATTGAAAATAGAGTTCAGTTGACAGTTTATATGAGGATGGTACACTTTCAAATATTGAGTTTTTTTTTAAATGCCGCTTCATCATAGATTGTCCCACACAATGACTAATTCTCTTGGGATTATAAATTCTCTCAGCGATTCTGGAAATGTAAAACAATTTACAGCTAAGATGTGTTTTGGTGGATCAGATCACAAGTGGATGACTCTAAACACAGGTGTAAGCGGGTGTAAAACGTTTTGAGCTCGTCCACTTTCCACCACTTCCAGAGGGAGTTGAAAACACTTTCGACCGGATTGCTTTCGTAGTGTAAACGCTTATGTGATCGAATGTGTTCAAACAGCCACTAAAAGACCGTCTTCTCTCCGTCTACTGGCCTGATGAGTGAACATTATAGGAAGAGATCTAGCCAGACGGGGTTTAAACTTTACCGGCTGAAGACACAAGTTTGGTTTGAAGAGAAAATGTACCAAGCACAATGTTCTCTCATCATTCCTGATTTCTAACACACACTCACAGCGTCCGGCTGAGCTTGCGGCTTCAGAGCAGAAACTAAAGCTTAAGCTCTCCGTGTGTTCTTCCATCATCGCCGGTTCATATGCAAATTGCGCAAACGTATTTCGTCCATTAGATCGAAAGATCTGAAAAAAACAACACACATTTACCCGCCCATAGACCCTCCCCTCGAAGAAATCAGGACAGAAGTGGGTGAAAGTGGACAAAAGAGACGGATTAAAACACCAGGTGTAAACGGGAATGCCCTCCCCTCGTGACCTGATCGACCTAAACGGTGTAAACAGGGCCTATATGACAGAGTTGACAATTGTGAAAAATGAACAGGAAATATGTAAAAGAAACAAAGGGGAAACACACTCCTTAAAAATGTTTTAGGATGAAACCTACTAATGATAACTTATGTCAGGTGGCATATAGGTACTACTTTCTTACACTGTATTTGGGAATGTAGTCACATTCAATCGTTTGGAGAACAGGACTATGAAAGTTTGCTAGTTTGATTCTAAAATATCATTATGCATATAGTTGTATTGTTACCAGGCTAGCATGAACAATGGATTCTCATTTATGATTACTGGAAATATCTATTTTGGGTCAATACACACACTTTTATCTGCAGAGTCACATGGCAAAGGCATCAGAAGAAAAAAAATTTAAAGGATTTTAGAATATACATTTATTTTCCATTTGTGACACGCATAACATTTACAACATTTTACATTATGAGGCTTACTTAGGATTTTGCATTTACTACAGTTTCAAGTGCTTTGGCCACTTGATCGACGCTCATGTTGTCCAGTGAAACACTGTGTTCTTTACCAAAACCTAAGGCAGAGAGAGATGATGCATCATTATGCATATATGCTCATTTGTATGAATATGCTTTAGTTATGTTTTCTAGAGTGTTTTCTTACCATATCGACCCCAAAGCATGGGCTGAACTCCAGAGCACTCTCGGATCAGGATGGGAAACTCAGGGTTTGCCTTCTTTAACGGCACATAATGCTGCTCGATAAAATCCCTAAAATAACAACAACAAAATAATAATTAGCAAAACAGAATGAGACTGGGAACCTGGTCCATGTTGAACTTAAAAATCATCAGGCTGGTTTATTGGCGCACACACAGGGCCGGCGCTCCGCACACGCACATCACGCACTGCGCGTAGGGCACCAAGTGCTTGGGGGGGCACCAAAAAATCTGGGTCGTGAAAAATCATCACAATAGGCTACTAGTATAAATAACAAATAAAATATGTCTAAAGCATGTTAATATACAAAAGCAATACAAAAGTAATATAGGCCTAGATCAAATTAGTCGAGAAAAAGGTGAATCTCCTGTGCCAGTCTCCCTCTGGTGCTCTTTGCGTCGTGTATGCATGTCCAGGGGGGCGTCGCTAGTAGTGCAAATGATCCGGGGCTTTAGCTCCCCGGGAAATTTTGAAACTTGGGCTGTTAAAGATGCAGTTAGTTTGTTTGAGAAGAAAAGGAAGGCCAATCGTTGGGGTCCTCATCGTCATATTTGAATGACAAATAAAGCTAATTTCCCCCCTAGGTAGGCTATTACGTTACAGATGTGTGCATAGGTGATTAGTGCAGAACGTTCCCTATTGTAATTTCTTCGCTTCAATACAATGTCTATCAGCCTCTTGGTAAGGTGAACTTTAGAAAAACCCTGCAACTGACCGCGATGTGATTTTGCCAAATTAGACCGCTTAGATACGTTTTTTCGTTGTTGTTCTATGCGGATAATGCGGTCATTTTCAAGAGGTTCATAGGCCAAGGCCCAAGGGCGACATCTGTTGGTGAAACTGCAATTAGAACCCCCCCCCCACAATCTCAGTGTTTGTATATTTTCATATTCACAGAGTTGTCAAATTATTAGGGCTGGGAAAATATTAATCGCATCCAAAATAAAAGTTTGTGTCTACATGATATATTTGTGTGTAGGCCTACTGTGTATAATTATTTTGTATATATAAATACACACACATATGCACGTATATATTTAAGAAATATTTGCATGTATATACTGTATATATTTATATATAATTTATATGGGTGGTTGGGGGGGCACCACCAAGCATTTGTGCTTAGGGCACCCAAATGGCTAGCGCCGGCCCTGCGCACACACAATCCATTCATCTCTCTCTCTGTATTCCTCGCTCTCACAGAAGAGCGCAACAGTTCAAAAGAGGGATCCAGACTGCTATTAAACACTCAATGAACACTTCAAAACCAGAAATAAGCTGCGCTATCAGGGACATTTACTGTGGATAGGACTCGACCACGCCATGCCATTATTAAAGGGGACTTACTATCCTTTTTTTTTAATGATTATTTTACCTTTCTGCTAGTGTGTAACAGTTGTTTGTGCATGTAAAAAATACCTGGCTCAAACACTCCTCTGTAGTCCTGCCATAATTTTCGTAATGTAGCAACATTTGCACAATCGGCCTGCTGGGTCATTTAAATGTAAGAAGAACGGCAGGATTTGACATAACTTTTTTGCTCTCCAGTCACTGTGACTAGTGGTTTTCCAAAGTTACAGCCACTCAGTATTCTCACTGGACACAATTTTGACATCAATTAATACCATGTGGAAAAACTGCCATTTAGATATTTTTAAAGGGACTATGTGTAGTTTTTTAGGTATTTTATTATCTAAAATCAATATTTTTATTCATAAAGATATGTCCTCAATGGTGTACAAATACCTCTGCCAATTATCTGACTTATCCTCGTAAATGAAGAATTTATTATCTTTATATACATGTGACGGGTAGGTCCACGGAGGCTTCCATGTCGCGCCGCCATCTTGAAAAACTATAATAGCAGAGAGGGACAAAAAGTACTAGGCCAACGCGTTTCCACAAGGTGTTTTCGTTCAGAGCCAGCGTCACGTGACTGAAAGCAGCAGAAACGGAGGAGAAGAGCAGTGAGAGGCGCTTCACGGCCCCGGCAAGTTTAAAAGGCTGCATTGCACTGTTATTTTTAATGCCATACATATGCCGAGCCACAGGAGAAGAAATCCTCGTCGCCAAAAAAGTCCAAAATTGAACGTAAAAGGAAACGTGACCGGAGATTACAAAAAACAAGAGTCAATGTCGGGATAGCTTTTTCCAGATGGAAAGAACAAGTGAACAAGTGAATAAGTGAACACACCTATGCTAAAGTTGACTAAATCATCTTTTGGAAATTGATCTTAATGCCTTAATTAAAAAAATGAGGAAAAATCCAACCTTTAAGGAGACCAATTTTCTTTGTGAATGAATAATGTATCGTAAATAAATAAATGTTCTTCCTTAAAATACAGGTTGCGTAAGTCAGGACACGCCTATGTTAAATTCCCATAGAGACAGCAGATTTTTATTTTTAAAGGCCAGTTATTTCATGGATCCAGAATTAGGTCTTATTTGTGGAATGCAAATGTCCTTAATTTATTTTTTATAACATAACTTAAATTTAAATAAACAGTGTAACAAATTAGAACATGTGATTACCACAGTGTTTTAACACACACACACACATTACTGAGGGTCACTGTGGTGGCCAGTAGGGATTCTAGGGAAACACACTGAGGTCAGACACACACACACACACTCACTCACTCACTCACACACACACACACACACACACACACACACTCACACTTGCTGTCTCTCAGGCTGTGGCACATCGACACATATAGACACAATGGATGAGTAAAAGCTAACTTAATCGGTTTGTCATATAGTTCACAAAGATTTCAGACAGTATTTATAATGTAACGTTACATGTATACATTACTACATGTACACTGTGTAAGAGTGATACGCACAGAACAGTCACTCTGTAAGAAAAGCATCACTAGTAAAGGCCTCAGTACTGCACCTGGTCCCCTGACTGGCCGCTGATATCTGGCACAACTGCAGGCGGATCTCACGCAGATTCTTCGACAGATTCGAGCCGATCCCGCGAACCACTGCTGCCGCCGCCATTACTGTCACCTTCACTGACCGGAAGTGGAGCTCTTCTTCTGCGGGTTAAAACACGCTTCATCTGCATTACCGCCACCTACAGAGCTGGATGGTTCGTTTTTCTTAAAAAAAAAAACAGTATTATTAATAAAACAATAATAATATTAATAATAATAATTTAAAAAATTAAATGATATATATATATATATATATATATATATATATAATATATATATATATATATATATATAACTTTTTTAATATTTTGACGTCCTTGCTTCTGATGTAGTACATTTTACAGTGTCATTTTCTGTATCCGAATTTCTCGTACTTTTACAGTAGGCCTATTTGTCTTTATTTGCCTTTTGACATGCTCCACAGATTCGGTCTCATAATCATAATCATCATAATTACGTGAAAAATCATTACGATGTCTTTTTGATTTTAGTTAGATTCCCATTTAGTAGTTTGAACATCCAGTTCAAATTCATGTTGTAATTGTGAGAATGGAAGCCGCCTTCTTCAACTTCTTCTTCAACATAAATTCAAATCAGTTTTTATACACTGTAAGAAAAAAATCTTCACTTTTATTTAACCCTTAAACACAACACAAAACACCTGTGAAAAATTTAACAGGCTACGGAAAATTCATTCATATAAACAAAATGAGGGGCTTTTTTTACTGGCTTTTTTATTTATTCTTTCCTGTCTTTCATATTATTACTATATTTCGAATATAGGCAAAGTTACTATTGATGTATGTCTATCCTTTCTTCATTGTAGACTGAAATGTATCTTGAGCTTTTAAATTTGTTCATTGAATGTCCAGTTCTTTTAATGGCATCATTAAAACACTGTATTCTATATTTCTTCCTTCATATAATCCAAACAGTGATGTTGCTTGTGGTGATAGTGAATGAAATGCTTTCAATCCACGAGAAGATATAGTTTTCTCAACTTTTACCTTGGTGTCTGTAACTTTATTTATTTATTTATTTTTTTTAAAGGGATAGTTCACCCAAAATTGAAAAATTCTGTCATCATTTATGGAAACAACAACAACAAAACTATGGAAGTCAATGGGGTCCATCCACTATCTTACCAACAATCTTCAAATTATCTTCTTCTGTGTTTAACAGAACAAGGAAACACATACAGGTCTGGAACAACTTGAGGGTGAGTAAAAGGTGACATAATTTTATTTTTTTTGGGTGAACTATTGATTGTAATGCTCAATATTATCACATGACTAAGTCTGTGTGGAGGACGTGAGCCGAGTCTTCAAAAAACAGAAGACTAGGAAAGCCTCAGGCCCAGACGGCATCTCATCTGCTTGTTTAAAAGCCTGCGCTGACCAACTGGCCCCGGTCTTCACGCAGATCTTCAATAGATCATTGGAGCAGTGTGAAGTTCCCTGCTGCTTCAAACGCTCCACTATCATTCCTGTCCCCAAAAAACCCAAAATCACTGGACTTAATGACTACAGACCTGTCACTCTCACGTCTGTGGTCATGAAGTCGTTTGAAAGACTGGTGCTGGCCCACCTGAAGGACATCACCGGACCCCTGCTGGATCCCTTTCAGTTTGCTTACAGAGCAAACAGGTCTGTGGATGATGCAGTCAACATGGGACTGCATTATATCCTGCAACATCTCGACGAACCAGGGACTTATGCAAGGATCCTCTTTGTGGACTTCAGTTCGGCCTTCAATACCATCATGCCTGACCTTCTCACAGCCAAACTGACCCAGCTCTCCATACCATCCTCGATCTGTCAGTGGATCACCAGCTTCCTGACGGACCGGCAGCAGCGAGTGAGACTGGGGAAACACACATCCAGGACTCTCACCACCAGCACTGGCGCCCCTCAAGGGTGCGTTCTCTCCCCACTGCTCTTCTCCCTGTACACTAATGACTGCACTTCTAAAGACCCCACTGTCAAGCTCCTGAAATTTGCCGACGACACCACTGTCATCGGTCTCATCCGAAACGGTGACGAGTCTGCTTACAGACTGGAGGTTGAACAGCTGGCTGTCTGGTGCAGTTATAACAACCTTGAGCTGAACACGCTCAAAACAGTGGAGATGATCGTGGACTTCAGGAGGAACAGCCCAGCACTCCCCCCACTCACCATCATGAACAGCACTGTGGAAGCAGTGGAGTCATTCAGGTTCCTGGGCACTTCCATCTCTCAGGACCTGAAGTGGGACAATCACATTGACTCCATTGTGAAAAAAGCCCAGCAGAGACTGTACTTCCTTCGCCAGCTGAGGAAGTTCAACTTGCCACAGGAGCTGCTGATTCAGTTCTACTCAGCCGTCATTGAGTCTGTCTTATGCACTTCCATCACTGTCTGGTTTGGTTCAGCTACCAAATCAGACATCAGGAGACTACAACGGACAGTCCGGACTGCGGAGAGGATCATTGGTGCCCCCCTGCCATCCCTCCAGGACCTGTACTCTTCCAGAGTGAGGAAGAGAGCAGGTAAAATCATCACAGACTCCACTCACCCTGGACACCTCCTGTTTGAACTGTTACCGTCAAGACGGAGACTCAGATCACTGGCCACAAGAACATCTCGGCACAGGAACAGTTTCTTCCCACAGGCCATTTCCCTCCTGAACAGTTAACACTCCTCCCAAGGCATATGCCTTAAGTGCAATACTCCCACTGTTTAGTGCAATATCCAACAACTCAGGTGATACTTATATGTAGATTTATTTATTTATAATATTCAAAACACTGTAAATATGTTCATAATCTGTAAATCTGAAAATGTCTATTCCGACTAAACCCAACTGTGATACTTTTATTCTCATATATTTATATTTTTATTTTTTATTCTTATAATTTGTAGTAGCCTATTATGCTTCTTGTTGTATTTGTATTTGTATATGTCCACTGGAAGCCTCAGTACCAAAACAAATTCCTTGTGTGTGCAAGCACACTTGGCAATAAATCTCTTTCTGATTCTGATTCTGATTCTGAAACAACAACAACAAAACTATGGAAGTCAATGGGGTCCATCCACTATCTTACCAACAATCTTCAAATTATCTTCTTCTGTGTTTAACAGAACAAAGAAACACATACAGGTCTGGAACAACTTGAGGGTGAGTAAAAGGTGACATAATTTTATTTTTTTTGGGTGAACTATTGATTCTAATACTCAATATTATCACATGCCTAGTGTGATCGGCTCTCCTCCAGGTCAACAGGCGGCGCTGATGCGACGTGACACAAATAACCGGAAGTGTGACGTCATCGGACCTACTATCAACATTAAAGTGCGTCGAGTCGCGTTGTAGAGCGACTCGTTTAATTTCATCATGCCTGAACGCGAATGTAAGTATTACATACAGTGTATTTAGTTAATGTTGTGTGCGGATGGATAATCACATCATATATGTTCTTATCGTATGATTCTATGAACATGCCTGTGCCGTTTGCATAACGCGGAGTAAGTTAACTATTAGTGAATCTGTGTAACGTTAGATTTCAAAGATAATGTGTACGTTTGATAAGTTGAAGAATATGTGAGAGATATACAAGAAGATTGTCTGTGTGCAAATAAAACACACATTGACACAAATACAGCAAAGCTTCTGCAGCCAAACCCTCATTGTTTACAACACTGTAACGTTATAGTCGAGTAACGTTAGTATGAATGATTAGATTCACTTCCTATTTCGATTAATTTGGATGAATATCAGATACAGGACATGTCAGTTTATCTCATAGATAGACAAAACCTCTCATATAATGCTGTAAACTATACAGGAAACCCTGTCAGTTGGTACATTACTTTGATATTAAAGGTTAAAACTAACAGCTGATTTGTATACACACATTTAAAGGTAGTCTGTTGATGTGTGTGTCTTTCAGCTGAGGTGTACTCCAATCCTCTGGCTCCTGATGGCCATGAGGTGGAAGATCATCGCTCAGCGCTACAGTAAGTGCTCTTCACCTTCACTTGGTGTCAGTGTGCTGAAGACCAGTGGGAAATACAGTGACATGGACTCGTTTTCTACAGTGAACATTCTTTTGTTAAATCTTTAGCTTTCCCTTTATGTATTTCTAAATAACTTCAGGTGTTTTTTCCTCTGATGTGATTAAATGAGTGAAGCATCAGCAGTGACAGTATTCAAAGACAAGTGCAGGAGCAAACACATTAAAATGCCTTATAACATGCATATATCTTGCTTCTCTAATGATAATAGTTTTTATTATTATGGTATTGTTTTGTTGCAGTCCATGAAATCTACGTTCTTGACGATTCAGTGACGTTACTATCTTCATTCTCAAGTGAAGTCTGATCTGTTCTTGTGTCTCAATGAAATTTGTTTGTGACCCTCAGATCCAAGCTGACCAATGATGACTTCCGGAAGCTTCTGATGACCCCGAGATCGACCCCGTCCTCCGCTCCACCCTCCAAAACACGACAACATGAGTACTTAGCTTTTGAACACACTTGTTTAAGATCTTTCTGTGGTCATATGTGCACTGCATGTCTCTATGATAACAGTCCCGTTCACTTTTTGTTGTGATGATTTTCCCAGGATGCCACGGGAATATAACGAGGACGAGGATCCTGCGGCTCGCAGACGTAAGAAGAAAAGGTGAGTTGAGGAACAGTGAATGAATCCTGCATTACTACTGCTTTAATATCTTATCCTGCTGTTGCTTGTGTCTCTTCTGCACACTTTCCTATGTTTTGCTCTGCATCAATGACCATTTTATCAAATAAAAACATGGCCCCTTATGAGTATGTCTTTTAGACTATATCATGATATAGTTAAGCAATCACATAAAGAGTGCCGTTTTTTCAAATAGCAGCACAATTGCAAATGCAAAACTGATTTTATACAACAGTTCAATAAACAATTAAGTGGCTTACATTTTAGACACAATATTGCCTGTTTTTCTCTTTTTCACCTACAAAGCCATGGCAAAACTGTTCTGTATCTCTGAGCAACACACAGCGGTGTTTCATCACTGAATAAATCAGTCCATTTGAACAAATCGATTGAATTATTGACTCAATGACTCGCTCATTAACAGCGGTAACTACTGGTGGTTTCAGTTTCATATTTAAAGTATCTTTTAAATTTAAAATCATTTCATATATCATCAAAGTTTTATTTGTAAAGCATTATTTCTGCATATTAAACACATTCATGTTCCTCTGAGCTGCATTAAACAGTCTGTGTAAATGCATCTAAACACCACTTCAGTGTTTCCTCTGCATTGCAAAGATCAATTTAGTTGATACTGATTTCATTTGACTGGTAACAGCCCTGTAGTGACTTATTATTCTAATTTAATTCATTGATTAAATGTAATAATTTGACATAACAAATTATGCGTAGGCCACTTTTAATTGGGGGAGAAAAAATTGCCCTTATAAAGGTAAAAATGCAGATTAAAGGTAAAAATCATTTGGAAAATGTAATTTGTCACTGCTGTGAACAACCACCGCACAGAATATGAAGAATATCAAAAACTTAAAGTAATCAGTCCTAAACCTGCCAATGTATAAACACACAGCAAAATATTGTCTAATTATCGTTATTGACCAAATCCCAGAAATTATCAAGATGTATTTCTTACTTTTTTTTTGATGAGATGTTTTTAAGTCCCTTTACATAGTATGAAAACTGCGGTTACTTTAAGCTCCACACTAAAACCCCTCAATAAATACATATTTTATTTCATAAATAATTGTTTTTATAATTGTTTCTTTTTTTAGCTATTACTTGCATGCAACACATAATACAGTATTTATACAGTAATCTCCTCCTGTGTTAGCGAATGTAAAGTTCATGTATGAACACACCAGGCAGAATTTGAACCGAATTTTTCAGGAGTGAATTTTTAAATGGTTCCTATTTTATCCCCCCCTATTCATTATTGCTTAAATTAAGTACTAATATGCATGTAAAATGTGTCTTTGAGATAATTTTTCTCTGTTCTTCCGCTTCACGCTTCTGTTTGAAGTTACTACGCTAAACTGCGGCAGCAGGAGATGGAGAGAGAGCGCGAGCTGGCGGAGAAGTACCGTGATCGTGCTCGAGAACGACGTGATGGTGTTAATAAAGACTACGAGGAGACTGAGCTCATCAGCACCACTGCTAACTATCGAGCCGTGGGACCCACCGCTGAGGCGTGAGTTTCCTCTGACATGTGTCCCTTTCATTTCTTTACTGCATCTTATAATAATCAGAATTCATTTTCTCTAGCTGTATTTTGTTATATGACCATCTTATGAAGATGTGTAGGCACCTATTGTTTCTGTTGATTTTGTTATTACGGGTTCTTTCTTATTAGAACCCCTGTTCTAGTTGTAGGGGCTTTTTTTGCCTATTTTTGACCAACTTTGCATGTAGTGCATTTGTCAATAATCATTAGGGATGCGCCGATACCGATAATTCTTTATATTTGAAAGCTGATTATCGATGGATTGGCCGATAAATCTAAATCCAAATTTGTATTTTATTTTAGTTTTTGAGAGCCTGATTACGAAAACAAAAGTCTCACCATTAAAATCCATGTCCCATGCAGACAATTATAATGATATTCTCATTATAATTTTATGTAGCCGATATGCGCTGCACATGTTGCACTGAACCGTATTTTCCTTTTTTGAAGTGATTCCAATCATATTTCAAGCAGTTCAAAACCATCATGTTGAACAGTGCGCATATAAAGTGCCTCAGCTGAAGGGAATAATCCATTATTTATCAGCTTTAATATATCAGCCATGTTTTCTTATTTGGCCGATAACATTAAAACGGAAAGTATATCAGCCGGTGCCGATATATTGTGCATCCCTAATAATCAACATTTTGAAGTTTGTATTTCACATTGGCTGCAAGAGTCAAAAAAATTCTGGCCGTTTTAGTAAAACGATTATAATTCCCTAAAGGAACAAGATCTTTTGAAATTTGGTCAATGTTTGTAGACCATTGCTTGAAATCCACTTGCTGTTTTCAGATTTCATCCAGCGGCCCATTTAACAGAAGTTCTTTTACCGTCCGAAGGCTGTGCCCCGAAAATCACCAGGATATTGCTGATTTATTTAATTTTCCACATTTATTTTGCTGCAGTTTTCTATAATTCGTTTCACATCATTTGTTTTCTTCTATGTCTTTCTACAGATTTGTGCCTTTGCAAATGAAGTAATTCATTTGTTAATTTTAATTTGCATTACTCCCAAAATCGCTGAACATGGTGACACTGTTGTGTCTAGCAGCAGTGAACAAAAATGCCAAGAGTTTAACCCATATACTATTTTGTCAAGGCTAATATTAGCGATTGAATGCTTATTATAGGACTGATTATTGCTTAGGAATTGTCAGTAAAAAAGTGCTTTCTCATTAGTTTGGATTTGAATGTTTGAATTTTTTTTTTTGTGTCTTTTTGCTGCACTGTTGTTGAACAGGGACAAATCAGCCGCAGAGAAAAGGCGTCAGCTGATCCAGGAGTCCAAGTTCTTGGGTGGTGATATGGAGCACACTCACTTGGTGAAGGGTTTGGATTTCGCCCTGCTACAGAAGGTACATCCACGTAACCACTGTTTGAAAATCAAACCACTGCCACATATTTGCTTGTGTTTTAGTGTGCTGTTTTAATTTCAGGTCAGAGCTGAGATCACCAGTAAGGAGCGGGAAGAGGAGGACATTATTGAGAAAGTGCAGAAGGAAGTCAAGTATGTTTCATAAGTTCTTACTTGCTCACTTAACCCAGTTGCGAGTCTCTTTTGACATGTTTGTGTTTGACAGGAGAGATGAAGATCCAGAGCAGAAGATTGAGTTCAAGACCCGCCTGGGTGAGTTCAGTCTGTGTTTAATCTTTCGCACTGGAGGAACATTTTCATACTTCCTACAACTATTGGTGGAAGCACCCGCTTTTTGGCGTCACCACCAAGAGGATTTTGGGAAGGATTTTAGTTCTAGGAACTCCTTTTAGAGGAACTAAATTAGCTCTTACTTCAGAGTCAGGTCTAAATCAGCGCTATAGGAACTATCCGTGACGTTAGTGACGCTGATTGGCCGAACGCACATGAAACACCAGCACACGCCATTTAAAAAAAAAAGTGATGTAAACATAGGGCTGGGCGATAAAACGGTATCGGTATTTATCAACGGTACACCATTGTAGGTAACGATATAAATTTTTTCCGATATAGCGCTCGATATTTTCATTAAAATGCGCGCGCATCGCCTGTAGATCTTAGGGGCCGTTCACATATCACGTCTAAAAATGTGTGGAAGGCGCGACTGTGGCGCTGTCGCCTTTCCAAAGCGCTTGCGCTCCCCTGGCGTCTGTCGTTGCTATGCAACCATGAACTGCGCTCTCCACATCATGTTGACTTACGGTGCGTTCCATTCGATCGTGATTGTTTCGTTCATTATGGACCATGGCAAGCAGACTTTGGGACAAAAGGAGAACTAAAACGAGGATGAATATCAGCATGGCGTTTTCGAGATGCCGAGAGCTAGCGTCTGCGACTAACTTCACAAGCTCCATGTCTGCAACAAACAAACTTCGACTAGACAGAGATACTTTATTAGACAGGTGAGCAAATGTACATAAAATAATCAATGTAATATAGCTCAACATGATGAAATGTTAGAATATGATCAGTATGTTATTTTAATGTTGATCTAGCTTACTGCTAGTCTCATACAGACAAACTAACACACAGAATAACATTATAACTTCCAACACACTCAAATGCAGTTTAGTGTGATAGTGTAGACCAAGTGAAACAGCGCTGCGTTTCCTCACAAGTTTCATTCCTCTAATAAACTGACCTGTGAGTATTAATTCAGCACTTGCGTTCGGTAGAATTAAATGTCCTTATTCCTTTATACCTGTGGGACTCGCGTGTGGCGCTGATATCTGTCTCTCATTAGCAATCGCGCCCGCTTCACACAGTCATGTTAAAAACATCAATGTATTCACTCATCCATAGACATTATTAGATCCATCAGCACAAGTTCCATCATTCTGCTTATGCGTCATCAACCTACGCCTTTGTTAAGAGGTTAGCGACCCCTAGCGGCAAATAAAATTACATATTGTAGCTTTAACAGACAAGGTTATTTTATGACAACGATTGTTTCAGTAACTCGGTATGTATTTTTAATAATGTTAAAATGTTGTAATATTCATGAATTTGATATACTTATACATTTCGTTGCGCTTGCCGAGAGAGCTCGCCCATGCGCTCTTCTGATTGGCTGTGATTTTTATCGTGTCCCATAGCCGCGTCACGTCTGGTGTGGACAGACAAATTCTTTGTCGCTGGGATCTTATCGCATCGAGTCTGGTTAGGACACGGTGTTAAGAAAGCATCAGTATTTTTATTGGCATATTAAAAAGAATCTTAACATTGACAAAGCAAAGGTAACAAATAGGCTACTCATTTTCATAAATACACACGGTAAAATAAAAAAGATATAAACTTACATGAAAACAATGTTTATAATAATATGAAAGAAATATTCGTTCCCTGTTTGTTCTTTTAAGGTTGCCTGGAAAGACCACTCTCAACGAGAACGCTAGTCTGTTCTTTGCGTTTTTGGAATTGAGAAACAGCTTATGTATTTCTGCTCAGCTAGCGAGGATCAACCACACGGCAAAGCTAATACTTTTTCATATACTGTTTACTTTCTTTGTATAACAGTTCTATCTTATAACGTATTAGACAGGACTGTTTGACGGATCATAGACTAATGAACACGGAGAATGCGAGCGCTTTGTGCTCAGGCTCTGGCTGGCGTTCTCAGCGCCGTCAAAATAAAAGTCAAAACAACGAGCGCGTCTTACGTCACTTCAGAGTTCATACTGGCGGTGCGAATGCAACCAGGAAAACGGCCATATTGGGGAACATTTAGTTCTCGGGGAACCACCCTGGTGGCTAGTTCCTAAAACTACCGGTGCAAAAGCCCTGGACAGCAATAAGACTGAACTACATGTGACTTGTGTGTATTGTTCTGCTCTATAGGACGAAACATCTACCGTATCCTGTTCAAGGGTCGTCCGATAGAGCGTAACGAGCTGTTCCTGCCGGGCCGAATGGCGTATGTGGTGGACCTGGAAGACGAGTACGCAGACACAGACATCCCAACCACACTCATCCGCAGCAAAGCCGACTGCCCCACCATGGAGGTACACACCCCAAACACAACATTACAAACCTTGACATTGCTTAAGGACGCAGATGCTAACATGTTTTACTGTCGCGTAATGTGCTTTCAAATGCTGGAAATTGTTAGAGCGAATTATTAGTGGTGGTTGCCAAATCAAGCGTCAGTACTGCTATAGAGAGCCTAAGTCCCTTCTCTTCCAGTGGACCATGGGACCTTATTTCGGAAAAATATTGTATGGTAGTCAATGGCGAGAGACAACAAATATTTGGATCCCGTTTGAATTGTGCCCTGAATTACACATATGATGTTTGTCAATTTAAAATATACATTTTAAAGTCAAGAAAGTGGCAGTTTGGTGTAAAACTGTTGAGGTATAAGACTGTGAAAATACGTAATTACAAAGACTACAAACCCAAAAGGCGCGCACGTGACGTCATACATTTTCTCTCAATGAATGATGAAGCTAACTTTACTGAAGCTAACCTCTGTCATTTCTTCTATAGTCTAACGTTATAATCGTAACGTTAGGCCGTCATGCTGTGTGTTTTGTACCAGACTGCACACACACGAGCTTGGTGACGTACACAGTGCGAGACGAGAGATGTAGTTCATTGAGCGATTTTCACATAAAACTAAATGTTACTCTTCTGTTTTATGACAAACTGTGACTTTCTTGACTTTCATAATTATCTTTTGAATTGACAAACATCATATGTGTAATTCAGGGCACAGTTCAGACGGAATAAAAAGATAAGTTGTCTCTCGCCATTGACTACCATACATATTTTTTCCGAAATAAGGTCCCATGAGCCGGAAGCGGAGGGGAGGGACTTAGGCTCTCTATTGTCATGTTGAATTATATATGGTGAATAACTGATCCTGCACTGTTCAATTCACGTGGTTTATTGAGCAGAGGTGTGCTATTACTTTTCAAGAGGATCAGACTTGAAGTCCCCCTGTAGTTAATAATTTTATCCCTTAAAACTCATCTTTGATCACCAAAATTACACATTTAAACGTTTTTTCCTTGGAAAAAAAAGTCTTCATGCCTTAAAATATTTTGAATCTAACTCGACACCCTCGTCTCATTTAGTATACACGGTTCTATGAATATGCAAATGAGCCCCGCCTCCACTCACTCACTCACTCAGAGATCCACTCGTTGACGATCACACGTTGATCTGATTGGTTACAAGGTAGTTTGTGACGTCAGAAACACCAGCGATTTCAAACCGTGTTTTTGAGACTGTCTTTGGTTCACTGCAGTTTTAAGGAGAAAATACTCAGCAATGCTGTCGACTAGGGCTGTGAAATATGGACAAAATAATCATATTGCGATTTCTTTCTTCTTCTTTTTTTATGAATATTGTGATTTTGGCAATCGTTTTTTGCTTTTTCTAAATGTATTCAGTGCATAAAACATTTCACAATGAAATAACTTAGTATTAACAACTTGATAAACAAAACTGTAATAAACTGTCTTTAAAACAGACAACATAAAATAAATTAATTCCAGTCATGACAATAAATAAACTTCAAAATTGTTTTTCACTGCACACATTTCACAATGAAATATAATTACTGTACAAGTATTACTGCTTGATATATAAAATTGTATTATTTGTCGTTTCCGACAAATCCACACACAACATTGTCTAAATGTCCGTTTTGGAGAGTATTCATGTAAAATATGTCGGCTTTGTCTTGAACAGTTGTGAGTGTATCTGATGTGCATCAGATTCAGTGCAATTCTGGATCCGCATGTCATTGGAAATGATCCTATGTCTTAAAGTGACAGTGGTTAATAAACCTAATGCGGTCCGTGTCCTTGGCTTAATATTGATCAAGCAACAAAAGAAAAAGGGAAAGGCATTCACTGCTCGTTAATAGCCTTAATAAGGATTAATTATATTTAATTCATAAATAAATATGTCTGCTTGAAAGAATAAAGAATGATGTATGCAAGTAGTTATAAAGAATGCATATATCATTCATTGAAAAGAAGACTGTTCTACTTTAGGAAAAGTGGTTTTATTTAATTTTAAGATATTTTTCACAGTAAGTCACAGTAGTTAAATCTGTATCTGTATTGCATGTTCAAACTCTAAAATCAATTATATTAACAGGTTGATAGATGTTTTATGCGGGAGTATATGGGTTTGGAAATTTTAGAGAAATTCGAAATTAATGCATTACAATTTAACTAAACCCATTATA
Organism: Gila robusta; assembly: GCA_030770095.1. Lineage (NCBI taxonomy): Eukaryota > Metazoa > Chordata > Actinopteri > Cypriniformes > Leuciscidae > Gila > Gila robusta. The sequence goes on along the minus strand of JAVALU010001949.1, from coordinate 882,632 downwards.
TTTTAGTCGACTAAAATCTTATTGTATTTCGTCGACTAAAAAATGTTGTATTTTTTTTTGGGGGGGGGGGATAAAATGTCACCTTTTTCAGACCTTCTGAGTTTGCAGGTATGAAATAAACTTCACAATTGTTTTTCAGTGCACACATTTCACAGTGAAATATAATTACTGTACAGTTATTACAGTATTACTGCTTGATATATTAAATTGTATCTTTAAAACAGACAACATAAAATAAATTAAGGTTGACTAACCTAAACTCCAGTCATAACAATTAATAAAAACTAACAGGAATCAAAGCCAAAAAATAGATAATGCTATATAATGGACCGTTAAACTCATGGCGTAGTATTTCACTTCAACGCCCTCCTTACATTTATCTTTCATTTCAGGAATAGCAACTCGTGTGAAATGAGTGCGAAATGGCAGCTGGTATCTTTTGTCAAGGCACCATGTCTTTGCATATATGATATTGCGTCTGTAATTTCTTTGTGCCGTTTTGATCCGAAATCTCATAAGGCATGACGCTTGCAAATGCTTGAACGGTTGTTTCAGGCTGGCTTTTTCGATGGACTTTGTCGACATGCATTGATCAAACAGTTTTTTATGGTGTTGTTTTAAGTGTTGGAACAGGTTTGTAGTATTGCCCCGTTTCGTTGCAATAATCATTTCACAGGTCTTGCAAATTACCTTGCTCTATGACACATCCTCTCTCCTGAATTCAAAATACTCCCAAACGACTGATGTTAAATTTCTCTTTTGCACCAAATCATTTTTATTCTTTCTGACCTGCATCCATATTTTATGTTCTTTCCTCCCGTTCGCCTATTCTGTTCTCCCGCTCAGCTTCGTCGTAATTTGTGCGGTGCGCCGAGTGAGCTCTGATTGGTTAACATCTTAAACGTTAAATGCACTTAAATCTTAAATGCACAAGAACGTTGCAGTATTCTGAATTAAAATATAAATGCATTAAAAAAATAAAATCGCAGCCTTATGCGGTTTAGAAATCGCATGTGCTCAAATCGTGATTGTTTTGCGATTAATTGCACAGCCCTAGTGTTGACTTATGAATTTACACATGGTTTGTCTTAAAGCATATTAAAAACACCACATAGACATATAAACAACTTTAAAAACTGGATTTTCACCACAGGGGGAATTTAAAGTTTTCACTGAGTCTGAAAAAAAAGAGGGACCAAACCATATCTACGACTGATATATCTTTAAATATGTCAGTGCCATTGTTTAGACTCAATATTCACACCAGTGATATTTGTTTCTAAGGCATGTTTATAAAAGCTACTTAAATATCCTAGTTGAACTGAGGCCTAATCCTGGCTTAATCTAAGCCCTGTCTGTGAATTTGGTCCTATGAGAACAACATGAGGGTGAGTGAATGATTACAGAATTTTCTTTTTTGGGTGAACTATCCCTTTTAGATTTTAAAATGACCTCATGCCCCGATTGGACTCGTTTATGATCCCTCTTATATCAAACCATGAAAGGAAAAAACTCGAAGCCATTTTACGTGGCATGTGATTGAACAGAAAATGAGGCGAATGAGGAGTGCAACTGCAATTTCAATTGTAATCTGTTTAATCGTAATCAGTTCCACTACAATTTCATTTTTGTCTGGATGGGGTTTCAGTGATCTGGGGCCGGTTGCACTATCTGTGTGTAAGTTACAACTTAGCCTAGTTTTGATGTAAAGAGGCACTACGTTACAACTTGTGCACTACTAAATATTTTTGCGTTTTGCGTTAATTAAACTTGAAGCATTCATTTATGTATAAACTAAATATTTACCGAAAACTTCCGACCAGGAGTAACGGTTGGATTAAAATAGCAGACTGACTAAACTGCATCTAGAAGCTTTTGTTTTACCCGACAGACTTTAATCCTTTAGACATATAAGATAATGCTTTGGATTTTTAAGCCCCAAAAAGCGCATCCATCCACTATACAAAATAATCCTTACGACTCCAGGGGTTAAAGGGATAGTTCACCCAAAAATGAAAACACTGTCAGTAATTACTCTCCGTCATGTTGTTCAACCCCGTAAGACCTTCGTTCATCTTCGGGACACGAATTAAGATATTTTTGATTAAATCTGAGAGCTGGATCACTCCTCCATAGGCTTCTAAGGGATTGAAACTTGTTCCCTGAAAAGTTATTAAAGACATCGTTAAAATAGTCCAAGTGACTACAGTGGCTCAATCTTAAGTTTATCAAACGACGAGAATACTTTTTGTGCGCAAAAAAAACAAAAATAACGACTTTATTTCAACTATTTATTTCCTTCTCTGTGGGCCTCTAGTCAGTTAACTTAGATTGCGTAGAGCTACGTCACACGTAGGCTCACTATTGGCCGACACTGGTCATGTGTGTGATGCGTGTGACGTACAACACAGAAGCGCTGCGCTGTTACACTAGTGAACTCACTCGAGACCCACAGAGAAGGAAATAAATAGATGAAATAAAGTCGTTATTTTTGTTTTTTTTTGCGCACAAAAAGTATTCTCGTCACTTGATGAACTTAAGATTGAGCCACTGTAGTCACTTGGACTATTTTAACGATTTCTTTAACTTTTCGGGGCTGGCAAGTGTCAATCCCTTAGAAGCCTATGGAGGAGTGATCCAGCTCTCAGATTTAATCAAAAATATCTTAATTCGTGTCCCGAAGATGAACGAAGGTCTTACGGGGTTGGAACAACATGACGGAGAGTAATTAGAGTTTTCATTTTTGGGTGAACTATCCCTTTAATAAAGCCCTTTTGAAGCAAAGCCACGCATTTGTGTAAGAAAAATATCCATAGTTAAAACTTTATTAGCTATAATAACTATCTTCCGGTAACGGCCGTACGCAGTGATTTGTGGCTGAAGAGTGACCTCTGACCCGACGTATTGACGAATGCAGAAGCGCAGAGGATAGAGCAAAAACAACAACAACAAAAAAACACCGGTCACGAATTAGAAGTCTAAAAATAGAGTTTTTAAAGAAAAATGTGGGAGGAGCTTGAGTTTGTTTGAACACAAGAGGCGTCGACTCTCACCTAAGCTTACGCTACTCCTACATCATACATCATGCGTCGGGTCAGAGGTCACTCTCATGGTGCAAGTCAACTTGCCGGAAGCTAGTTTGTTATAGCTAAAAAAGTTATAAATATGGATAGTTTTCTCACACAAACGCATGATTTTGCTTAATGCCTTTATTAACCCCTGGAGTCGTATGGATTGTTTTCATGATAGATGGATGCATTTTTTTGGGCTTCAAAATCTCGCCCCCCATTATAAAGCTTGGAAAAGCCAGGATATTTTTAAACATATCTCTGGTTGTGTTTGGCTGAAAGAAGAAAGCCTCTAGGATGGCTTGAGGGTGAGTAAATTAGTGGATGATTTTCATTCTTGGGTGAAATAACCCTTAAGGCCTGTCAACTATAGTTACATGTTATTCAAGTTTAAAACCTTTTTTAAAAGTTTAAAAGCTAAACCCTGGAACCTGTTGTTTGAGCAGGACGATTCGTGAATCACACCTGTTGGTAAATCTGCTTGTCAGTTTCAAACAGAGTTGGAGATCGGCTCCTTTGAGCACCCAGAGTGCTAGCAATGGGCTAAAACACTCAGAACGTGAGATTGTGGCAGTCGGTTAGACTTCACTCCCGCTTTCTTCAGCTCATTTTTAATGTCTAGTCAAACTGCTGTTTTTGTTCCTCAGGCTCAGACGACACTCACCACCAATGACATAGTCATCAGCAAACTAACACAGATCCTGTCGTACCTGAGGCAAGGCACACGCAACAAGAAAATCAAGAAGAAGGACAAAGGTAGTGCTTGAATGTTCACTAGAAATCAGCTTTTTGAGTCAAGTAGTCTAACACAGTGGTTCTCAACGTTTATTAAGTCACAATCCCTGGCGACCTATTACCTGCAGCCCTAGATATCACTGATAAAAGTATTGAGAGATTGATTATGACGGTCAGAAGAGAGAAAGCCATCACATCACGCCCTTAGCCGTTGCATTAGAAACTCTGTGGCAGTGTTCAATTGGCATTTAAAAAAAAGAAAAGAAAATACAGTACTGTGCAAAAGTCTTAGGCTTGTTAGTATTTTCACCCCCAAAAAATGGTTTTAAGTCAGTAATTTATATCTTTTGTTGTAGTGTGTCAGTAGGAAATATCAGTTTACATTTCCAAACATTCATTTTGCCATTTAATTATAATAATCCAGTGAGTTTTTTTGTATGCACAACGAGTCTGACAACAGCCGGTAAACTGTTACATGTTACATTACTGTTACACAAACTGTAATCTGACACACTAGAGCAAAAGCTAACTAAAGCAAAAGCTTAACCTTTTTTTGGGGGTGAAAATACTAACATGCCTAAGACTTTTGCTCAGTACTGTATATCAAAAAAACTCTGCAAGATCTATGATATTAATAACTGTGGAAACGTGTCATCACAGGCTTTGAAAAGGGTCCATAATGTAACTCATTGACAAGACAAAGAATCTCAAAGATTCACTTGAACATGTCCGCATAAAGGCTCGTCTTCAGTCTTCAGATTTCATAGAGCTCAGAGCAGAACAGAGAAAGTCAGCACAGTGTTAACCAAATGCATTTTGATAAAATGCGCTCTTATCATTTTGGAAATTTTTCATCACAATGCGCAAAGAAGAAAAGTCAATTTTTAAGAAGTGTTTTCTGTTTTCAGGGCGTCTGGATGAGAAGAAAGCGCCAGAGGCTGACTTAAGGTGAGTTCACATGCAGTCAAAGTGTTTTATCTTTATGATTGATCAAATGCTTCTTAACCACGTGTGTGTGTGTGCGTCCACGCAGCATCTTTGATGACATCGGTGACTACATACCCTCCACCTCCAAGAGCATCAGAGACAAGGAGAAAGAGCGCTACCGTGAGAGAGAGAGGGAGAGGGAGAAAGATCGAGAGCGCGAGAGGGAGAGAGAGAGAGAGAGAGAGCGAGAGAGGGATCGGGACGAGGAGAAAAGACGACACAGTTACTTCGAGAAGCCTCGTGCTGATGAGGAGGTCAGCTGATCGTTGTTGTTTAACCCTCTGGTGCTCTTCGGTCAAAAATGACAGATTTATTTATATTTTGTCAATGAAATGAATGTACTATATTTTAGTTTGATAATGTTTTTTATTTCATATTTTGTATTTTTAGGGGATTTTATTATACTAAATTATATTTACGCTGTATTTATAATCCATTTATTCACTTTTTGAGCATAGACCTGAAAATTACATTTCCAACTTAAACTGTCGTAAATGTTGAATGCTTTAGAGCACAGTTTGATCTCTTTTCATAGATGACACTTGGCAGATTATTGCAGAAATGAAAAGTTTAAAAAAGTTAACTTAAAAAAAATAACAACAGAATTTTACATGTTATGAAAAATGCACAAAAATACTACTTTAAATTTTATATGAAATATATATTTATAAATCTTGTTTTCCTCTACAACTGCAAGAAAATCAAAGCCACAAATCTAAACAAGTTGTTCCAAATTTGAGGTTGATATCTCAAAAAATGATCTTTCAGTAAGAGTGTGTGTGGCTGCAGTACCAAACGCTTCCACTAGATGAAATTCATCGTCCATTTATTTCCAATGTGTTCATTTTTGACCGCGAGGAGCACTTGTGACTGTTTTTCAGGACCATTTTACCTTTCGAATCATGTCCTGTTCTGTGTTCACACAGCAAGTGCCAAAACCTTTACCAAGTTTCTTACCATTCTGTATCCAATGAAGTAAAAAATTATTTGAAAAATGTAAAAATTAAGTTTTTCTAATTTTCATTTGAATTTGAAGAGTACCAGAGAAAATGATTCTCATTGCTTTAGAATATTTGTGCAGAATTTATGGATATCACTATCCATAAGTAAGCAATCTCTGTAATAATTGTCTAATATTTCTGTCCTTTCAGCCCATAGACATCGATAAAGGTAACTATTCACAATCTTCATATTCCTCAGTTTCCTCATAAAAATGGTTCATTGAAGGAATAGTTCACTGAAAAATTAGCAAATAAAAAAAAAACACACACATTTGAATGCTAAAGTCCAGGCGTGTTGAGTACTTCAATGCTGTAGTTGTGATGTTGTCTTGCAGGTCCAAGCTCTGTGAAGGACCAGATCAAGTTAATCAATGAGAAGTTTGCTGGAATCGGTCAGGAAGCATATCCTTCACGAGACTGCTGATGTGAGAACACAATGAATGAGTTCACTGTTGCTCTTTGTGTATAGACCGATACCATCAAGTTGTGTCCCAAATGATGAATCTGCTACTTAAAATCCGGTCGGAAATCAACAAGATTTTTTTGGCTTTCAAAAAATCTCAAAAAATCTTGTTTCTTAAAGAATAGGACTCCTTATGGATATAACTCATTACGGTACCTTACGTTAACCTTCACATGGCCAGCGTCAGTTACATTGTTTTATTTAGAAATTCTCCTGTTGTATCAAAAGCTTCAAAATCACAACCGCTGCTTCCCAAATCAGATCTAAATAGTATTCGAAAATAGAATTAGTGTGTCCCGAATCATAGTTTGACTTTTTCCAGTTCGAATCCGAAGTGCAGATCCGTGCTCAATCTAACTGCTAATATTACCCACAACCCATCGAGTGTTGGACAAGGATTCGATTAGAACTACAAACATGAATAAAAAGTGTTAAAATACTACAGAAATGGCGGATGTGAGTCAGACGGATAAGTAGAGAGGTTTAGATAAAGGGTTTGAGGGATTATTAATCAGTATCTATCCTGCTGAAAGAGATTTATTCAGTGTTATCCACATTGTTATCCGCAACAGCACTGTGAGCTTTTATAAAGATACGTCTAGTCATTAACTTTTAAAATGCATCATTATGCAAACGCGACATTAACGTGCTACATTTCTCTCTGAAACGGTAGGAAATTAAATTAGATTGAATGTGGAGGATTTTAACCTAAACAAGATGATTGACAGATCAGTTTAAACGGTGACAGGATGCACATAATAATGACGAAGAAGTATGTCTTAAAGCTTGCCTACTCTTCTGCTACACATACCTTTAGGGTGTAGTATAAAGGTGATGATGCTCAAAAAGTTGCCCTGTGTATCAATGTTGGTGGGCAATGTTGGCATCAACGGGCACCTAGATGAGATACAGGGCCCACGACCAATCTAAATTATCCAGATAGAAATGTATTGCCCATTTTCAATGGGAAAGTGCCCAGCAACATTGCTCAAAAAGTTGCCCTGTGTACCATCACCTTAAGAAGGGCAATTGGGACTTCGTGTTGATCATTGTAGCCAATCACCAACATTTGCATGAACGAGAACTTGGCAATCAGATTCAGGTTCTGCACTTATACAGCACTGAATGTTCTCGTTATAACCAATAATGTGCAGAAATTATTTAATATACTACATTTTATGTAAGGGCTAATTGGTCTCTAAGACAGCCCAGCAATTGGCTGGTTAATAAATAATAAGATATCTGTGTTTTCAGTAATTGGTTTCATTAACCTTTATGTAATGTTTTGGAAAGTTTATAATGAAGATGCATTTTTCCAGTTATGCTTCGATCTAAAAAATGTTTCAATATCCTTATTTATTAACGGTTTGTCCTGCAGACATTAAAATCATACACACTAATGCATAAATGATATATGATATTGAAGTGTTCTGGAGTAACATGATGCCTCGCGCTGCAGTGTTGAGTTTGTAGTGGTCTTCTTTAACTGTGAGCACTGGAAGCAGACGTGAAGAGAAGAAGCATCTGGGAGATTTCTTTGGGATGTCGAACAGTTACGCCGAATGCTACCCTGCCACGTGAGTTACCGCCTTCAGGAACACTTACAGGATACGCTCACTTCAGAATTCAAATTTCCTGATAATTCCCAACGTCATCCAAAATGTTCATGTTTGAAAACATTGCAGGATTTTCTCCATATAGTGACTTCAACGGTTTGAAGGTCCAAATGTGAGTTTCAGTGCAGCTTCAAAGTCTCAACACGATCCCAGCCGAGGAATAAGAGTCTGATCTAGACAAACCAGCGTCTATTTAAAAAAAACAAACAAAAAAAACATTTATATTCTTTTTAACCACAAATGCTCGTCTAGCTCTAGCTCTGCATTACTTAACTAGGTTGAAAGGTCACGCGTGGAAGTACCGACCCAGTGTTTAAGTCAAACGCCATTTACAAAAAAAATTATGAATAAATAAAAGGTAAAACAACGATGTCGGACGATTTTGAAGTTGGAGGAGAAAATGAGATGCAGTTTTTCGCCTAACCTATATTTCTGGACCGGAACACGTGTGACCTTTCAACGTGATTACGTAATGTGTGAAGTCGTGCAAGACGAGCATTTGTGGTTAAAAAGTATATAAATGCTGCTTTTTTTTTTTTTATAAAATGTCCGCTGGTTTGTCTAGATCAGACTCCTATTCCTCGGCTGGGATCGTGTCGAGACTTTGAAGCTGCACTGAAACTGACGTTTGAACCTACAACCCGTTGAAGTCACTATATGGAGAAAAATCCTGGAATGTTTTCCTCAAAAACCTTCATTTCTTTTCGACTGAAGAAAGAAAGAAGTGAACATCTTGGATGACGTGGAGGAGAGTAAATGATCAGGAAATTATAATTCTGAAGTGAACTAATCCTTTAGAGATGATGATGCTGATGTTGATGCTGCTGTCTTGCAGGATGGATGATCTGGCTGTGGACAGCGATGAAGAAGTGGACTACAGCAAGATGGACCAGGCATGAATGAGTTTGATGAGTTGTAATGTGTCCGAGTGTCTCTGGTCAGGTGTGTTCACGAGTGTGTCTGTTTGCAGGGTAATAAGAAGGGTCCTTTGGGCCGCTGGGACTTTGACACTCAAGAGGAATACAGCGACTACATGAACAACAAGGAGGCGCTGCCAAAGTAACACAGCCTCTGTTTTCTCAGTTTGGCCATGTGAGGTTGTGTGTTCACTCTGATGATGATGGTGGTGTGTTTTCAGGGCTGCCTTCCAGTACGGCATCAAAATGTCCGAGGGCCGAAAGACTCGTCGCTTTAAAGAAACCAACGAGAAGGCCGAGTTAGACCGACAGTGGAAGAAAATCAGTGCTGTGAGTTTGCCGGCTCTCATCATCAATATTCTGTGTAATGTGTAAGAATCTGGCATAAAACGCTGTGTAAGCGATGAACACCATATGGTGTTTAGATGATGATGATGTCACACTCAATCCTGCAGCATGTTCACACTGTCTGTTTATTTCAGATCATTGAGAAGAGAAAAAAGATGGAGGCAGATGGGTGAGTGTTGTTGGTTTTTCTCTTCTTTTTTTCAGTCTAAAAAAATCCTAAAAAACAATGTGAACAGCAAAAATACTGGAATTTTCAACATCTTCGCCACTCATATGTAAGTTAAATCAGATATGTATATATTTCTCTTTTTCCTCCAAGATTTAGTCTTGGAGGACATTAGCTATGTTCCAATCCACCCATTTTTATGCCAATTTTGGGATATTGCATAAAAAATGTATGCGCTCGATTGAGGCCAATGATTTTTTTTTTTCATCTGATAAGACGACGTGCGCATATGATGGAAACCCATTTACTGAATAAATCCCTCAATGCGCAACACGACCTCAGGTGACTTTGCCTCAGCTGAGGCTGTGATTGGATAACTGCATTAACCAGCGGACCAATAGAATCGCAGCATCTCAAATGTTAGTTTGGTGTTTCTGAAACGCTGGACTCAAAGTGTGTGATCAGAATGATTTGGTTTAATTCCCTCCAGAAGCGTCTCACACACACACACGAGTGTGTTCCCGAACACCAGCATCCAAACGCTAGAGAACATGACAGCGTTTATTGAGTTTCTCTGACGCTCTGAGACACACTCGTTTATGATGGAGGGAAAAAGAGCCCGATTGCAGAAACTTCCCAGGAAGTGACAATTTTGTTCTCTTGAACACACGGGATGGAAACCTTATTCGCAAATGTTTATGCCATATTCCAATTTTGCACTTAAGTTAAATTCACAACTTTGGATGGGAAGTACAGATATATACATACTGGAAACTATGATTAGCAATGCAGCGATTGGCTGGAGGCCAGACAATAAAATGTAATGACATCATATAATTAAAAAAGGAAACAGTCAGGCAGGCAAAATGGCAAAAGTTTTAATAGATAAATCAAATGCGTAAATGTTTGTTACACAATTCCCACTTATTTCTATTTTTCATGATTTCTAGTATTTGTACAGGCTTTACATTTTTTTTTTTTTTTTTCAGTGTCAAAAGTAGCCTATTGTAATTAGAAATGATTTTAATTTCATTCGTGAATCGGATAAAGCTTCTTAAGGGTCAATAGCAGATTTCTAATGCCACATCAGACTGCAATTTAGTTATCTACATCGATCAACGTTCAAACTAATGCACGATTCATACAAAACTGTATGCAATGTAAGGCTCCAATAATTAAGAGAATTATTTGCTCTGAGTAAAACTGGGTTTTGAACCACATTTATTTAAAAAAACAAATGCAGGTGTGTTTAAGACGTGACATCAGGGTCTGATATGGGCTGCTTTGAAAAGCTCATGTAAATGACCTCACAAAAGAAATGAGTTTTGAGCAGCTAATGGGAATTGGGTTTTTTTCCGTCTAGTGTGACATAGCCATTATGATCGGATCAAAATGTGCCGTGTGTGTGTTATTTTGCAGTGAGATGCAGTCATACAGTGTGTGTTCATGATTGTTTCCTCTTCTATCGTACAGGGTGGACGTAAAACGGCCCAAATATTAAAGCTTCAGGAGTGAAGAAATCTTTCCAGCTGCATGTATATGATGCACACGTGTAACAGTAAATGAATTGTTGTCCATTTGTGCTGTTTTTGTTTATTTTCATGCAACCAAATACATTGGTAGAGAAAGGATGTTATCATATTTCTAATTTCCAAGTTGTTTTGTCAAAGTTTTAAGGAAATAGTTTAATAGGAAATAGGGTGTTTAAGAAATAGATGCAGTGTTAATTGTGACGCCAGAGCTTCTAGAAACTAAATACTTGTTATCCTATCTTATAAGACTTGGATTTTGACAGTTTTATTCCCAACATTCACGTGGACAAAGCTCCATGTATATCTAAGGGTTCAGCTTCGCCCCTCTGGAAACAAACACCTTGTGACTGTTTAAATGCACTTTTTTTCCCACTTTTTTTTTTTTTAGCACATTTATTCACTTATACAAATGTATTGTCTAATTCTGAGCTACAATAAAGCAGAATCCACTCTGTGGCTCAGTCTCCCGTTCTGCTGTTGAACTCTCTCATCACGAGACTTACGGAGAAGCGCTGAGCTCTTCACAATGCAGTGATGTCTCCATCTGTCTCCACGTGATCCTGCACACAATGTCAGATCACACGCTCATTAATGACACAGAGAGATGGATTCTATTGAGTGTGTGTGTGTGCTCGTGCTCACCATGAAGATCTGCATGTGGTGCATGATCAGCTCTCGGGTAAGTTGGACCATGCCTGTGTTCATGGCAAACTCCTGGAACAGCGTGACCACAAATATCACTGCCAGATTATGAGCCGTCATGCGGTTCACATGACTGTGCATCTGCACCCTGAGAGACACGATTCAGAAGTACACTTTACAACGCATCAGTCATCGATACTTCATCTAATGCAGAGCATAAGGTCCTCTCCATTCATATGATGCTCAATATCAACCTATATCTGTTTCCCTTCACTTTTAAAACAATATTTAATGATTAACTACACCTGTATCAGCTTATGGTGTCTCTTTGGTTTTATTTTGTTGCTATGAATTCTTGCAGCCCGAAAACCCAAACATTAGAGATCACTGCACAACATTTTACACATTTCTGCAATATTACACAGTGAAAGGATTCAGACCCCTTAATTTTATTACCACATTTTCATGTTGCAGCGTTATGCTAAAATGCTTTCATTTAGGGTTTTTTTTTCCCCCTCTTAACATCTATACACTCCAAGAATACTTGGGTCAATGTGATATTGCAAATATATTATTATTTTTTTTTAATTATACATTTGATTAAAAAGTTGAAAGCATTTTAGCATAACGCAGCATAAAAATAAATAGACGAAGCATGGCTACTGTTTATGTAAAATAGAAAACAAGTCTGTTAATCAATATACCCAAGCTGACCGCAAAATAAGTTTTGGACATTCAGACATATATTCAGATTTATAAAATGTATGTTTACAATTACAACTACATATTCAGTATTGATAGCTCGTATCAATTTATAGTTATCAAATAGAGTTTGATATCATACATGTGCAGGTGTCCACACAGAGCTGCCAGTGTTGCGTGGTTGTCAGGAGGAAGCTGGTTCAGCAGTTTGAGGTACGTCTGTCCTCTGAGTTTTTCATCTGACAGAGCTGTGGATCAAGACATTATCAATCAATACAGAACAGTCTTTATATTTACAGTGGGCTCCACAAATATCTGCAAAAACTAATTTTCAGTCAGTTTTGCTATTTCTCAAGTCTTTCATTCAAAATATTCACAAAAATCTAACCTTTAATAAAAGTCATTTTTTTCTTTTTCTGAACTATATGGATTCATTTACATAATTTAATAGTTTGTGTAACCTCCCTTCGCCAAACAGCTAACCGCTCTGAAAACAGCTCTGAAACGTCTCCTATAATGTATAAAGATGATGAACAAGAGATGTGAAGCCATTCCTCCATTCAGAATCTCTCCAGATCCTTCAGATTCAGAGCTCAATGCTTGTGGACTGTTTTCATCAGCTCATCCTTAATGCAACCTGATGATATTCACATTGTTTGCTACTTGGCACAAGCTGAATGGTTCATTCGTCTGAAAATTAATGTGACTTGAATTGAAGGTAACCAGTTTTGTTGGGCTGCTGATTGTTACACGTTTTTCACTGTTCTCTGATAAACTCCTGGGGCGTGATGTATAAACGTTGCGTACGCACAAAATGGGCATAGAAATATGCGTACTTATTTTTCCACGCACATATCGGGATTTATAAAAAAATAAACGGCGTAAATAAGTGCGCACCGTAAGGATGCTCTTGACCGTGCGTACGCACTCTTTTAGAAGAGTATGTGTTTTGGCGACACCAACTGGCCCAAATAGCAATAACTATTTAAAATGAAAAACTTCTAAATTATCCTATTACATCACCCAATAAATCAAATTGCATCAACCTGAATTATCATTATCAGCATTCTTAACCAGGTGCAAATACTATTTTTCACCGATGGTGAGCTGGAGCTAAATGTCTTTTTGGTCACTTTCAGACACAAAATCGAAAGAAAATTAAACATATACAGAAAGATAATACAAATATAATTTCACTCACCAAGCCTATCACTTGAAGCAAATATCTATCCCTTCTTAAATGTCCGCGCCAGCGAGCGCGTTGGGCCGTTTAGTGAAACTGACGCAAATAACAGTTTAAATAAATAAAATAATTATTTAAACTATGTTTTACTTCTGATATAAACATTTAGATTAAATATGCCATTCAAATTAATGGAGTTAAACATTTAAACATGAAATCATTACTGAGAAGTTACAACATTTTTTATATTCAATCAATATTTTTGTTGTGGATGCGATGTTTTTGAACTGCTGTGTTTTAATGTTTTAACCACAGAGATAATTGCGTATGATAATACCAGATTGTCTGAGAAAATAGTTTCGTGCAAATAATGCCCAAGGCCTATCTGTTTCCATTAAAAATATAAATCAATTAAAAATACAATTCGGCCAGTGGAAAAGATTGAGAAAAACTTTCTCTGAAATGTATTTTACACTATTTGATTTATGTATTAAAAAACAAGGCAAGGATAGGCAACTACTTGATTTGTATTAATGTAATGTGTCTTGTACCGTTAAACGTTATCACGTGGATGAATAATCATATGCAAATGATATGCAGATGAGGATCTGCATAGTAAAACTAGGCGTTGTAATCTTCCGCTGACTGGGATTTATAAAGTGAATTCTGCGCAGGTTCTGGCGTACGCACGGTTTTATAAGTCTGAATATTTTTTTGCGTACGCCATTTTTGGCTTTCGGGCGCACGTACACTTTTAGTAAGGATTCTACGCACAGTTTTATAAATGAGGCCCCTGGGGTCTCATTTATAAAACTGTGCGTAAGATCCTTAATAAAAGTGTACGTGCGCCTGAAATCCCAAAATGATGTACAGCAAAAAATATTCAGACTTGCGTAGGCCAGAACCTGTGCAAAATTCCCTTTATAAATCCCAGTCAGAGGAAGATTGTGTGTACATGCGTCTCCACCCCGAAATAACCATATATGAGCTTACAGCGCCTCGTTTTACTATGCAGAACCTCATCTGCGAATCATTTGCATATGCATATTCATCCAGGCGATACGTTTAACGGTACAAAACATTAGGAAAATATGAGATACGGATGTGCGTCACATTACATTGCTAAAAATCATTCAGTAGCCTTGCCTTGTTTTTGAATAAAAAAAATCTAATAGTATAAAATACACTTCAGAGAGTTTTTCTCAATCTTTTCCACTGGCCAAATAGTATTTTTAATTGCTTTATAATTTTTATGGAGACAGATAGGCCTTATTGTGCATTATTGATCACTATTTGCGTGAAAATATTTCCTCAGACCATGAGTTCTGCTATTATCATGCGCTAATCAATCCTCGCTGTAGTTAAAACATTAAAACACAGTATGCCACAGAAAAAGTGTTCAAAAGCATCGCATCCACTACAAATATTATTTATTAGAATCTAAAAAATTTTGTAACTTCTCGGTAATGATTTAATGTAATTTAAGTGCTAATGAGAGTGACATATTTAATCTAAATGTGTATATCAGATGTAAAACAGTTTAAATCCTTATTTTATGCATTTAAACTGTTATCGTGAACATGCACTGTATTTATGATTAGGACTCATAATGAAGATTTAAAGTGGTTTTCCTTCATCTACTGTCAGTCCCTCAGATCACCATCGGTGTCGTTAAACTGCTCCGTCAACAAAATGTTCGCACGCATGGGTCAGAGTTTGCGTGCAGCAGTGCAAATTTTCCCATCAATTTTGTTTTTATAAATCATAACGTGTGTGTGGGAAGTGGCGTACGGCATTCACAGGGCCTGTTTTGTGTGAACGCAATAGTTATAAGTGAGGCCCTCTGAACTGGACCTAATAATGATCTTTGCCTTGATGCTAACAATGGCACCCAACATCCCATCAACATATTTTCTGCACTGCCTTTAAATGTGTAATGCAATATGTCAGAAGATGCTCCCTGTTGAGTCTGCTATATTCCAAAGGATCTTCCTCATCTCATCAAACGTCTAAACCAGGGGTAGGCAAGTTCGGTCCTAGAGAGCCGCTGTCCTGCAGAATTTAGTTCCAACCCTAATCAAACACACCTGAACAAGCTAATCAATGTCTTCAGGATTACTAAGGCTATAGGCAGGTGAGGTTTATTTCAGTGTTGGAACCAAACTCTGCAGGACAGCGGCTCTCTAGGACCGAACTTGCCTACCCCTGGTCTAAACTGTGTAAAACTGCTTTGATAGGTGTTCAAAAGATCAATTCAGATATTTTATATTTATGCATTTGGCAGACGCTCTTATCCAAAGCGACTTACATTGCATTTCAAGGTACACATTTACATTCTTATCAGTTCTTTCTTTCCTTGGGAATTGAACACGTCCTTGGCGTTGCAAGCACCAATGCTCTACTGTTTGAGCTACAGGAAAGCTAAAACATACTTGAATTAAGGAGACTAAAAGAACGCTAATGTACAAAATAGATTGCCTTGTTGGCTTGAACACTTCGGTAACTCATGAACACCACACAACATTCAGCATTAAACTCATTTTAGACCAAACCAGTGAAATGATGTTCTTGAAGTCCGATGTGAAAGCTAGGATAATGACAGCGGAGAACAGACGTACCTGCAGCTTTCAGCCAGTGTGGTTTCTGTGTGTTCGGTATGAGCTCAATCTCCTGCCGTAGGATCTGCTTTAGTGCTCCTGAAACATCTAGGATGGAGTACTCGTCTGTTTCCAGAACAGTTCCTCTTGGAGAAACACGCAGGGCATCGACCATCTTACTGATCTGAGGAGCGATGCCACAGCGCCGATACAAACCCTCGACCTTTAACCCTGAAACAAACAGCACAACTCTTTTCAAATCAGGCTTTAAAAGATACTCATTTGACGGCTTTCTAAAAATGAAACCTTTCAGGATATATTTCAAGCTTTAAAATGTGGTCCTGGATGCTGATTGGTCAATCAAGCTGTGCTAAAATACACAATATAACACCAGCTATGACATGAAACACCAATTCTAACCTTCTATCCAGAAAAAAAATGTCATTAATTAATTTACCTAACAGAACAATGTTTTAATGAAATGTGCCCTTAATATTTTTTATGTAGTCCCTTGTGAAAAAAATACACTTTAGAATACAGTGCTTAAGTAAGTAATGTAAAAGAATATACTTTTGATGTTTTCAGACTTAACTGCATGTTTTTTTGCATTTAAATGACAATGTGCTATAGTTTAAACTTATTAAATATAATTAATTGAACTTAAGAGTGCTTTTTGACCCAAATAAGCAGGACTTTAGTGCATCTTCATATGTAAATTCATAATTACTTTTATTGTATTTGAAAAAAAGTGTACTGGTGAATGTACCGACACGCATTTATGTTAACTAAAATATACTTTAATATTGAAACCTGTATGTCATGTATTTAAAGTCCCCCGTGATGAAAATGAAGCTTTTAAATGTTGTTTATCTGTCTATGTGGAGTTTTTAATATGAATTTGCACATGGTTTGTCTTAAAATACTCAGCAATGGTGTTGACTTGTGCTTTCTCCTTAAAACTGCAGTGAAACAAAGACAGTCTCAAAAACACGGTTTGAAATCGCTGATGTTTCTGACGTCACAAACTACCTTGTACCCAATCAGATCAACGTGTGATCGTCAACGAGTTGATCTCTGAGCTGAGTGAGTGAGTGGAGGCGGGGCTCATTTGCATATTCATAGAACCGCATATACTAAATGAGGCAAGGGTGTCGAGTTACATTCAAGCTATTTTAAGGCATGAAGATTTTTTTTATGTCATGTCATTTTGGTGATAATTTTATCCCTTAAAACAAATTTTTTATTGACTACAGGGGGACTTTAAGCACAACAAAAGATTATTAAAACAATTATTTAAAATGTAGAAAGTAAAACTTTTAATTGAACATTAGACAAAGAAACACTTTTAAAAAGTATGCTTCGTTGTACTCTAAATGCACTAAAGTGAGCTTTTATTTAATTCATATTGTCTGCATGTACAGATTTAAAAAATTGTTTTGAATTGAAGTACACTAAAAGTACATATTCAATGCAATTAAGCAGACTTATTTTTCACAAGAGCTAACCTGAGGCACCTGAGCATTAGTATATTGTTAAACTAGCCAAACTGAAGCTGCATGTATACAATGCTGTTCTCATACCTTCATTTACATCTGCACTTTTTCATCTTGAAACTCATAACCTGCCTAACTCCAGTCAGTCACTCACCGTACTGTGTGATGTGAGATATACACCGGTCTACAGCACACGGCACAGATCCCGCACGCTGCCGCCCGTCTGTCGTCGAGCTCACGGCCCTCTTCACGAGCTCATACCACCTCACACAGCTGAGCTCCAGATCAAACTGCATATGTAACGTCCTGCAGGAGAAACACCGCGGTTAATGTTTTACGAGGTATACTGATATACAGTGTTGGGGATAACGCATTACAAGAAACTTGAGTTACGTAATCAGATATTTTGTTGTAAATTTAAAAATAATAGATTACTTTAGGTAACTAGTAAAGTAATGCAAGTTACTTTTTCACGAAAGTTACTTTGTTTTCCCATTTATTGACTGACAGCTCTCCTGTCCCCATGTTGCGAGTAATCAGTATTCAGCGAGTGTTGCAGAGGCGTTGTGTGTAAACATGATGGTTATTGTAGTTCTAGACTATATGTGAGCATTTACTCATCTCACTTGCTCAAAAACAGATTCAGTATCCCTCAAAATGAATACAATCAGTGAAATGCAAAATCAGAATACATCACAAACCTTCAATAATGAAATTTGTTAAATAAAACAATTATTTTTATGCATTTAATCTTACTTTATTGACCAATGTACTTGTTGCTGCTGACCATCGATAATTCAGTTAAACCATAAGCAAAAATTTTTTTTTCATTTTTGAAGTAAGTGTTGAACTTTCTTCTCTCCCTATTCTTATGTAATTCAGAACGGCAGCACAGCTAAGAGGTTTGTCTGAGCTGTTGAGCGCCCTCTACTGTATAGGCCTTAATCTGCATTTCCTTCCTTATTTAAATTTTGGTGTGGACGGGCCTATACATCTACCCAAAAATAAGTCTTTTGTAATTAAAAACAAACAAACAAACAAGCTCAGTCCAGGTGAGAAGTAACGCAAAAGTAACAATGCATTACTTTTCTCAAAAAGTAACTAAGTAACGCAGTTAGTTACTTTTGGTAACACTTTATTTTACAGTGTTCTTGTTACATATGTTACATGTAATTACCATATTAATAACAGTAAATGATGCATAATTACATGCAACTAACCCTCAACCAAATCCTAATCCTACCCTAACCCTATAGTATGTACATGTAGTTGCTTAATGTTACTCAGTACTTAATTATATAATTACACTGTAACAATGACACCTTAAAATAAAGTGTAACCTTACTTTTTAAGGGAGTAACGCAGCATTGTAATGCATTTCTTTTCAAAGTAACTTTCCCCAACACTTCTGATATACATCGAAAACCAAAAAATGCTGTACGCACTTACAGTATAAAGGCCAAATATTCAGTTTTAATAGTCACCTTCTTGTAGAATCGTTATGCATTAAACATTTGTTGTTTTTACGCGCTGCTCACTTTAATCTCGATACGTAAAAATGGTTTAATTATGTCCCGCGGTCCGGATGAAACCAAACCGTCCACCATTTGTATAACACTGCGCTTGACTTTTGCGCAATTGCGCTTTTTTTGCTGAAATGCTGATGATGTTAGGGCACGCAATGTGTGTATTTGTTATACAGTGCTACTAGTGCCTACGATGCTGTCCATGTTAGGCAGCTCACTAGGTTTTGAGACACAGTCCAAAAGTGCACAAAGGCCTGTCACTAACCTTTCAGCAAACTCCAGCAGGATGCATTTCTCTGAGCGCTGCAGATCTACAAAGGAGAAACATGTTTTAATGACATTATTAAGACAGTATTTGATAAACTGATGGGGGGTGTGATACTGACGGCAGCGTGTTTGAGCGCCCAGAATCACTGTGTCTCTGGAGCCGTGCTGCTTCGTGTGTATGGTCATCTCTCCGGCCTGAAGTGTGCACCACACCTCAGCACACTGTAGAGCGGCACCCTCCCGTAGACACGCTCTTGACACGGCAAACACTCCCAGCAGATCGTCATCCACCACTGCACCCGCAAGCAAAATCTGCACACATGCAGGACGCTCTCTTTAGGCTCTGCTGTACTGACACTGACACATTAACCAGCAAAAAGTGCTCATTTGTTTCCACTAGGAAAGACATTATTACCTTCATGATATGCAACATGTGACCAAGGAGGGCGTTTCGTTCGTCTGCCGAGCAAGTCAGTCTGTCTGTCAAAGTTAACACCTCAAACTCATGGGTTTGCCTATAAAAGACAAAAGGAAATTACTCTTCTCTACGGAATAAGAAAAATATAAATATGAGAACCTCCAAAGAATGATTCTGGATTATTAACAATTTATTATTAACTTGATATAACAGTATATTTAAACAATATAATTCAAGTAAGTGGGCTGTTGTTCTGAATATCAGCACAACTGTGACTGGGCCGTAGTTAATCACTGCTGAAGGAACCAGGCGTCTATCAGTGGATATATCAGGGATCCGCTGATAGATGCCCGCTTTCAGACGCTCCTGTGTGTATCTGTGTGAGCGCTCGGAGAAGACAACATTTTTTTGAAGCGTTGATCATTGAAGCCAATCAGAGACATGAGCACGTGAACACAATGGCCAATCAAAGGCGTTTAAGAATCCGTTCAACAGCGCTCAAAATGCTGGAGGGAAATGCTAGTTTTTAATTATCAGTACCGACTTTGGACAACACTATTCCCTTGTGAAAAAGAAACAAGCTTAATTGTATTTAATGCACACTTGTAATGTACGTAAAATCATAAAAAAACTACTTGCAGATAATAAGTAGGGGATAATCCACGGCTAGCTGTGCATTAAACAATGTTAATGAATAAATATTGTGGCATGATCTTACCCTGCAGAGCAGTCAAACACTGAGATGACCTCTGTCAAATCCAGCACATCACAGGCAGCAGACTCATTCTCCTGCGAGAACAAGAAACGTTCCTCATCCAGCTTTCCGTGGAGTTCTTCTGCACAGAGAAAAACCACAAGTTATGTAGCAGCGTCATTACTTTAATCATAAAACTGATTCTGTATTGGTAAAATGTATTTCACTCTCAATACAATAATCTAAAAGTACTGCATTCTTACCCATCTGTTCCTCTGAATGTTTTGTTTGCTCAAAGTCAGGTGGGTCTTTAAAACAGAGCAACATGAATTAAAAACAGAGAAAAAAATCTGAGAATATTACAGTTATGTTAGATAATGAACAAGAGAGTCAGTTTAACTAAAACATGTCCAAGTCACACTTCAAGATCAAGATTTTTTTTTTTTTTTTTGCAAATACATTTATTCTAAAGATCATAAGAATTTGTATTGTAGCATTAATTTTAAGGAACAGCACAATTATTAGCACCCTTAGAGATTCTTATTAGTAATAATCTAAATAAAGTATATTCCTATACATTTTAAATTTAAACAGGAGTCATGATTTACCACTTGAATGTTTCTCTGTATAAAAATACAAGGTGACTTATACAGGTCCTTCTCAAAAAATTAGCATATTGTGATAAAGTTCATTATTTTCCATAATGTAATGATAAAAATTAAACTTTCATATATTTTAGATTCATTGCACACCAACTGAAATATTTCAGGTCTTTTATTGTTTTAATACTGATGATTTTGGCATACAGCTCATGAAAACCCAAAATTCCTATCTCAAAAAATTAGCATATCATGAAAAGGTTCTCTAAACGAGCTATTAACCTAATCATCTGAATCAACTAATTAACTCTAAACACCTGCAAAAGATTCCTGAGGCTTTTAAAAACTCCCAGCCTGTTTCATTACTCAAAACCGCAATCATGGGTAAGACTGCCGACCTGACTGCTGTCCAGAAGGCCATCATTGACACCCTCAAGCAAGAGGGTAAGACACAGAAAGAAATTTCTGAACAAATAGGCTGTTCCCAGAGTGCTGTATCAAGGCACCTCAGTGGGAAGTCTGTGGGAAGGAAAAAGTGTGGCAAAAAACGCTGCACAACGAGAAGAGGTGACCGGACCCTGAGGAAGATTGTGGAGAAGGACCGATTCCAGACCTTGGGGGACCTGCGGAAGCAGTGGACTGAGTCTGGAGTAGAAACATCCAGAGCCACCGTGCACAGGCGTGTGCAGGAAATGGGCTACAGGTGCCGCATTCCCCAGGTCAAGCCACTTTTGAACCAGAAACAGCGGCAGAAGCGCCTGACCTGGGCTACAGATAAGCAGCACTGGAGTACCCACAGTCAGTGATGGTCTGGGGTGCCATGTCAGCTGCTGGTGTTGGTGCACTGTTGTATTATCAAGGGCAGGGTCAATGCAGCTAGCTATCAGGAGATTTTGGAGCACTTCATGCTTCCATCTGCTGAAAAGCTTTATGGAGATGAAGATTTCATTTTTCAGCATGACCTGGCATCTGCTCACAGTGCCAAAACCACTGGTAAATGATTTACTGACCATGGTATTACTGTGCTCAATTGGCCTGCCAACTCTCCTGACCTGAACCCCATAGAGAATCTGTGGGATATTGTGAAGAGAAAGTTGAGAGACGCAAGACCCAACACTCTGGATGAGCTTAAAGGGACACCAGGTAACATTTTTACCTTAACTGAACAGCTTCGAAGTCAGTGGAATGGTTATATTACTTATTTTGGGTTGATTTGTGGTGGTTTCGCAGCCCCCTGGTGCCTGAGAGCGGAAAAAACTCACTTGCAACTTTGGGGCGTCGGGCCGCCGGCCTCGCCGTCAGGAAGTATCGCATGATATCAGGTCTCGCGATGTAACGAATTGCTTGACGGCACTGCACACGTACACGCCCCCATTCAAGCCCCGGCTAGCTAAGCAAAGGGCAACGATAGATTGAGTTATGACTGAGCCTGTAAATAAGAAGCAGAAAGCTAGGAAATCTTTGTCGGAGGATCAACGAAAGAGGAAACGGGAGACTGACCGAGCAAGAAGTCAGACTCGAGTAAATATCGGACCGGCTTTTTCAGAATGGCGAGAACTGAGAGAAACAGAAGCCTGCAAAACGGATGCTGACCTGGCCTTCTTGCTGTTGCACTTGTAAGTAACTTTGGAATAAACTGTGTTTTATATTTAAATTTCAAGTAATTGTGACCTCAGGATGTTTGCTATTGTCTGTAAAGGTTTTTATTATGATTGCTGTCTGTTACGGGCTTACTAGGCTACGCTAGATACTATAACTTTGATGTTAGCATTGTCATTAGCAAACACGTTTGATTTCTGGCCTTTCCTCTGTCGGTTTTATTTGTGTAACTTAGTTTGCAAATAAATAGATATCCAATTCTTTAAATCAAGACACCGGTGTATCCTACCCGCGTCTAAATGGCTAGTGGAGATTTTGGCTTGATCTAGCTAGATGGATGCTGCCCTTCTATGTGTCTAATTTAGCTTGCACATTGCATCCAGGTGTTACTTTGCTTTTATTTGGAGCCGGGGTGTTTTTTTTTTTTTTTTTTTTTGCAGTGCGCTACATAGTGTAGAAGCCGATGGCTCACCGATCGCATTCTGTATTGATCCATAATATGCTACAAATCCTAGTGAACTACAATGAAGCCCAGACTCAAAATATTTTCCGTGACCGTCTTGTTTGCAAATATAGTTACGATATTAGTTTTGAAGTTTTGAAATAGCCGGTTCATGCTCAGCTGGGTTGACAGCTGATCAGCTGGGTTGCTCGTGGCAAGGGGGGAGGAACAACAGTTCGTTTTTACGACAGTGTGTTTGAAAGCATTTACTACCAGACACCAGGGGGAGCTAGGGGGCGCTTCGTAGAGAAAAAACACTCAGGCTTGCCTGGTGTCCCTTTAAGGCCGCTATCGAAGCATCCTGGGCCTCCATAACACCTCAGCAGTGCCACAGGCTGATTGCCTCCATGCCACGCCGCATTGAAGCAGTCATTTCTGCAAAAGGATTCCCGACCAAGTATTGAGTGCATAACTGAACATAATTATTTGAAGGTTGACTTTTTTTGTATTAAAAACACTTCTTTTATTGGTCGGATGAAATATGCAAATTTTTTGAGATAGGAATTTTGGGTTTTCATGAGCTGTATGCCAAAATCATCAGTATTAAAACAATAAAAGACCTTAAATATTTCAGTTGGTGTGCAATGAATCTAAAATATATGAAAGTTTAATTTTTTATCATTACATTATGGAAAATAATGAACTTTATCACAATATGCTAATTATTTGAGAAGGACCTGTACAATAACTTTTTTTATTTCAATTATTTGGATTTTATGAAAGGTAAATTTCATGACATTTTTAATTCCACAGCCTGTTTTGCTTATGTTTATCAAGGGTGCATATGTTTCTGTACTTAACTGTCATGAAATAATGTCACAATGCAAATTATCTGAATGGTTTTAAAATGTCAAAAAAGGGTTAAAATGAGCCATGGAAAACTGTTAGGTGGTTAAAGGGATAGTTCACCCAAAAATGAGAACTCTGTCAGTATTTACTCTCCCTCATGTTGTTCAACCCGTAAGTCCTTCGTTCATCTTCGGGACACAAATTAAGATATTTTTTAATAAATCTGAGAGCTGGATCACTCCTCCATAGGCTTCTAAGGGATTGACACTTGCCAGCCCCGAAAAGTTATTAAAGACGTCGTTAAAATAATCCAAGTGACTACAGTGGCTCAATCTTAAGTTTATCAAGCGACGAGAATACTTTTTGTGCACAAAAAAACAACAAAAATAACGACTTTATTTCAACTATTCATTTCCTTCTCTGTGGGTCTTGAGTGAGTTCACTAGTGTAATAGCGCAGCGCTTCTGTGTTGTACGTCACACGTAGGCTCACTATTGGCCAACACTGGTCATGTGTGTGATGCGTGTAACGTACAACACAGAAGCGCTGCGCTGTTAAACTAGTGAACTCACTCGAGGCCCACAGACAAGGAAATTAAGTCATCAAGCCTATGGAGGAGTGATCCAGCTCTCAGATTTAATCAGAAATATCTTAATTTGTGTTCTGAAGATGAACGAAGGTCTTACGGGGTTGAACAACATGAGGGAGAGTAATTACTGACAGAATTTTCATTTTTGGGTGAACTATCCCTTTAACAAACACTCTCTGATACACTAGGAGTTAAATTCGCCCTGATCAGGACTCAACTAACCCACAAACTCATTATGTCGGAGTAGTTCTGTCTGCAGTGCCTGTCCAGAAGTCTCTGCCACGCTGATGGCGGACTGAAGCTCAGGATCGGTGGCGCTGGAAGAAACTCTTGCTCCAGAGCACAGCAGAGACAGAGTCTCTTCTACATCAGGACCGCACACCACCTCACGCAACCTCTGAAGAGCACCAGAAAATAATGCACTGGTCAAAATGAGATAGGTCTGAAACTAGATTGCAGGGTGCCTTGATCAGATTCCTGACCTGGTCGAGCAGTTTCTGGCTTGCGACGAGCGGGTGAGCTTTGCGGTAAAGTCCTTTGCGGTACTTGGCTAGAATAAACTCCGCCTTCTGATCTGGTGAAACATCAGGTCCGATCTGCTCCGCTGGAGGGATGTTGTGACCCCACACACTATTGGCAGCTTTATTGCCATACAGCATAAACAACTGAGACACAAAACATTTGCATCTACTGTTAAAAGACTATTAAACTAAATCACATTTTTAGATGTTATTGTTCAATCAAATCAAATTTATTGATTGATTAGATGTTATGGCTAAAGTCCCCCTGTTGTGAAAATCAAGTTTTTAATGTTGTTTATATGTCTATGTGGTGTTTTTATGTGCTTTAAGACTAACCACGTGTAAATTCATAAGTCAACAATAAGAATGTCCTGTTCATCTTTCAGTCAGTTAGGGGTCATTCATATAGACGTGTTTTTTTAAAAGTTATTTTTACTTCAGTGCTATTTTTAGAAAGCTTGCACAATACTCTGCAAAATTATGGAAGCGAGACGAGAGCGCTTACATTAAAAACGATGGAAAAGTAGTAGGGCTGCACGATATTGAAGAAAAGTGCGATATGCGATAACTCATTAAATAATGCGATATTCGATATGCGATACGATAATGCTTAAAGTGTGTAAAATAAACTTAAATTATCTGTAAAATATATTTAAAATTATATAACTTTCACATTCTTTTTTTGACAAGAAAACATCCCTACAACTTCTGAAAATGAACAGTGTTTTACTGTAGCATAAGAAGTGTTATTTTAAGTGTAAATCAGGGGTTTTAGGGTTTCAGGTTTATTTAACAACAGAAACTGAATAATCAAATGTAAAAATAAAGCACTGCTTAGTTTTCACTGTATGAATGAAATATATACTGATTCTTATTAAAGCTACAAAAGTTATTCAGCCAAGAGCAGTGAGTGATTTTCTCTTTGTCTTTTGTTCATGACCCCAGTTATTGCAAGCTGTTGCGATATGCATATCGCGATATATACATTTGCGATATTTCGATATATTGTGCAGCCCTAAAAAGCAGTGCAATTGAATGAAAAAAAAAAAAATTCTGTGTGGCATTTAATTGCCCATTTCCACGCAATTAAAGTTGCATTCATTGCTATAGTAACATTAGGCTTTCATTGCGTTTTCTTTTAAAATTATTACTGGACGGACTATTAACTTATCTTGCTAACATTTTCACTTTTCCAAGCAAGACATTTGAAGTGTGGAAATGGTTAAGTTAAAAATCCAAATCCAAATCAAACTGAAATGCTGTAGGGAAAACTGAAGAGGGTTGTATATGCAAGAAACCCACCCAAAATCACAAAGTTTAAAGGATTTCTGCATGGAGGTATGGGCAAAAACAACTTTTCAGAGCACTGTGAAATGAGGAGGAAATAAAACCAGTCATATAATATCATAAAGACATGCTGATGCGTTTTGTTGCTGCAACATGACAAAACTCACCTGAATTAAAGGCTCCGTCCAAACCTTGTTATCTAGTTTCAGACCTCTCACTTTGGACCGGTTACTGCTCATAGATCGATGTGCACCAGCACAGGCCTCACAGATGACCACCAGCAGGTTCACTGAAGCCCACTCTGGGTTGGCAGCACCACAGTCAGCGCACACTTTATTACAGGGACTCGACCACAGTCGATGAGCCACCTCGCTGTAGGACAGAGCGCTGCGGATCACGTCGTTCAGGTTCTCCAGCCACATGGTCGCCTCCTTCGCAGAGTCTGCGGAGAAACTGGACAAACCAACCGACAGTGAACAAAGTGTGTAGAGGTAATACAAAAAAACTTTGTAATGGAAGACTCACTTAAAGTTCCTGTATGGAGTGATGAGAGTGAAGCTGTGACGCCCTGTCGACTTCACAGATGCTATATTCATAGACACAAACATCATGCCAAGACCTATATTGAAGTCCTGTTAATTCAAACAAGTTCAATTTGCAAACTTCCCTCGTCAACAACTATATATCACAGTCTGGCTTTGTTTAAGTTTGACAAACAGTATATGACATTTAAATAATAACTTCACTTTGCTCATAGTCTCAACACACTTTTAACCAGACAGTTGTTGCTTCATGTTATTAAAGTCCCCCTGTGGTGAAAATCCAGCTTTTAATGTCGTTTATATGTCTATGTGATGTTTTTAATATGCTTTAAGACAAAAAGTGTGTAAATTCATAAGTCGACAGCATTGCTGAGTATTTTCTCCTTAAAACTGCAGTGAACCAAAGACAGTCTCAAAAACACGGTTTGAAATCGCCCTTGTAACCAATGAGATCAACGTGTGATCGTCAACGAGTGGATCTCTGAGCTGAGTGAGTGAGTGGAGGCGGGGCTCATTTGCATATTCATAGAACCGCGTATACTAAATGAGGCAAGGGTGCCGAATTACATTCAAGCTGTTTTAAAGCATGTTTTAAAGTTAAAAACGTTTAAATATGTAATTTTGGTGATCAAAGATGAGTTTTAAGGGATACAATTATTGACTACAGGGGGACTTTAAACAATTTAGTTTTCCAGTGGTATGATTTCCAGTGGTTATTTCATCAGTTTATGATGAACGGTTGGTCTTATTTTTGTAATCCGGATTCAGACAGTAATATGTAATGAGGTTATGCTACAAATAATCATAAACGTCACTTTGATAGACTGAGCCTGCAGATTATGTGTACTCAGATAAAATGTTGGATATTGTTGATTAAATTGGCAAATTATTTTATGAGAATTTTTTTTTTTGTGCTTTAAAACTGTAATTTCTTTTAGTTTTGAGCCGCTTAGTAAAGAGAGGGACAATATAGATTACAAGTGAAGAAAATGACATAACGATCTGTGAATGCTTTTATAATTTGTAAAATGTATCTTAAGTGTATCACTTTCATATCTGGATTCTACTATCCGGATAAGGAAGGCATGTTAACGCCAGGTGTGAAGGCGCCAAAACAGACTGTGAGCTCTGAGCTACAAACAAACACTCTGGCTTAGTAACAGCTGTAAAACTGCAAAGTTTTACACTCTTATCATCTCTTATCTCTTAAAGTCCCCCTGTGGTGAAAATCCAGCCTTTTAATGATGTTTATGTGTCTATGTGTTGTTTTTAATGTGCTTTGAGACAAACCATGTGCAAATTCATAAGTCGATGAGTATTTTCTCCTTAAAACGGCAGTGAACCAAAGACAGTCTCAAAAACACGGTTTGAAATCGCTGGTGTTTCTGACGTCACTTAAATATGTCATTTTGGTGACCAAAGATGAGTATTAAAGGGATAGTTCACCCAAAAATGAAAATTCTGTCAGTAATTACTCTCCCTAATGTTTTTCAACCCGGTAAGACCTTCGTTCATCTTCGGGACACGAATTAAGATATTTTTTATTAAATCTGAGAGCTGGATCACTCCTCCATAGGCTTCTAAGGGATTGAAACTTGTTCCCCGAAAAGTTATTAAAGACATCGTTAAAATAGTCCAAGTGACTACAGTGGCTCAATCTTAAGTTTATCAAGCGACGAGAATACTTTTTGTGCGCAAAACAAACAAAAATAACGACTTTATTTCAACTATTAATTTCCTTCTCTGTGGGTCTCTAGTCAGTAAACGTAGTGTGATTGTGTAGAGCTACGTCACACGTAGGCTCACTATTGGCTGACGCTGGTCATGTGTGTGATGCGTGTGACGTACAACACAGAAGCGCTGCGCTGTTACACTAGTGAACTGACTCGAGGCCCACAGAGAAGGAAATTAATAGTTGAAATAAAGTCGTTATTTTTGTTTGTTTTTGCGAACAAAAAGTATTCTCGTCGTTTGATAAACTTAAGATTGAGCCACTGTAGTCACTTGGACTATTTTAACGATGTCTTTAATAACTTTTCGGGGAACAAGTTTCAATCCCTTAGAAGCCTATGGAGGAGTGATCCAGCTCTCAGATTTAATCAAAAATATATTAATTTGTGTTCCGAAGATGAACGAAGGTCTTACGGGGTTGGAACAACATTAGGGAGAGTAATTACTGACAGAGTTTTTATTTTTGGATGAACTATCCCTTTAAGGGATAAAATGATTGACTTTAAATTCCTCTTGAAAGTTTCACATTAGTAAGCAATTTCCCACACCTCTTTGCTGCTGTAAATCCAAAGAGTGTATCCACAGATAGCAGTGTACACCTTTTTCCTCGGGTCTTTCATGATCAGTGGTCCGTGTTTTTTGGGTGTAGTGACCGGTTCCCTCCCTCGAGTGGCGTAGAGAGACACTAACCAGCTCTCCTGCACAGCTACGACAAAACACATTCACAAGATAGAGCTGAACGCAATGACCTTCCGTAACTTGATGCTAATATTAACACTGTGAATCAAACACTGTCTCTCAGATTTAGGAAATGACATGTTTCACTTCACTACGCCCAGTTCCCAGTTCTCCATAATACAGCTTACCGTCACTATAAGCCATGAACTCAAACTGCTTCTTCTGTAACGAGATGGAGAAGTGTCCCTGATCCTGCTTCCGTATGTTGGTGATGCTTGATACATGAAACACATATTCTGTGAACTTGTCCTGGAGCACATTGAAAATGTGGTTATATTGACAAATGGGTAGAGGCAAAAACTGATTTATTCAGTATTTATTATGAAACAACTCACTGTGCGTTTTTTCCACAATGACATGAGATGCCCATCTAGAGTCGTCCACAGAACAATGTGCCTGCAAAACAAAGTTGGCATTTGCTAAACTGAACACAAATCGAAACTTTCTTTGCACTTCTTTACAGTTCTCTTTCTGTTTCCTTACTGCAATCTTATAATCAATGTGTGTCCTAAAGGCACTTTCACACCAAATGCAAATGTTGAGCACAAAGATTTTATGAGGTTCCTATGAAACTGTTCACACCAGTTTTTCCTCTCGGAGCAAGAGTGTGTTCATCGGCAGGCCGCCGCTCTGTGTGTGTGCAGTGTGTCCCGCTGTTTCGTAACTGTGTTGTTTATGTGCCTGTCAGCACATAATGCTACATCTTTAATTACATATGATCGCCAATTACAAGACCTTCGTGCCTCGCACCTCTCTGGCCACAGCGTTTGGATATGGCGTACAGATTGTTACTCCGATTGTGGCTCCGTTGAACGTAAGATCATTTTTAATTAATGACTTCTTTTCATCACGTGATATGGATTTTATGTTTATAACTGAAACTTGGCTAAATTGTGATGAACTTGGTCCTAATGCTGAAGCGGCACCTGATGACTGTAATTTTGTCACAATTTTTAAGAACAGTTTTAAGTTTTGTTTATTATCAGTGGACAATTTTAGCAGTTTTGAAGTTCAGGTACTTAAGATAAGTATACCCTTCTCTATGTCTTGATTTATCGACCTCCCTATTATAATAAGATGATTCTGCGGGAATTTTCTGAGTTTTTATCTTCTCTGGTACCTTATTATGACAAACTATTAATTCTAGGTGATTTTAATATACATGCGTGTTGTCCCTCTCATCCTTTGGTTAATGAATTTCTTCATATTATTGACTCTTTTAATCTCACTTTGTCTGTCACAGAGTCTACGCATAAACAAGACCATACTCTTGATTTGGTCATTTCAGTAGGTCTCTCTGTCAGTAATATAGAGACTGATGAAATCAGATCATAAGCCTGTATTGTTTAACACTGTACTCAATAATTCAAAGGTTAATGTCAAGTCTTGTGGTCGTCCTGTTAATTCTGCTACATCTAAACAGTTGGAAGATGCTTTTGTTAGGGATGTTTGCCCTACGGTGTCTTCATTCTCAGAGATGTCTGTTGATGATCAACTTTATTATTTTAACACTCTGTGTGGCAATGATTTGGACTCAGTTGCTCCATTTAAAATTAAGAAACCTAAATTAAGGACGCAAACTTGGCTTAACAAGGATACTCGTGCCTCCAGACAGGATTGAAGGAAAGCTGAAAGAATTCTTTGCAATATATCCCTTGTGAAAAAGTAGTACACGTTAGTATACTTTTCAAAAGACTACTTTTGATAATTTAACAAATTATACTACACAGATAGATAGATAGATAGAAAGATAATGTTTTTTCAAAGGCACATTTATAAAAAATAAAAAAATACTTAAATGTCCTAATTGAACTAAGGCCAAATCCTGACTAAATTGACTGCAATTCTGCATTGAATTTTTCTTTTCGCAAAGTGTTTGGTGTGAAAGGGCCCTTTTATGTTTAATTGTTTTTGTAAAGATGTTTGATTATTTCATATGAATATTTAGTATTAATATTGTTATTTTGAAATGCATTATTTAAATTAGCTGTTGAATAGCTGGTTATTTTGAAATGTTTCAAATGGATAAAGGCCTAAATTGCAGAAAATTGACTTTTCTTTGAAGTTGTCATGTGATTTCTGAGATTGTGTAGAGATAGTTACTTGCGTCCCTTCCATACTTCGAGCCAGCTGGATTGTGTCACCGCACACTCACTGGTTCTCTGGCGCGGACCTGATAACGTCTGCTTCTTCCTGCTCACACGAATGGTTGCAGCCCTGCAGACCAAGAATTGAAGATATTTTAAGATCTTGCAATGTCAAGTTTGCTTTTATATTAGAGTTGTACATGTGCTTAAAGTCCCCCTGAAGTCAATAATTTCATCCCTTAAAACTCATCTTTGATCACCAAAATGACATATTTAGATGTTTTTTCCTTGAAATAAAAATTCTTTATGTCTTAAAATAGCTTGAATGTAACTCGACACCCTTGCCTCATTTAGTATCCGCGGTTCTATGAATATGCAAATGAGCCCCGCCTCCACTCACTCGTTGACGATCACACGTTGATCTGATTGGTTACAAGGTAGTTTGTGATGTCAGAAACACCTGCGAAACCACCGGATCCAGGCCACATCCGGATCTGATGAAGGACCATCGCATGGACACGACGACAACGCATCCCTGAAGTGCATTCCCAACGCATCCCCTCATCAACACTGTGAAGGCCTCATGGACACCTCAACAAACTCGTCTCCATACCGGCGTGATGACTCCGACCCCCAACCAGATGAACTGGATAAATATTGTGAAAGTTCTGATCCCATCTGACTTCTGACCTATAATGCTGCCTAAATCATAATCATACACTGTTCGTTCGTTGGCCAGAGGAGGACTGGCCCCCTGACTGAGCCTGGGTTCTCCCAAGGTTTTGTTCTCCATTCTGTCACCTGATGGAGTTTTGGTTTCTTGCCGATGTCGCCTTTTCGCTTTTCTTCACCTTTGTCGCCATTGGCTTTTGGCTTGCTTAGTTGGGGACATTTAATTTTATATTTAACAATACTATTACAACATTATTTTCCTGTTATCTCTGTAAAGCTGCTTTGAAACAATCTGTGTTGTAAAAAGCGCTATATAAATAAAGGTGACTTGACTTGCGATTTCAAACCGTGTTTTTGAGACTGTCTTTGGTTCACTGCAGTTTTAAGGAGAAAATACTCAGCAATGCTGTCGACTTATGAATTTACACATGGTTTGTCTTAAAGCATATTAAAAACATCACATAGAAATATGAACAACATTAAAAGCTTGATTTTCACCACAGGGGGAATTTAACGTCACAATGCTAAAAAAAAAAAGTATGCAAAATGTAATTTCTTATTTGCTTAGGCGTTAAATATATTATATTGGCACACGAGACTGTCATATGAGACATGATAGGGAACCTTGTTTTCTGAGTAGTAATAATAATGTACCGTGGTTTCTTGAATCTTTCAGTTTTGATCTGAAGGTTGTGTGATTTGGGAACTTGATGGACCCCTTCACTGGCGCCAAGTTCTGTTTGAGCATCCATTAACTGATCTGTGAAACTACATGGAAAAATATAAACAGAGAAGTCAAGAAACATGATGCCATTTCATAAACAAAATAAAAACACAGTTGTGAGGGAAACAGTAGTGACACATTACCTTGCATTATCAGAATTGAGGTCATCCTTATTGAGGTCATCCTTATTGAGGTCATCCTGTGATTTTGAGGAGTTTAGAGTCACAGAGGAATCGTCAGAAGACATTGAGTCAGCAGTTTTCCCTGGATCCGGATCTGAACTGGGACTGATGGTGAGTGATGTTGGCCAAGGCAATGATTCACTGCAGTTGGTTTTAACAGCTTGCAGATCAGGGGGTTCAGAAGAGGAATGCGACTGATTAGATGAATCATCCACACGAACCTCGTCTTTGATATACGTTTCTACTGAGAAAACAAAACAAAACAAAAAAAGTCATCAGCCTATCACCTTTTTATGGAAGCTTGTTTCTGCCAAAGAATAAAACATTTGAAAAGAGAATTTGTATTTGTAAAATACAAAAAAATTTGTAAAATTTTTTTTTTAATTTTTGAGAATATAAACTCACAATTGCATGTTATAAAGTCAGAATTGTGAGTTTATATCTCGTAATTCTGACTTTATGAGAAGCAATTGTGAGGAAAAAAGTCAGAAATGTGAGATAAAAAGTGGCAATTGCCTTTTTTATTTTTTATTCTGTAGCAGAAACAAGCTCCCATACCTTTTGCACACTTTGATAAGGGTTTGCCTTGTTTATGGCTGTGAGCAGTAGAAGTCCTTTTAAAGCAGTGGTCTCAAACTCAATTCCTGGAGGGTCACAGCTCTAACCCTAACCAAATACACCTGATCCAGCTAATACATTTCTTCAGGATTACTAGAAACTTCCAAGCAGTGTGAGTTGGAGCTAAACTGTGCAGAGCTGTGGCCCTCCAGGAATTGAGTTTGAGACCACTGTTTTAAAGGGATAGTTCCCCCCAAAATAAATTTTGTCTTCACTTACGCACCTCAAACCTGTATGAGTTTCTTTCTTCTGTTGAACACAAAAGATATTTTGAAGAATGTTGGTAATCAAACAGTTGACGGTAGCCACTGACTTCCATAGTAGGAAAAAAAATACTCAATGGCTACCGTCGACTGATTACCAACATTCTTCAAAATATCTTTTATGTTCAAAATATCTTTTGTGTTGTACCAACACTCTTTAAGTCCCCCTGTAGTCTATCATTTTATCCGTTACAACTCATCTTTGATTACTAAAATTACATATTTAAGCGTTTTTTCCTTGAAAAAAATTCTTCATGTCCTCAAACAGCTTGAATGTAACTCGACACCCTTGCGTCATTTAGTATGTGTGGTTCTATAAATATGCAAATAAGCCCCGCCTCTACTCACTCACAGCAGCTCAGAGATCCACTCACTGACTCACCAAACCTTGATTTTCACCACAGCTGGAAAATCTTTCTTTGTGTTCAACAGATGAAAGAAACTCATACAGGTTTGGAACAACATTGGGTGAACAAACCCTTTATGCCATGGTGACAGAGACCATTATAAATATGACATTTCTGTCATCTCACACATTTATATCATTCCAAAGCCAAAAGGATGAATGTTTCAAGGAATTTCTATTCAGCTCTGAAACAATGAAAGTAAAAATGGAAAAATCACCATGAATCGAATCATGTGAATAATGCTCAATATTCCAGGTATCCTCTGGTCAATACAACAGATTTGTGTGATGTCATTACTCACATCATTACGTGATCAAACTTGCTATGTCAGCTAACAAGACATGCAAGAACCGGCGAGATGCTGTAAGCTTGGATCTGTGTTTGTGTTTAGCTTGAGTTGGACTTTGTGTTTAGTTTTGCACTGTTCCCAGTTCAGTTTCATGTGTCCCAGTTCCACTGTTGCCATGGTTTCTGATTCGCCCTCATGTGTTGCACCTGTGTCTCCTTAATTGTCTCATTTAGTCCCTGGTGTTTGCATGTGTATTTATAGCCCTCAGTTTCAGCTTCTCCATGTTGGTTGTTGTCTACGTTTGTTGGTTGTTCTGTTCTTTGATATCTGACATTTATGAGAATCCTAAGTATTTTGATTATTTTTTAATTTTGGATTTATAAAAGACTGTTGCACATATAGATCCTACTGCAACCAGTGCTGACAGTAATGACTTAAGTAATAACATGTTCCTCACACAAAGCCACTGCATGGGATGATATATTGGTGACTTTTACACTTTTCAATTGTATTTATATTTCTTTATATATTTTTGTCCTTTTTGTAGCTTCATAAGAGTATTGTCAACATTTGTCTTTCAGAGTGAAAACATTGGTGTTTCAGAGAAATAAAGAGTCTTTAATAAAAATAAAAAAATCCAGGGAGAAACTCAGGAGAACACAAGCATGTTAAACCATAGACAATACCGGACAAAGAACTAAGGAAACTAAGGGGTCGTTTACATGACCGTTTTCAACTTAAAACTTTTTATGCGTTTTGGCCATTCGTTTACACGACAACAGCGTTTTGGGTGCCTGAAAACATAAACTTTTGAAAATGGGTTTCAAAGTGCAAGTTTTTGAAAATGTGTAAACAACAAAAACAGGAATCTCTGAAGACGATGATGTCATGTAGGCCTACATCCGTATTGCGTGTTCAGTCTATGGCGTTTCATCGCCATCTACTGGCCTGGCAGCAGAATACAGGGTTTTTAGTCGTTTTCGCAGATCCGTGTGAATGGGGATCGTTTTGACAATGGTGTCGTCTGTACGTGGGAAAACTTCTCTGTTTTAAGCATTTCGTTGTCATGTAAACGTACCCTTAGTGCTTAAACAGTTAATTAATCAGAAACTAATGACTAAGACTGTTTCCCAAACCTGTTCCTGGAGGCACACCATCATTTTTTGGTCCAGAGACTTCCACGGAAGCTGTATTTAAACATTTCTTATTTATTTTTTATACTTAGACCACTTCTATTAAAATGGCCTACCTTTAAAATGGCCGACTCCCTGATCAGTGCCCTGACCACTGAACACAGGAGCTGATTGAGACGCACCCATAATGAAGCCATTTGGGACACACTTGGCAAAGCAGTAGTTCTCAATCCTGAGGATGCAACGCTCTGCACATTGTGTACATCTAGCTAATATAACACATCTGATTCAGATCATCAGCTCGTTAGCAGAAAGCTTCATGAACTGAACTGAGTAATCAGGTATTCCCTACGTTTTTGGTCCCCATGAGGAAAACAGCTTATAAATCATGCTAAGTGATGTTTTTTTTTTGAAAATGTAAAATGCAGAAAATTTTCTGTGATGGGTAGGTTTAGGAGACAGAATATACAGTTTGCACAATAGCCTATAAAAATCATGATGTCAATGGAAAGTCCCCATAAAACAAGGAAACCCAACATGTGCATGTGTGTTTCCTCTCTGCTCTTTAATACTTTAAAACTTGCCCTCTATTCTTCTGACATTGCAGGTAGTCACATTTACCTAACGTACCGTATCTACTATTAAACACATTTCTTACATATGAAACTTATTTAAACTTCATATTGAATGCATGACGATAATGTATGTATCTTACAAACAAAACGACTTAAATTATTCTGTTTTCACGTTAACTCAAACCCTCCTGTCGTCTAGCTTTAAAATGAATCATGAGGGTCACATGACCATTAACGATAAGTGACTTTCTTGAAGTGGCCATAGCAACACTTTTTGACTTTCTCAGTTTGTGTAATACTTAGGGTGCAGAGTATTTATTTTTTCCCACATTCATTTCACTCATGTCTAGTACAATTATGTGGTTTTGTTTCATTAATACAGTGTATATTTTTTTCTTGATTTACCCCGAAAGAATGGAAATGTAATGTGACAACATGCCCCATAGGTCGAGTACATTGTAACATGACCATATGACAGATTAAAATGTTATCTGATCTAATCAAAAAGTATACAATGCAAACTAAAATAGCTTCTCAATAAAATGCAATTATTAAGTTTTTATATAAAATAATGGCATTTTTTAAATAATTAAAACAAACACACTGCAAAACAGAGCTATAGGCCTACAGCATAGTTTAAAACATAATAATAATTTCTGAACATTGACTCTCAGTATTTATTCACTTTTTTCTCATGGTTTCTCAATAGAATTCATAAAAGTATAGAATAGAATAATAAAGTTCTAATAGGGGCTCATTGTAACGCCGTGTGACAACATGCCCCACCTGCACAACTGGGATTTAAACCCTGCGAGTTAGCGAAGCATTGAAGAACTATCTCAACTGTTAAATAACAGATATAAGATTAAAATAATATCAGATGTGTCTAATTTCAAATAAATACAAAAAACAGAGATGAAAAATGTACTTCAATGTACTTTTGCTATGGTTAAATTAATGTTCAGAGATATCTTCCAAAGATTTTTAAATTTTGTTGCAATTTTTTCTCTATATAGTGTGGATATGGCAACTAAGTTTCATCATGCTGGCATGCGAGGATAGTTTTAAACCATGTGTTAGACTAGTCCTGCATTAGGACTTGAGGAAGGGTCCTACATCAAAATTCGCCCTAAATGAAAAGCTCATTTTTAGATGCAACTCTATTCCATTTATATATTCCATAAATCAAATACGCTTGTTTCATCTCAGCGACTTGATTCTTTTGAATCAGTTCACTAGAAAGATTCTCCTCGAATTCGATTGCTTACCTGTCTGCAGGTTACATCACTACGCTAGTAGGTGGCAAGTGACTTATGAATCAAAATACTAATATTCTTTATTCACATTTAAGTGTATACAGATCTACCAAGAGCATTCGAGTGTGCTGAACATGTCCACAAATCTACTGTATGCAGTTTGCCCGAGACAGAGAAACATTTCCTCATAGTCTTGGTTTAAAACATTAATATGGACATTTGAAATGGTTAAAACATGTATGATATTTAAATGCTGCTCTTACACCATTTTGATTTCTGAGATAAAAGTATTTGAAACTGGAATTGCATTGTGGGCATTTTATTTCCACAAATTTTATTTAAATTCATGAGTCAAATTGGCTTCACAGACTCGTTACTGTGCTGTAATTTTAAATATGTTTAATTCATTTTGTGCTTGTTGGATAATCAGTCTAACGAATAAATGTTTTATCACTGTATTAGTTTTGAAGTCATTATTTGTGTCTTTCTGAATAAGGTCTATTAAAAAGTACAAGGCCAGTGGCTTCATCAACACCCGTTTCTCTAAACTAAACCACCAGACAAGGAGGAGAGCAATTCGAGATGTGACTTTATGTCTTTATGGCAAAGACAAGTCAATGTTTGCATGTTTGCACAATATCTTCAGTGTCCTGGAAATCTGAACTCTCTGTGAGAGTGGCACA
The DNA here is from genome assembly GCA_030770095.1 of Gila robusta. Classification (NCBI taxonomy): domain Eukaryota; kingdom Metazoa; phylum Chordata; class Actinopteri; order Cypriniformes; family Leuciscidae; genus Gila; species Gila robusta. The sequence continues at coordinate 844,491 of JAVALU010001949.1, read as the reverse complement.
AAAAGTCTTTTAGCTCGGATAGAAGGAAACATAGATGAGAAGAGAAAAGTCTATGCCTTCTGTCATGTGTTTTAAATGACAATAACCATAAGTACTCCACTAAAGAAACAATAAAGTGACTTAAGGACAAGACGAATGTTGTCTCTTGTCCAAGCGTCTTTGAGATGATCATGGGTGTTTAGCGCCATCAATAAAAAGTAAATGAATTCATTAAAGAATACATACCTCCTTTCTCGTTTAAGTGTGACATAATATTTGACCACGGCTGTTTCTTGACTTTTACTTCAGTAAAATTGTATTGACAACAACTAGGTAACAATGATAAATGATTCATCATTTCAAGGTAATGTCATCGCTAAATTGGACTAATCATGCTAAACGTGTGTTGTTTTAATCATAATAAGGAGAATTTAAGGATTTGTGTTGGGGGAATTTTTTTTATTGTATGATAATAATAACTGCAATCTAGTAATATTCCTGACCATGTTTTGATTTAAAGTAAACCTTTCCCTTGACTCCTATTATCAGGTTTATGCTCTGTTTTGATGGACATTTAGTTTGTATCACAAGGTTTCATCAGGTTCTGTCAAAAATGGACCCCTATTCCCTCATTCTTCCCTACATTACTCCACTAATATAGCTCACTTAAAGGAGACACTGAGTTAAGACTGTAGCTTTTGCATAGTTTGTGCATTGCACCGATGTAATAATCATTTGAAACAAACTGGCAGTTCAAGTAAGAAGAAAAGATTTATCTTGAGCTCTGTCATAGCATATATAAACCTTAATTAAACAATTTAATAATCAATTAAAAATGTATTTATATGTGTATGATATTACGCTGTAGCCACAGTGGACCGGCGGTTTGGAAAATAGTTGGATGGACGCGGGAATTAATTTGGTATGTGACTCTCACAGCACATTATGGGTATTTATTAAGTTATAAATATGGATATTTTTCTTACAAAAAAAACGTGGTTTTATTTCAGAAGGCCTTTATTAACCACATGGAGTCGTATGGATCACTTTTATGATGGATGGATGCGCATTTTTGGGCTTCAAAATCTCAGTTACCATTCACTCCCATTATAAAGCTTGGAAGAGCCCGGATATTTTTAAATATAACTCTGATTGTGTTCGGCTGAAAGAAGAAAGTTATATACTCATAGGATGTCTTGAGGGTGAGTAAATCATGGGCTAATTTTCATTTTTGGGTGAACTATCTCTTTAACATTTCGAGTCATTGGTGTTGGATTACACAAAAAGTGTGGCACGTACAGTGGGAGTCACAGAAAAACCTGGAATCGAACACCTCTACTTATGATAAACTGCTTGAGATGTTCGTTACTTCTGCTAAACAAAAGATTTTAAATGTAAATATTTTATTTTATGGCTTTATATTTAATAAGTTTCCTAAAATGTTCAGATTTTTCTCCCACTTGAATTGAATGACTGTTTTCAATTTCAAGTTTCAATTTAAACTTACATATTTTCAAAGTTGTGGCGACTTTCTGTACCCACTTTACATAATATATTATTGTTTTCTTTTTCAATTTAAGGAAAAATGTATATTTTAAGCATAATGTATTCTGGGTCAACACGGAGGACGACTAATACTATAGGATAAACATGTTACTGATATCTTGTTGCAAAAAAAAAACAAAAAACCCACATATAATAAAAAGTACCTTCAGAGTTCATCTGTGCATCAACCTGAACATCTGGCCAAGGCATCTGACCAACACCATCTCTGAAAGATATTCAAGTATAGTAAGTGTATAGACTTTCCAAAAAAGATTACATGATATTAGATATTCTGGGTTATGATTAGACTCCTGATAGAAAATTCAAGTCCTTTGTTTCTTTTAAAATGCCTTTTTTTGTAGTATTAAGGCAAGGTAAGCTTGTTTTCTGATTACCGGTAAGACTTTACAGACAATAGTTGAACAGCATTTGCTCACCTCTGAGTAGATGGAGGCTGTCCTACACCTGCTCTGAGTAAATATCGTGATCGTGGCTTTGGCACAGGTATGAGAACAGGTGGATCAGACACAGACATCTGCAGCAAAGAAGTATAATGCATAACATATGTTAGACTATGCGTGACTATGTTAGAAATGCCAAGAATTTAAACATCAAAATTTGAATACAGTGATAACAAACATTCACTGCCTTTCAATTGCTTAGAAACATGACGTATTTAGCAGAGATTTATTTCCACTCATGAACGAAAGAATGGTCAAAGTGGAAAACCGTCCAGACATATTCATTAAAAGTTCATAGCCTAATCCTTTGGCAACGATTTAGTTTAATCTCAATAATTAGCACACACAATTGGTAACTTACACCCATCGTTGGACGAGGGCACGTTCGTAATGCAGTTTTAAACCCCCTAACCACCCCCTCATTATATTAATTGTAGCTTATGAATATAGTAAGTGTATCAAGGGAATTAGAATTTATATTGTACATAGCCTATTGTGATGATGACTGGCAAATATTATTGAATTTGACATATTTGACATATTTTAGTTACATATTTTAATATTTCACGTAACAATGTAAAATATTCAGTGTTTGATGGTCATTTCCTTACATGTAAAACCAACTTTCTTTCACAACAATGTTGGATAACCGCACCTAGACAATAGGCTACAAATAAAAATGTTGCTGCAAGCAACACTTATGAGGGTTTAGTCTTTAAGTTCATAAGTTTAGCATTTATAAAATAATAACTGTTCTCAGTTTTTACCAGTATTTCTTGGATCATAGTTTACAGGCATATTGTCATGTTTGTCACTGTTATTATAGCGCCCCCATTTGTTAAAACGGCAATCTTTATCATACAAATAGCCTACTGTAAATTCCTAAGCGGAAATAACGTGGCGATATATGAGCATAAAGGGATATAAAACTCTTATTTATATACAACGCCTAAAACTAGTTTATAGAATAGGCTAGCCTATAACACAAAAAAACTTTTTTCTAGCGTCACCAAGTCTAATTCAGCTGGACCCTTTCAGGTCGAAATTTCATATTCTGTAGCCTATTCTATATTTCTGTACGCGTCGTGTTTGTTCTACTACTATTACGACGACGACTAAAAAATAATAATATCCGTAATCCTTATAGGCTACTATAGTAGGCTACTGTAGGCTACATTTGATATGAAACTTGACAGCTAGTTTTACTGTTGTTTATAAACATACTTTTCAGTCTATGAAAAACAGTCTTAATGAAATAAAACCTCGACTAACATAAATAGCATATCTATATGAGAGACTATGTAACTTACCTTCGTGATGTTCTTCATGAAGAATGAATACGTAATTAAGACAGCGTGTTTGTGACGTGACGTTTTGAGTCTTACCGGTTTCTCCAGTCAGTCAGTCACTCTCGCGAATGTGGGTTGGGTCATAATATAATCAGGTGAACTTAAACCTACTAGACAAGAACTGAAAGACAAATGACGCGATAGCCAGCAGTAAAATGAAAGCTGAACTGCTCGTATGGACAAAATGACATTTTCAACTCATTCAAAGTCCGCCTGAAGAAAGTGTGTTTTAGAATATCAGTCCATAGGCTATAGCCTAATCTCCAAATTAAATTATGCTAGAGCTTTTTATAACTAATATTTTTTCGCGCTATATCACTATATATTGAAATCTACAACTTATTCAAAATCTAATGTGCAAATAGTGACTGGTATATCAACTTAAACCATGGACATCAGTTTAATTTTCGCTTTGGCAACCCTCATAAACCTCTTTCCCAATCCCTCATACAGGATTTTTGCAACTTTATTTACAGAGAAACAACAGTCAACACTATCACTCATAATAATCACTTTAACAATTGTACCTTATACACACTGTGTATTTAGTGCACGTTTTCTTGGCTTAAAAATAGGCTAAATAGTGTTTAAAATTAACTTAAAAAAGTTGTAAAAGAACTTAAAAGAACTACCTGGTTTTAGTCCTTTAGTCTAAATCATTGTAACCCATTTGGAAGACAAACCTTATTTAAAGTCAATAATTTTATCCCTTAAAACTCTGATTACCTCAATTACATATTTAACAATATTTAGGCCTACTTAACAGAACACTGGAGATAAATGAGTTGTAATTTAAGGCTTAAGGAGAGAGAGAGAGAGAGAGAGAGAGAGAGAGAGAGAGAGAGAGAGAGAGAGAGAGAGAGAGAGAGAGCGAGCGAGAGAGAGAGCTTTCCATACATAATAAAAACGTAATTTTGTGGTAAAAAAACATGGAAATAATTTGTTGTTTTAATCCCATTGTTTACTATTTATTTGCTTGGTCAGTGTTGTTGTGGGTTTTGGTTATTTTGCAGCTGACGGCTGTAAGAACCTTTGAAATAACTGAAATCATTTGGCGTAGTGATATATGGAACTGTAATGCGGTCAAGACCTGCCTGGAACTACTTTAAATAATTGCACATCTTAGAACGTTCGTAAACCAATCAGATTCAAGCATTCAACAGCCTCATAGTATAATACTAGTTAATGTATTATGAATGAGCATAAATTAATAAAAAAAATATATAAATTAGCACTAACCCACAGTATTAAATGCTGTAAAAAAGTGTTGCTCAATTTTAGTTCATAATAATGCATTAGCTAATGAACTGAGCTTTATTGTAAACCAACATTTAGTTATTACAATAAAAGCAGAATCATTCTGCATCATAAGTTTCACATAATTAAATGACTGCAGATCCTTCCTCACATTTTAAACAATCATCCAGAAGGTATTACTGAGCATAACTGCTTTACTGTATAATAACATAAGACTTCTCACTTAGCTTTAAAAATCTGAACAAAATCAATCCCTGCAATTATGCATTAACTTCAACTTCCCATGATTTTTCATCAATGTCATGAAAGGGAAAAAAAGAAAACAATTAAAAATTATCAGGTGAATACTGACTTAAATTTCAGTCTGTTTATCACGCAATATACTGCTAGAATCTCATAAATTACCTATGCACTTTTGGAGAATAACAATGAGTGCATTATGTAATGTATACATCACTTCACTTTTAAAGCAATCAGCGGCTTGCAATCAGAAATCCATTCTCATTTTCCTTTAAGAAAAAAAAAAAGCTGTAGTCCAGTTTTATTGGCCTAGATTGAGACAGTCAACATCAACAGTCTCTGAATGTTTGTCTCCGTGTGTAATAACTATTCCTTTATTTGAACTGGATTCTCTGACAGTGGATGGAGGTGAGACTTGTTCTCTTCATATTTTCCTCCATCTTGTTTGATGTCCTGTAGGACCAGAGATTCACTCTGTGTCTGTTCCTGAAGACTTTGCTTTTTCTTTTCCCTGTATGAGTGAAATGTACAGTACAGTGTTATACGAAGTTGTGAAACCGATACTTTAGTAATCACGTGATCTGATTTATTATTGAGACTGATCATGTGACCAGCTGACATTACCATTTCTCTTCTACATCCTCAATGGTATCAGGCAGAGGAATGTTGAGGGTTTCTGGAAGCAAAAAGGCTATTAAACCAGCAATTACAGCGGATCCCCCGTATATAATGCTAGGCAGAGCCGGCACAATCTCATCCAAAATCAGGACTGCAGGGGCGGCCATGGATCCTATTCTGGCCATAGTGGAGACAAAGCCCATGCCAGTCTGCCTGTGGAACAAACATGCATGAGCTTGGGTGGTTGGTCACTCAACTTACACCAAGTGCAAATAGTCCTCCTTGTTGGTAGAACTATTTACACTAACTCCACCCAGCAATGTCTGCTTGGGCTGGACAAAAGTACAAAAAAAGCCTGTAATTTATCAGAGGCAGTGGCGTATGGAAGCATATGAGTAGCAATATTCAATTTGACATTTAATATGCAAAATGACAATGCAATATGTAAAATGGCAATGCATTTCTGTATTTGAATTTACATTTTCCATTACATTTGTGCAATGTAATCATTGTAAATCAATTGTATAATTTGAAAAATTAATTATATAATTTACATTTGCCATTTCATACACTAGTTTTAATATGTAAATTAAATACACATTTTAACGCATTATAAGTTGCAAAATTAAAATTAAAATGTTTTACAGAAATGATTAGATATTTTAACATGTTCAAGCAAAAACTGTAGCAAAATGATCATTTCAATGTTATTTTTCTTAATTGCATTTACACTCACAGTTAAGACACTTGCGATTGCATTTTCATTAAATGTCCCGCAATGAATGTAGCAAAATTCAATGTGCAAATTGAAAATGCATTCCGAGTCGAAACATATTGCATTATCATTTTGCATTTTACATTTCAAATTGAATATTGCTACCCAAATGCTTCCATAGTGGCGTAGGGATTAAGGAACGGAGAAGATACTTCTGACACGAGTTTGAACCAGAATTCAAATCTGCCTTTTGCCGAACTCGTTCTGCGTCCTTTTCCCATCGCATATCAGATTGGAAAGGCCTTTATTTTCAATAAATATGATGAAAATACGTGAAAAGTGGAATTAAATTGCCTACCGGTTATTTAACAATAAAGTGTTTATCGAGTAGGGTAAGGTGTAGGGAGGGCTTTATTGTCCTAATAAGGTGGCATTTATTTAATCAATATAATAATTTACACTCAATATGTTATTATTGCATACTGTTTTATAATGTACTAAAATACTGAGGTGCATTTAACTACTATTTACACTTGTTGCAAAGAAAATGCTGCTATTTTTACATAGTTTAAATAGAACATATCTCTATTTGCACTTAGTGTTAATAGCATCTATCGCTAAGAAAATATGCTATATTCACTTTGTCAGTAAATACACACTGAGAAGGTATTAAGTAAATCTAGACAAACAGTTTATTGTGGGCACACAGCAGACACACAGTAAACGGGTGAATAGCAGCGAACAGTCGACAATAGGGAATGATATGATGAATAATGACTGATATGCTGATAATGATGCTGGCTGACAGGACACACACCTCAGGGTGTTTACACGACACCGATGTGATACAAACAGAAACGTTTTTTGTTTGTACAGATGACAATGTTATCAAAACATAACTAATAACGCTGTATTATTCATGCCAGAGTAGTTGGCGATGTCACTTTGTAAAGAAAGACACATGCGCACATACGCATTCTTTTACTACAGTAAACTCGAGCCGAACGCACATATGCCTATAGACACAAATTACTTAATTCATATTTTTTTGTCCAATTTTCATTCTAATGATGTTGATCTTGATAATATTGTATTATTACATTGTCTTTCAAAGCCAGAAACATTCACTGTAATCTAAAGTTTAGAATGTTCTCTGATATAAAGTCCCGTTTTACTTCCTTTAAGAAAATGTCAAAACCTTTGAACAGAAAGGCATCAAAAACATGTATCATCCTTGAGTCTGTTGTAAGGAACCTTTCATTTTTCATGACAAAATGTTAAATTGTGTTAATTGGTGTAATTCTTATATCCACTATATCCACGAACGTCAGTTCACTAGTGTAACAGCGCAGCGCTTCTGCGTTGTACGTCACACGCATCACACACATGACCAGCGTCGGCCAATAGTGAGCCTACGTGTGACGTACAACAACAGAAGCTTACGCTGTTACACTAGTGAACTGACTCGAGGCCCACAGAGAAGGAAATGAATAGTTGAAATAAAGTCGTTATTTTTGTTTGTTTTGCGCACAAATAGTATTCTCGTCGCTTGATAAACTTAAGATTGAGCCACTGTAGTCACTTGGACTATTTTAACGATGTCTTTAATAACTTTTCGGGGAACAAGTTTCAATCCCTTACAAGCCTATGGAGGAGTGATCCAGCTCTCAGATTTAATCAAAAATATCTTAATTTGTGTTCTGAAGATGAACGAAGGTCTTACGGGGTTGAACAACATGAGGGTGAGTAAATACTGACAGAGTTTCCATTTTTGGGTGAACTATCCCTTTAACACTATCTTAGGTGTCATTAAAAGCTGAATGTTAATCTCTTTGGTTAACCCAACAATGTACATGAAGGAACAGACACAAAATTTGCAGTGAATTGCACGTATATTATTTTCAACAACACAATCACCACCAGCAATTACATTACACCCAAAATACACCCAAAATACGAAATGAAATTATCAAAATAATCAGGAAATGTTCAGTGGTTGGGTGATGTGGACCAGAAAAGAGAATGATAAAACTTGCCGACGATGTTTGGTAATGGTTGAAATTGGAGAAACATGACGGCACCAGGTGTGACAGGTGTAGCTGCAACGCTCTTCACATATTCAGTATATTTTAACAAAATCAAATCTAGATTATCTTTGCATGTCTGAAACCTGGCTTCAGGCTAATTCGGTACAAAGCTACCAAATCTATAGACGTGACAGAGTGAAAGCTAAAGGAGTTATGGTGTATATAAAGAACAGCATTCAGTGTGAATGTATTGGGCTAAAAATTATTTTATCACCACAAATGTGTTTTAGCCTCATTGTAATTTACCACCCACCCAGCTCAAATACGGATTTCTATGAAAAGTTACAAAATATGCTGACAAATTGCAATTTTGATAAAGAGGTAATAATAATGGGGGATTTCAATGTAAATTGGGAAGATAGATCAGCCAGAAAAAAGCTCAAACAAATAACAGATCGCTTTGACCTCACACAGGTAACTAAAGGCCCAACAAGAGTAACACAGTCCACCAAAACCCAGATTGACTTGATATTCAGCAACAGACCAGAAATAATCACAAAATCCCTCAACATGATCATAGGACTATCGGACTACAATTTAGTACTTGTGGCGAGAAAATTATCAAAAAAGAGATTTGGTGTCTCTACTGTTAAAGAGCAGGAATCATTTAGAATACATAAAGACCAAGAACATTTAAAAAACACAGTGAATAATTCTAATTGGGATTTTATGTTAACTGGAAAAGATGTACATGAGGGAAGCAAGACACTTTCAAGTAAACTACAGTGTATTATTAAAGTAATCTCTTGTAGGCTTACACACAGGAAAAAAAAGAAGTAGCCTTCCATGGATTAATGCAGACATGCTGAAAAAAATGAAAGAGCGTGACCTTGCTCTAAAAAGGGCTATTAAAACAAATCTGTCTCATGATAAACATAATTTTGCCATGCTAAGGAACACAGTAACAACCATGTTGAGAAAGTCTAGGGCCAACTTTTTTCTGACCATAGTCAGCAAGGCAAGGGGTAACTCGAAGCTGAGATCAGCTAAAAAAATTAACAGGGCAAGAAAAAATAAAGAAAGAAAGAAAACCGGTTGAACTAACGGTGGATGAAAACTGTATTAGGAACCCAGCTGAAGTAGCTGCGACATTTAATCAGTATTTTGTTGATTCGGTTACAGCCATTGCCCAGAGCTTTCCACCTGTAAATGTTGAGGTGTGTAAAACCCCATCAACAGAACCTAGTCTTGTTTTTACATGTGCCACAGAAGCAATCTTTAGAAAACTTAACCCGTCCAAAGCTAAAGCTGTGCATGAAACGGACACAGCAATGCTCAAATGTCAGTTTAGCACTAGTTAGTCCCATCAAAAAAATTATTAATCAATCCATATGTCAAGCAGAGTTTCCAAACACATGGAAAACAGCCATTTTATCACCCATTTTTAAATCAGGAAACCCACAATCAGTTTCTAAATACAGACCTATAAGTATTTTACCTGAAATGTCTAAGGTCCTTGAGAAAAGGATATCTAATCACATCAAAGACCACTTAAACAATAGCTCTTTTCATCTTCACACACTACAATTTGGATTTCGACCTAACCATTAACCAGTCAGCTAATTGCTATTTCATTGATAAAATCAAGTTATCACTTGACAGCAATAGCATTGTAGGAGCAGTCTTTCTTGAACTTAGAAAGGTATTTGATACAGTAAACCACCATATCATACTGGCTAAATTATCCTCTTTTAATCTCTCAGACAATGTTTCAAAATGAATAAATTCATATCTTTCTCAACGATTACAAACTGTTCGTATTTATAATAGTCAGTCTGAGCCCTACATTAACAACCTGCCACTGGTGTGTACGGAGGTTAATATTCAAATGTATGCTGATGACACAGTTTTGTATGTACATTGATCCTCAAGAACGAGCTGACAAACTCACAAATGTGATGGTCAAAGATACAACATGGTTGAATCAATGCTGTCTACAACTCAATTGGCGCTTTTCCACTGCATGGTAGGGACCAGGGTACAGCTCGGTACGGCTCAGTACGGTTCGACTCGGCGCGGCACGGTTCGGCTCGCTTCGCTTTTCCACTGCGTGGTACGACTCGGCGCGGCGCGGCACGGCTCGGTTCGCTTTAGCTCGGTTGCTTTTCCACTGCAGTTAGTACCGCTTCAAAGTGGGTGGGATTATGATAGTTTATCCACTCCTCGGCAACCAACAAGAGGAACGTCTGCACTTCTCGTCCACTGACCACGATACAGCCATTTCTTTTTTGGAAGTTTTTTTTCTTCAAGCAAGTAGTTTTAAAACAGGTGCTACAGCAGTGGCTGTTACTGGCTATTTAAATCTAGCGGGTTTGATGTCTCGCAAATACAATGACGCTGGTAGTGACGATTCTGTCTGTCTGACCAATCAGTGATCTGCAGTGTTTTCACGTCACATTTTAGTATCGGTACGGTACGCTTGGAACCTCAACAGAGGTGGTACCATTTAAAGCGAGTCGTACCGTACCGTACCATGCAGTGGAAAAGCGCCACAAGTGAGCCGTACCATGCAGTGGAAAAGCGCCAAAGCGTGCCGTACCGAACCGAACCGTACCGTACCATGCAGTGGAAAAGCACCAAATGTGTCTAAAACTGTAGGTATGTTTTTCACGAAATCACATAAGATAACCAAAGATGGAGACATCCTGGTGTCAGGAGAAAAACTACAAATTGTCCAAGAATACAAATACCTCGGCATTCATCTGGACTCCAAACTCAATTTTAGATCACATGTAAAGCAAACCTGTAAAAAAATAAAATTTCCAATTTCTTAGAAATTCGATGTCTATTCAAGCTGCCAAAACTTTCATGCACTCAATGATTGTATCTCATTTTACCTCCTGTTTAACGAGCTGGTCCCAGTCTAACTCCACCACTCTGAAACCACTACAGTCTTTATACAAACAGACAAAGTACTCGATAAGAAACCAAAGCATCACTGCGCCATTTTATTAAAATACAATATTCTAAGTTGGGAAAATCTAATTAAGTTCACAAATTCCTGTCAGGTTTACAGAATCTTACAGGACGGCCCCACCACCCCTTAGTGATTTTGTCAATCTCAGAACAACCGTACATAGAAACACTAGAGGAGACGGTATTATTCCACTTAGAAGTGCTTTTAGTCAATCCGCCTTCTCTGTGAGGGCTTCTCAGGAATCGAACACCATTCCAGTAACAATCAGAGACATCAACACATAGAGCCTCTTTCGATCTCATCTAAAACATTAGCTCATTAGTAATCAGACCTGTCAGCACTGAAGCCCTGCTGCTGCCATCTTGTGTTTCAGTTATGAATCTATGTCTTTTTTGGTATTTTGATGCAAACTGTAATGGCATGTTTTTATGACCTTGTTAATAATGTTAACGCTTATCATCTTAATCTGCATCTAAATGTTTTAACCTACTTTACTGACAGTGCATGCCACTTAGATTGCTGCTTTTACACCTTTACAACATTCTTTGTTGTTGTTGCCTGTGCGTATAACTATGCTGTTTACCAGAACTAATTTTACTGAGTTTTAACACTTTCATATTGTTCCTCTGCTGCAGCTAATCTGTAACGGACAAACACAGCTGTACTACTACAATTGTATTTTTATAGTTGTCCATTGTTTATAAGGTTTTATGCTTTCCTAGGGTGCCACTGTACAACTGGCCAACAGAACTACAGATGAAAACTAGCCCTTGGCTAATTCTGGCATGTTACAGGTGTACTGTTGTTAATATGCACTGTCCTGGTAAATAAATAAAGTTAATTAAATTAAATTATGATGTCCATGCAAAAGTCAGCACTTTCAAAAAGCCCAGTACAATTAGTGGCAATCCAATGTTGACGTAAACAAGTCAAACCCGATGCAAAAAGAAAAAAGAGTCCTCCTGTCTTCCATCCTGACACATTAAATGGTGTTGTGTAAACGGACCCTCAGTGAAGCTGGAACAGGTAAGTATCACAGGTAATAATCCACAAACATGAGGAGAATACACAAGGATATCAACAGTGGTCGCAGAACAGGAATCATTGAGCGATCATAGAGAGTCTTTCCTAATTCAAGGCCAGACAGTGAGTGAACTGATGTGTGTGCTTTTAAGCGGTGCTGACGAGGAGAGTGATTGGTGACAGGTGTGTGTGGTTAGTACTCGGGTGAGAGGGATCGCTGCTGAGTGGTGGATATGAGAGAGCCTGGCAAATCCGTGACAGGGGACTTGTGATTTTTGTATATTTTTTTTTTTTCATGTCTTGGCCTGCGTCCCAGTTCGCCTATTTATACTACGCCCTAAAAGTATGTACTCTTTTTGTGAAGAAAAAGTACACACTTTTGAGTGTGTAACAAAAGAGTAGGCAAGCTTTGGGACATACTATCACGTCATCTTTAACGGACAGATCTGTTGCGTGTTCCTGTCACCGTAAACTGCCTGTCAATCATCCTGTCACAGTTAAAATCCTCCATTCAAACTAATTTAATTTCCTACCGTTTTGGAGAGAAATGTAGTAGCACGTTTATCTGCCAGTCGTGGGTCTTTCATGCGGAGACTCTCCTCGTGTTTGCAATTTGAATGTAGTGATGCATTTAAAAGTTAATGGCTAAATATCTTTACAAAAGTTCACAATGCTGCTGCAGATGCAATATAATGTATACAACATTGAATAAATGAATTTTTGTCAGGTTAGATACTGATAATAATCACTCAAACCCCATTTATCTAAACCTCTCTACATAACCGCTGGACTCGCGCGTCCTCCATGTCTGTAGTTTTTTAACACTTTTCACTCGTGTTTGTAGTTCTAATCGAATCCTCTTCCAACACGCGATGAGTTGAGGCAATATTAGCCGTTAGCGTGCGCATCGATCTGCACTTTTGGATTCTGACCGGAAATAGTACACCATCTGGGTATCTTTGGAACACTCATTTCAACATAGGCTACTACGATTTGGGACGTACTAATTCTATTTTCGAATATTATTTAGGACGGATAGTATGCGAATTGGGATGCAGCATTGCTTTCTCTCATTCCGCTCATTGTACCTGAGCAGTGTTTATGTTATCCTTTTGGTACCACTACACAATAATAAAGTTCTATTCATTACATAAGTTAATGTATATTAAAGTGTATGCACAATTTTTTATTTATTTATTTAGGTTAATATTAATAAGGTAAGATATAACATTTAGATCATATTACAGGTTTTACAATGGTTGTAGCTAGCCTTAGCTGTTAGCTCCCAGCTTCCATCCTAGCTTCCCAGGCCTCCTTTCGCTTTAGAAAGTCCTCCTGCTGAAGCCTCCGACCCCAGAGCTCTGCCTGGATAGCAGTATTGGGTTGTCAGGATCTTTTGTGAGCCTCCTTTATTGGCAGACCTTAGCGTAGAGCGTAGTTTGGCTTCCTCTCGCTATAGAGGGTCGTTATATGCTGAAGCCTGTGGAGGCGGTGGACTGAGTTGTAGGATCTTTTTTAAACCTCCCTGGTAAATGTCTTGATGGTGAGTGTTGCTAGGCTTCCTCTCGCTTTAGAGAGTCATCCAGCTGAGGCCTCTGCCCCCAGAGCTCTGCGTTTCCCAAAAGCATCGTTAGCCATATGGTCGCAAGCTCCGTCGTTATCAGCATAATTCAACGAATCGGTGTTTCTCGAAACCATAGTTCTAATGAACATTCGCAAACAGCATCGCAAAGTGTGTTTGGAAGGACAGCTCTTCACCTGTGGTTAGAAGCAGAGTTTCTTGTTTGCATGACATGTGGACTCAATAAATCCTTATCTTGAGCAAAATAAGCAAGCTGACATTCAATACAATCTATATCTTTTATTTAGGATACATACAAATGTCATTTACGTCTTTTAGTTTGTCAAGAGATTTAAAGCACCGTTTTTGAAGAGTGCGCAAACTGCGCATGTGTGAATGAGCTCTTGTAAGCAAGAATGAGCCTATGATTGAATCTGGAAATAAACCAAAATAACTGAGAAAAATTAGAAATAGTCCTCAGATGCCATGTCCGTAATTTATAGCAAAACATCTAGCATTAAATGATCTCAAACAGATTAATTAAAAGTAGTTATTACTCCAACACCTGCATGAAATCATTAACCAACGTAGTTGAACGACCAATTTGCGACAATACGGTTTCAGGAAACAGTCGTGACTAGCAAGTTGATTTCGACAACGATGCATCGTACTATGGTAGTATAGCAGCGAGTTATGTTGTTGTGCAGAAAACGCACCCCTGGATAGCAGTATCGAGTTGTCAGGGTCTTTTTTGAGCCTCTTTGGTAAGCAGTAGAATGTAGCTAGGTCTCCTCTCGCTTTAGAGAGTCGTCTTAGAGCGTAGAGCTCGGTCAGGCTGGCTACGCTGGGTCGTATGTCTCTCTATGAGCCTCCTTGGTGGAACCACCCTAAGAGAAGCGTTGTTAGGTTTCCTCTCAATTTAGAGAGTCGTCGTGCTGAGACCTCCGCTCCCCAGAGCTCCGCATAACATGTCCAAGTTGTATGGCTCTCTGTGAGCCTCCTTGGTGAGGTTATCTTTTAACATTGAGCGTAGTTAGGTTGCTGAAGCTTCTGCTCTAAGAGCTCAGTGGAGGCAGTAGACTGGGTTGTAGGCTCTTTTGTGAGCAGTCCTCCTCCTTGGTAAGCAGTCCTTACCGTAGATCTCATTTAGAGTCGTCTTGCTGAGGTCTCCATTCGAAGAGCTCCCCTCGGATACTATTAGGTCGTGTGCTCTCTGTGAGCCTCCTTGTGTTGCAAGGTGTCACGGTGCATCAATCCGGGTGTTCGTTCTGTGTCCCTGTTGGTGTGTTTTGTAGGCGTGGGTTTGTGGGTGTGTTCTACCTGTATACTGTATACTCACTTTCTGTCCCATAGAGGGAGGCCATGGAGAAATATATTTCTGATTCTCTAGCCTCTGGGTTCATTCGTCCTTCCTCTTCTCCAGTGGGGGCAGGGTTCTTTTTTGTGGGAAAGAAGGATGGTTCTCTGCGACCTTGTATTGACTACCGAGGGCTCTCAGCCTTTGAGAGGTTGCAGGGAGCATCCATTTTCACGAAATTGGACTTACGAAACGCTTATCATTTGGTCCGCATAAGGAAGGGGGATGAATGGAAAACTGCTTTTAACACCCCCAGGGGGCACTTTGAATATTTGGTCATGCCTTTTGGGCTGTCCAACTCCCCAGCAGTTTTCCAGGCACTCGTGAATGACGTGCTGAGAGACATGGTAGATCAGTTCATATATGTTTACCTGGATGACATATTGATATTTTCTTCTTCTCTCCAGGAACACGTTCAGCACGTCAGACGAGTGCTCCAGAGGCTTTTAGAGAATGGGCTTTTTGTCAAGGCGGAGAAGTGTTCGTTTCATGCACAGTCGGTCCCGTTTCTGGGTTATATCGTCTCATCCGAGGGGGTGCGCATGGATCCCGACAAGGTTAAGGCTGTGGTGGATTGGCCAACTCCAGATTCCCGTAAGGCCCTACAGAGGTTTCTGGGGTTTGCCAATTTTTACAGGCGTTTTATTCGCAATTTCAGCCAACTAGCCGCTCCGCTGACTGCCTTGACCTCCACCAAGACGACGTTCAGGTGGTCGGGTGTAGCTGAAGCTGCATTTACCAACCTCAAGAGCTGCTTTGTTTCAGCCCCCATTCTTGTTGCCCCTGATACATCACGTCAGTTTGTGGTGGAGGTCGACGCGTCAGAGGTGGGGGTAGGAGCGGTTCTTTCCCAGCGCTCGTCCGCGGATGACAGGATGCACCCTTGCGCGTTTTTCTCTCATCGTTTATCTCCGGCAGAGTGCAATTATGACATTGGTAACAGAGAGTTGCTGGCAGTGAAGTTAGCATTGGAGGAGTGGCGCCATTGGTTAGAGGGTTCGGGGGTACCCTTTATTGTCTGGACCAATCATAAGAACCTTGAATATATTAGATCTGCTAAAAGACTCAACTCCAGGCAGGCTCGGTGGGCACTTTTTTTCGGTCGTTTTGAGTTTACATTATCGTATCGTCCGGGTTCCAAGAACATCAAACCCGATGATTTGTCTCGCATTTTTGACCGTTCCGTTCACCCGTCCACTCCCGAGTGCATTTTTTCCGAGAGACTCATTGTCTCCACACTCGTTTGGGAGATCGAGTCGAAGGTCCGCGTGGCCTTAGAAGGGGTAACGCCTCCGCCCGGGTGTCCACCGAGTCGTTTATTTGTACCGGAGGGATTACGGTCCGACGTTATTCGGTGGGGTCACTGTTCCAATGTGGCATGTCATCCAGGAGTCAATCGCACCAGTTTTTTGGTCAAGCAACGATTCTGGTGGCCTTCCATGGCTCGTGATGTTCGGAGTTTTGTTTTGGCTTGTTCAGTCTGTGGGTGTGGTAAGACTTCCAATCGTCCACCAGATGGGTTACTCCAACCGCTGTCTGTCCCTTCGAGACCCTGGTCCCACATCGCGCTAGATTTTGTCACTGCCCTCCCGCCCTCTCAGGGCAATACGGTCGTTTTGACTGTAGTGGACCGGTTCTCGAAGGCGGCTCATTTCATTCCCTTGCCCAAATTACCGTCTGCCAAGGAGACAGCGGTCGCTGTTGTAGACCACGTCTTTCGGTTACATGGCCTCCCGGCTGACGTGGTCTCTGACAGGGGTCCCCAATTTATTTCCAAATTTTGGAGAGAATTTTGTCGTTTGTTGGGGGCGAGTGTCAGTCTTTCTTCTGGGTTTCATCCTCAAAGCAACGGGCAGACTGAGCGTGCCAACCAAGATTTAGAGAGAGTGTTGCGATGTTTGGTTTCTCAGAATCCTTCCTCCTGGAGTCAGAAGCTCTCATGGGTTGAGTACGCACATAACTCGTTACCAGTGTCATCCACGGGCCTATCTCCGTTTGAGTGTAGCGTAGGGTACCAGCCACCTATTTTTCCCAGTCTGGAATCCGAAGTCGCGGTCCCCTCGGCTCACGCCTTCGTCTAGAGGTGCCACCGCACTTGGACCAGAGCCCGTGAGACTCTGCTCCAGGTGGGGGCGCGCACCAAGGCTAAGGCCGATCGCCACCGGTCAAGGCCTCCCGTATACGTCGTGGGTCAAAACTTATTCGGTTAATCGTATTCTGGACTCGAGACGGAGGGGACGCGGATTCCAGTACCTGGTGGACTGGGAGGGTTACGGTCCGGAGGAGAGGAGTTGGGTTCCTGCTAGGGACATACTGGATCACTCCCTTATCGATGATTACAATCGTCAGGTAAGCTCTCCTGGGAGTGCCAGGAGGCACTCCTAGGGGAGGGGGTACTGTCACGGTGCATCAATCCGGGTGTTCGTTCTGTGTCCCTGTTGGTGTGTTTTGTAGGCGTGGGTTTGTGGGTGTGTTCTACCTGTTTGTTGTTAGCACCAGCTGGTTCTTATCAGCCTTCAGCTGCAGCGTATCATTAGGCTTGTTAGCTGCCTTTATATCGCTGGAGTTTTCTGTGCTTAGTGTCGGT
Organism: Gila robusta; assembly: GCA_030770095.1. Classification (NCBI taxonomy): domain Eukaryota; kingdom Metazoa; phylum Chordata; class Actinopteri; order Cypriniformes; family Leuciscidae; genus Gila; species Gila robusta. Next base: position 826,795 of record JAVALU010001949.1, on the reverse strand, counting down.
TCGTCACTCTCGTTTGTGTCTCTCACACAGTTCCTGTGCCCTAGTCTCCGTGCAGAGTTTTGTCTGTGTTTCCTACGCATCCAGCCGTTTGGGAGATCGCCTGTGTCTATTCACCTGACTATAAGTTTACCTTCACTGGAGATTCCCCGTCGGACTCCTTCCAGGTCGCCCGCCTGCTAAACGTGGTGTTTTGAGTATCTCCTGTGCTGTGTCTACAATAAACTGTTTTACTTGCATTTGGATCTGCGACTCCTCATTGTGACACAAGGTCTCCTCTCGTTTGAGAGTGGTTTTACTGAGACCTCCACTCATCAGGGGTATAGTGTACCTTGAAGTGACAAGCAGGATATTCTTTATCCTTGGCCATATTACCTTGAAGGTATTAGTAAGAATACCAGGTCCTGAGCTCTGCCCATGGGGCAGAATTTATGTCAGCTGTTACGGCATTCATTCCTTCAGCATTGCGGTGTCTGTATTTGTTCCCCAAAGTGTCAAAGTTTTCTCATTTAAAAGGGACCGTCTCAGTTACAAATGTAACCCTGGTTCGCTGAGAAGGGGGACGAGACACTGTGTCTTGTTGCCATTCTTCGGGTATGCCTGCCCATGTCTCCTTCAGACAAAAGAAGTGACGTGTACTACAGGCACCCCTCTTATACTCTGGTCACACTGGTAGTGACGTCATAGACTGTCGCCAGCCAATGTTATTGTCACGTTTAGACACATGCTTCAGACTCCGGTCGTGCTGAAAGCGTTTCCCAAAGCTCCCCAGGACGCAGTATCTCATTCCCCTTCTCGGGGAACCAGGGTGACATTTGTAACCGAGACGATTTTACTATACTGTGGCACTTATATTTAGGACTATGTTTCTGTACAGTCCATTTTACAGTGATGGTATAAGATAACAATACCATGATACTGAATGAATATATTCATATACAATGGTATTATGGTTTCATGGTACTATATTGTACATAGTTGCATAATAGCTTAATGGTTTAAACAAAACTAAAACATTTGGATGCTTCAGACAGATTCTATAGTTTATGTTTATTCTGACCTGATGACAGTAGGGTAAAGCTCTCCAGTAAATAGGTAGACACAAGTAAAGGACGATGATGTGAAGCCCTTCCCAAGAACGGCAAGCGCTGTCCTTGTGAACTGCATTTCTGCAATGACAAACAGCTTCATTAGCAGTAAGTATGAATTATTAAGATTAGACACACCTGTGTGTGATATTGTAGCTTGTGTTGTCACATGTCATAAGACATTTAACAAAACTTGTAACCAAATCTTGTAAAATGGACTTGATTTTTTTCTGGATTTGCACGTTCTGAATTTTTGTTTGTCATTTGCATGGATTCAGCATAGATTTTGTGGGGCCATATTTGCGCCATTGCCTGATCAGCTTAATATTTTTAGTGAATCGGATGCTAAAGCAGAACAGACAACATGTGTACTGTACATTCAAAGGTACTCAACAACCAGTTACACCTCTGATAAATTTCAGTACTAAATAGTATAAGGCTGAATTTGTCTATTGCACTGATTAGCCACAACATTAAAAGCACCTGCTTAATACGTGCTTCCAAAACAGCTCTGATGTGTTGAGGCATGGACTCTACAAGACCTCTGAAGGCGCTCTGTGGTCTCTGGCACCAAGACATTAGCAGCAGATCCTTTAACTCTTGCAAGTTGTGAAGTGAGCACTTTATGGATCAGATTTGTTAGTCCAGCACATCCCATAGATCCTCAATCAGATTGAGATCTGGGGAATTTGGAGGCAAAGGCAACACCTTTAACACTTTGTCATGTTCCTCAATCCATTCCTAAACACTTTTTGCTGAGTTAGCAGCAGATTGGAAACTACAATTAATACACTTACATTTTTAAAACAACAAACTACACTCTGGCATGAAAACCGTGCCTTGCATGGTCCCTGTAAAAGAAAAGAAAACAAGAAAAAAAGGAAAAAGTGTGGCAGGGTGCATTAGTCTGCTGAAAGAGGCTCTGCCATCAGGGAACACCATTGCCATGAAGGAAATGTATGTGTCAAAGTAACATCCACTTGAATGTCAGGACCCAAGGTCTCCCAGCCGAACAGCATAACACTGCGTCCGCCGGCCTGCCTTTTCCCAATAGATTTCCCATGATTTTCTGCCATCGCTTCACCACACACACACATGACCATCCACCTGATCTAAAGGAAAACGTGAATCATCTGATCAGGCAAACTTTTTCCACTGCTCCATGGTCCAGTTCTGATGCTAACTGCTATACACTGTGTGTTGTTATACCTTTCTATCAAAGGAAGCATTATGTTTTTCTGCAATCTGAGCTACAGTAACTCTAGCTGTGTGATCAGACCAGACGGACTAGCCTTCGTACCGCATGTGTATCAATGAGCCTTGGGTGCCCATAACCCTGATGCCGGTTCACCGGTTGTCCTTAATTGCACAACTTTTGGTAAATACTAACCACTGCATACTGAGAACATCCCACTAGACTTTTTGGAGATGCTCTGACCCAGTTGTCTTGCATGTAGCAGCACTATTTGGTCCTTGTCAAAGCAACTCAGATCTTTTTGCTTTCCCATTTTTCCTGTTTCCAACACAATTCAAAAACTGACTGTTTACTTGCTGCCTAATATATTCCACTCCTTGACAGGTAGCATTGTAAAAATACAATCAATGTTGTTCACTTCACCTGTCAGTGTTTGTAATGTTGTGGCTGACAAGTGCAGATATCCCTGTAGAACAACTTTTATTAATAATTAAGAAACATTAGATTAAAAATCCATTATAAAACATGACATCCTGCAGAGTTTGGCTCCAACCATAATCAGACACACCTAAAGGCGGCATACACTGTGCGATTTTCGTCCGATTTTGAGGCGAATTCTGACTCGTGCGACTCTTTGTCGGGTCGATTTTCAGCTTTGTCGTGCGTCGTTTGTCGTGCAGTGTTCGTGCAGTGTACAGGGAGAAACTAGAGGCGATAAACCTCTCCCGACAGGCAATCGGATGGTCGGATGAATTTCTGGCAGGTCAGAAATTTTGGTTGCCCCTCATGACTATAGCACAGTTTAAGCAGAACTATGGACCGATTGCCCTAAACTCAGTGCTTTTTCCTTCACTGTGCCTGCATGAAAACAGAAGTTTAACCATTTCATCTACAGCAAGAAAGAAAATGAAAAAAGGGAGATCTTAATTTCTGTAGCTATCAAACTAGCTACAAATTACGGTTGCTTACCTCCAGTTCGTGTTGCAAAATGGATAAACATATATTACCCACGTCTTCACCTGCGATGTACCGTGCCTCTTTTATTAATTTGTTAAACAATGTCCATGTTAAACAAACTGTTTTTTGAAATAAAGCTGTTTCGACTAATTATTGCAGACTGTTCTGAAATATTATCCTATAGACTGTTAATAATTTTAATTATAGGCCTATAATTCATTGTAATCGACCTAAATGTTTTTAGACAATTTTCAATGAGGAGGAGTAAGCTTCTATGTAATCTTTTATCCTCACTGTGCGTTGGTTATGCGGTGATGCGCTATGAAATTATTGCGTGGCAAATTAATTACAATAGCCTATTAATTTAATAATAAAAATAGGCCTTCCCTAATAATACTATAATAATACAATAATATTAGTAATAATTTAATACATAAATTGGAAATGCTCAATCATCTTAATATTGATAGCTGATGCTTGTTTTGACAATGTATCCGGATACATATCATCTATTGGCGCAACCCGGCAAGGGGGTTTATCGCGCATATTTCACACGTAGCTTACAGTGTGAGCAGTCAAGTCTCAGCTCGACGTTCGGACCATATAGTGTGAGTACATAAATCCTGAGCTTTAGCTTTACATCGCATGCAATCTACTTGTTCAGTGTGAGTAGGTACCTTGCTGAAATACCACAGACATCGCACAGTGTATGCCCGCCTTAATGTGCTCAGGATTACCACATCCAACCATGTCTGAGCAGGGTTGGAACTGAAGCCTGTAGCAAGGTTGCCCTCCAGGAGCAGGGTTTATTAATTACATTTTATAATTATCATTTATAAAATCCGTGTCATCACATTAGGTGATTAGCCATTGCATTTCAGGTGAATGATTGTAGCGCCAATGGCATCATAATAGAAATAAAGCTATTGTCTTACCTTTAGGAACAAAAATGTTGGCAAATATTACAGATGCTGACACGAGGAGACACAAGGCTTGGGTCAAACGTCGGCCCAGAAAGCTCAACATCAGAAGAGCAACCAGTTTAGCGGGAAAATCTACCGCCCCAAAGATGACCTGCATTAGATATATGTTCACCCCAAACTTCTGCAGGTCCATGGCCAGTCCATAATATGCAAAGCTTGTTGAAAACCTGTTAGGAAGAACAGTAGTCATTTTTATTATTGATTTTTATATAATTCATGTATATTTATGTATTTATATTATAAAATAAAATAATTATATTAATAAAAGAAGAGGTGTAACCCACCATCCAGATTTCTTGCATATAGACATTGAAACATTGACATGTTCAAATTGATTCTTACCAGACGACCATAAGGCACATGGATATCTTCCTCATGGTTGGTGTTCTCAGGAGATCAAGCGCAGTATAAATTCTCTTACTAGACTGAACTTCTTTTTGCATGTGTGACTCCAGCACCTAAACATCAGCACATACATGAAGCACATACACTGCTGTTTAAAAGTTTGGGTTCATTTTTATTTTTTTTTAGCAAGGATGCATTAAATTGATCAAAAGTGACAGTAAATACCCACATTGTTACAAATATTCTAGTAAATAAATATTAACTTTATATTCATCACACTTTTGAACTTTATATTCATCAAAGAATCCTGAAAATAAAATTTAGCACGGTTTCCAAAAAAATTCTAAGCAGTACAACCTTTTTCAACTAAAATAACAATAATTATAATAATAATAATAGAAAATAATAAAAGCACCAAACCAGCATATTAGAATTGATTTCTGTAAGATTTTTTGACACTCAAGACTGGAGAAAATTCAGCTTTGCCATCACATGAATAAATTTAATTTAAAAAACAACCCTAAACTTTCGATAAGTATAGTGTTTAATTATGACACAGACATGAAAGGCTGATGTGAAACCTCTAAAGTGATCTTTTCTGCCATCTCTGGCTTGCCGTTGATTTTAGCTACGTAGTGGAGACGCTTCAGTGCCTCTTCAGAACGGCCATTCAGCACCAGCCAGCGAGCAGATTCAGAGAACCACCTTTGACATGGAGACATTTTTTCAGTTAGTTAATGCATGCTACATTATTTTTACTGTGTGCAGAATATCTATAGATCTAATTAGTCTAAATACATTTTAAACACACTGGTGACCTTTTCAGAATCATATTCAGAATCAACACAATCACACTGTTATTTTCTGTACAGGGTGAAAAATGACAAAAGACTCATGTTAAAGATGACCTCTGTAAGGTGGTGGATGCATTGTAATTAGGCCAGTGGTTTTCAAACTGGGTCGACTGGATTTTTTGAGAAAAATTGCCAGATTATAATTTTAAATGTAAGTATTGGGTTTCAATTTACTTTGAATATCTAATGTTACAAATATATATATAGTCCCGCCGCGGCCGGACCACCCCCGAAGATAGCTTGTGCGCTTTTTCAGTTCAGGCGGCTGGAGATGTTCAAAAAACAACAAGGTTACTCGCTGCAGTTCGCTCGCAGGCCGCCACACTTTCATGCTGTGAAACTTCAGTGAGGAGCAACGTAGCTCACGTCCTCCGCACCGAAGTGCTAAGTCTAATAATGAAAGGGGCTGTCGAGACAGTTCCCCTGCCATTACGCGAGTCAGGCTTTTACAGCCGTTACTTCCTCGTCCTGAAAAAGGATGGCAGTCTCAGGCCCATCCTAGATCTCAGACACCTGAACAGGGCCCTCATGAGACGGCCATTCAGAATGCTAACGACCAAACAAATCCTCGCGCAAGTTCGCCCAGGGGATTGGTTTTTCTCAGTGGATCTGAAAGACGCTTACTTTCACATCCAATTAGCCCCCCATCACAGGCCATTCTTGAGATTCGCCTTTGAGGGGCAGACTTATCAATACACGGTCCTGCCATTCGGGTTGTCCCTGGCTCCCCGCACGTTCACAAAGTGCATAGACGCAGCTCTTTCCCCCCTGAGACAGCGGGGTATGCGCATCTTGAATTACCTCGACAACTGGCTCATTCTGGCTCAGTCGGAGGCCGAACTAATAACCCACAGATCCTGGCTCCTTGGCCATCTAGAATGCCTCTGGCTCAGGATCAATGTTTCCAAGAGCATGCTTCTCCCCAGCCAGTGAGTAATCTTCCTGGGGACAGTAATCAACTCTGTCAAAATGAGAGCTTGGCTCACACCAGACCGCACTCTCTCTATTTAGCAGCTAGCGGCTTTGTTCAAAGCGGGCTCTTTCAGACCCCTCAGAACGTTTCAGAGGGCACTGGGCCTTATGGCCTCAGCATCGTCAGAACTCCAACTGGGACTGCTGCATATGCGTCCCCTTCAGCGCTGGCTAACACCCCGAGTCCCGGCTCGTGTGTGGCGATACGGCCACTTATGCATCAAGGTGAGCCACGGCTGTATCAGAGCCCTGGCCCCTTGGAAATTCACTGGCTTGTACCAGTCTGGTGTGAGCATGGGTGTGGTCTCAAGGAGAAAAGTGGTTTCAACAGATGCCTCCAACCTAGGTTGGGGAGCTCTGTGCGAGGGCAGGCCTGCCTCCGGCCTCTGGTCGAGCTCAGAGAAGCGCCTTCATATCAACTGCCTCGAAATGAGAGCGGTCTTTCTAGACCTTAAAAATCTTCCTCCCAGACCTGGCGGGTCACCACGTCTTGGTTCGGACAGACAATATGTCAGTGGTGTCCTATATAAATCACCAAGGCGGTACCAGGTCCTACAACCTGTACACCATGGCAAAACACCTGCTTTTATGGGCTCACACCAACCTGCGCATGTGCCAGGCACACTGAACCAGGGTGCAGATATGCTATCACGAGACAATGTTCCCCGAGAGGAATGGTCTCTCCACCCTCAGACGGTTCAACTGACCTGGAGTGTCTTCGGCAGGGCAGAGGTAGACCTCTTTGCCTCAAAAGACAACTCTCACTGCCCAACATTCTTCTCGAAGAACAGGGATGCGCTGGTCCACGAATGGCCCAGCCTCCCCCTTTACGCATTCCCTCCGGTCTCTATGCTCCCTCAGGTCATTGAACGGATCAGGGAACACAAGTGTGCACTCCTACTGATAGCCCCTCTCTGGAAGACCCAGATATAGTTCCCAGAGTTGGCGAGGCTGCTAGAGACAGCCCCGTGGCCTATAACGCTGAGGAGGGACCTCTTCATGCAGGCGAACAGAACAATCTGGCACCCTCGTCCCGAATTGTGGGCCCTCCATGTATGGCCCCTCAACGGGTACCCAGGAACCTCCCGTTAAAAGTCTTGAGCACTATCACAGAGGCTAGAGCTCCGTCAACCAAACGCCTCTACGCCCTTAAATGGTCAGTGTTCACCAGCTGGTGTACAGCTCGGGATCTCGACCCCTATTCTTGTGATGTACCATTGGTACTTTCCTTTCTGCAAGAGCTGATGGACGTGGGACGGACCCCCTCCATGCTCAAAGTATATGTGGCGGCCATAGCAGCCTTTCACACTCCTGTGGCCGGCCAGTCCTTACGAAGGAACGAGCTGGCTGTGTGCTTCCTTAAGGAGGCCAGGAGGCTTAACCCGTCTTGACCCCCTTCTATACCTGCCTGGGACCTATCCACGGTCCTCAGGGCGCTTAAGGGACCCCCCTATGAGCCGCATCGGTTGGCTGACTTAAACCCTCTCTCACTTAAGTCCGCACTCCTGCTAGCACTAGCATTGGTCAAGCAAGTGGGCGACTTGCAAGCGCTCTCTATGAACGCTTCCTGTCTCAAATTTGGGCCTAACAACTCCAAAGTCGTCCTCAGACCAAGGCATGGTTATGTACCCAAGGTGCTCTCAGCTCCGTTCAGAGCCCAGGTCATTTCTCTATCAGCACTTCACTCACTGGAAAACGATGGAGAATTGAGTCTACTCTGCCCTGTTAGGAATATCAGAATTTATTTAGAGCGCTCTGACTCATTCAGACAGTCAGAACAGCTCTTTGTATGCTTCGGCGGCCGTAACAAAGGGCTTCCAGTCACGAAGCAGAGATTATCAAGATGGATAGTGGACGCTATCTCTCTAGCTTACACCTCAATGGGCCTACAATGTCCCATAGGCAACAGAGCTCATTCCACAAGAGGCATGGCTTCTTCATGGGCTTGGTCCAGTGGTGTACTAATCAAAGACATTTGTGCGGCGGCCGACTGGTCTTCCGCCGTCCACTTTTGTGAGATTTTATAACTTGGAGGTGTTGAAAGAAGGTGCCGGGAAACAGTTTCTTTTGGCTGCACAGAGACGTGAATGGGCAACCCGTTCTTCCGTGGAAGATGAAGGAGCGAAGCAGGGGTCCATCACGAATCCAGACGCGAACTCAGAAACTAATGAAAAGTCCTCCGTGGAAGAAGGCAAAAACCCAAACTTTTGAAAACGGGTTTCAAAGTGCAAGTTTTGAAAACGAACTACCTGTAAACAACAAGAACACAAATCTCTGAAGACGATGACGTCATGCACATGCGTATAACGTGTTCAGTCTATAGCGTTTCATCACCATCTAATGACCTGGCAGCAGAATCCAGGGTTTTTAGTCGTTCCCTTTCAAGGGAAAACACACTGTGTCAATGACAACACACAACAGCGTTAGCTTTCGCTCTTCAGCAAGCACTCTCTGCTGTGTATCTGTCTATTTGGTGTTGTCTGTCTGAAAATATATATATAAAATGGTAAGCGAGCAGTTCAAGAAGTGTGTGCATCCCTTGCCCTCATTTCATTATGGGTGAGGACACAAATACGAGTTGTTTGTGTACTGCTTGGGAGTGCAGCATGCTCAGGCAGCCCTCAAGGGGGCTGCTTGCGGCCACTGTTTGTCACCACTGTGAGTCACTCTCTATCTGAGTGCTGCGCTCCCGCCTGGCTATATTCAATGAAGCCGGTCAGGCTCACGCTCCCCAGTGATTTGTGTAAGTCATGGAACAGGCTTTTATCATCTCGCCTGCCTAATCCACCGGTGTTGGATTATAGCAATATCGTCGGGGTTAAAGAGAACTGTTATGGGATGATGTCACGGGTGGAAGGCTTTGGCCAGCTACATCTCCCCGCCGTTGCGTCATCCCTTAAGGCCCCGGCGATGTCCACCAAACCCTGCCAAACTACATCTGCTTTGGTAGGCAGAGCTTGCATGGCGGCGGGTCGGACTGGTGCGAGCCAGCACACCATGGCCAACTTGCAGGCTTATCAGACCAACCTGCTAAAAGACCTTGATGAGGGCGGGTGTCCCACCGTTGAAGATATTGACAATCTGCGTAAAACCTTCACCAAGTGCATGGACACAGCCCTGGCCCCGCTGAGGCTCCAGGACATCCGTGTGCTAAACTATATAGACGATTGGCTTATTTTAGCTCAGTCTCGAGAATTGGCAGTTCGGCATCGAGATGTCGTCCTTGGCCACATTCAGAGCTTAGGATTGAGACTCAACACTAAGAAGAGCGTTTCGACAAACGCATCCCTCATGGGCTGGGGACGTGGTCATGGACGGCCACTGTACGAGAGGTCTGTGGCAGGACCATCATTCTTCTTGGCACATAAATTGCCTAGAAATGTTGGCGTTCTTCTGGGCTCTTGGGAGCTTCCTCCCAGACCTCAAACGTCACCACGTTCTTGTGAGGACAGAAAATACGTCAGTGGTGTCCTATTTAAACCATCAGGGGGGTCTGAGGTCTCGCCCTCTATCCAGACTGGCGCATCAGATCCTCCTGTGGTCCTAGAGGAAACTGTTGTCTCTCAGAGCAATGTATGTCCCAAGGGACCAGAATCAGGGGGCAGAGGAGGCATGGAGGATGAGGCCTGCGACTCGGACCAGAGTCCCCACTTGGGATCTGGCAGTGGTTCTCGAAGGGCTGGTTGAGGTCCCCTTCGAACCTCTGGAGTCGGCTGCTGCCAAGAACCTGTCACTTAATGTGTCCTTTCTCCTCGCTATAACCTCTCTTAACCCTCCGGGGTCGGCAAACACGCTGGCGCGTTTTACTCGATTTTTTTCACATAGCAGCAAAATAGACTTAAAATACTCTGTCATTTTTTATCATACAGACTTAAGAAATATAAAAAAATAATGTGTTAAATGTCTACTTTTTATGTGTCCACTTACAATCGAAATAAAACATTGTGCTTTTGTAAAATAAAGAAAATAAACAGGGTGTGCTTTCTGCCTCTTCATCTCCTTGAAATTTTTTTCTGGAGCACGTCTCTAAACTTATACAAACTCAGCAAATACTATTCACCCAGGCATGATCAATATATCTTTAGAATCGTTTAAGTTTGTACTTTTAAATTATCTAACTCAAAACTAAAATAAATATTCTCTGTTTATGTAATCTATATAAAAAGAGAGCGGTGTCTCATTATTCTGCTAATTTGACACGCCCATGGAGAGCGCGCGCTATTCAAACGCAAATGATCTGAGGCAACACATGCAAACGTGTAAATGCCCACATCAACTCGATAAACACACCAAATTTAATCAGATTAATGTACTATGTCATCTTGCGAGGCTGTGAGGAATAATCCTGGGACATTTACCTCAGAACATGTGCTGGTTTATTTTCATTTCGAGGAGCAACGGATCTAGCCGAGAATTGTGAATAGTACGTTTTTTATTCTTGTGCTTTGTTAGTGTCAAATAGTGTCTGTAAACGCAAAAAGACTGTTTAAATTTGAATCACGTTTATGTGTGAATGAATTAACGCCACAGATGGGCGCTGTTGTTTACTATGTTACAGATGAAATATGAAAGACAACATTTCGTAGTTTTGGTTAGATTATAAAGTTTTTATTCTAAAATATCAAATAAGCTTTTGTTAGCCAGTTTCTGCTCATATGTTAAATATATAGTATGTTTTGTCAAAAATAAACTCATCAACTAATATGTTATTACAGTGTTTATTCCAATGTAAGCTATATCAAATTAATCCTTAACTTTAAAATATGTATGATAAAATGTATTGGCCTACTTTTAAAAAGAATACTTTATAAGAAATTTATGGAAAAAGACAATTTTCTTTTCAAGATGTTTCCAACTCTAACTTTGAACAAATTCTGTAGAATGGCCCATATAGCCTATTTGAATTTGTTTCCAGATATGACTATGTACTAAAAATGTGCTTTTGACTTTCATTTATATTTGGATTATATACACTGCCGTTCAAACGTTTGGGGTCGGTACGATTTTTAATGTTTTTAAATAAGTCACTTATGCTCACCAATGCTGTATTTATTTAATTAAAAATACAACAAAAAACATTTATATTGTGAAATATTATTACAAATTAAAATAACAGTTTTCGATTTTAATATATTTTAAAATATAATTTATTCCTGTGATCAAAGCTGAATTTTCAGCATCATTACTCCAGTCTTCAGTGTCACATGATCCTTCAGAAATCAGTATAATATGATGATTTGATGCTCAAGAAACATTTCTCATTATTATCAATGTTGAAATCAGTTATTTACATTTTTATTTCAGGATTCTTTGATGAATAGAAAGTTCAAAAGAACAGCATTTATTTGAAATAGAATCTTTTGTAACATTAAACACTACCGTTCAAAAGTTTGGAGTCAGTAAGAATTTTTATTTAATTTTTTGGGGGAAATAAATAAAATAAATCAATACTTTTATTCATCAAGGAGGAATTAAATTGATCAAAAGTGACAGTAAAGACATTTATAATGTTACAAAAGATTCTATTTCAAATAAATGCTGTTGTTTTTAACTTTCTGTTCATCAAAGAATCCTAAAAAAATGGTACACAACTGTTTTCAACATTGATAATAATGAGAAATGTTTCTTGAGCATCAAATCATCATATTTGAATGATTTCTGAAGGATCATGTGACACTGAAGACTGGAGTAATGATGGTGAAAATTCAGCTTTGATCACAGGAATAAATTACACTTTACTATATATTCACATAGAAAACAGCTGTTTTACACTGAAATAATATTTCACAATATTACTGGGTTTGTTTTGTATTTTTAATCAAATAAATGCAGCCTTGGTGAGCAGAAGAGACTTCTTTTAAAAACATAAAAAATCTTACCGACCCCAAACTTTTGAACAGCAGTGTATATTCTATATAAGAATATAGAATTGGTTCAAAGTTAGAGTTGGAAACATCTTGAAAAAATGTGTCTTCTTTTGTACTCGCATTCTTTGGTACCCAGTGACACATCTGTGTGAAAGGCTCATTATGCAGCTCATTATGCGCCTCATAATGCAGGTCTTTGTCTTCTCAGGTGTGAATCAGAGCATTATTCATGATTCCTCCACGCCCATTTACGCCCACCCGCATATTGCCTTTCCAAACAAAAAGTGTCTTACAAAATTTAAATCAATGTATTGTTTTATGTGAATGATTAGGCAGGATGATTTTCAGATCATTTTGAAGCAAAAACTCTAGGCGACAACATCCATTAGTCAAAAGTATTGTGGACACATATTTTGTATGTGTTTTGTGGCCTTATTTCAGAAACTTTAAGTTTTAGTTTTTTCAATAACAACGCATAAACAATATTCTCTCAAAAATACAAACATGTACATACATGTTGCTCACATATTATGGTAGCCCTGTTTGTGCTAAATAGTGTAATTACACCTTTGCCATTAATATGTTTATAAGCAACTGAAAAAAGCACAAATGTAAGGGCATGTCAAAACATCTCAAGGACCCCAAAAACACCTTAGACCCCAGAGGGTTAAGAGAGTAGGAGATCTCCAGGTGCTCACCACATCTCCGCAGTGCCTGGAGTTTGCTCCCGGGGGAATTAAGGCCATCTTGCACCTCAGAACGGGCTATGTGCCTAAGGTGCCTTTGAATGTGGCGAGGTCTATGGTTTTGCAGGTTTTTCATCCTCCACCTCACGTGACGGCGGAAGATGTGAGATTTCATCTGCTCTGCCCTGTCAGAGCACTTAATATCTATATTCAGAGGTCTTCTCAGTGGAAGAAGTCGGACCAGTTGCTGGTGTGTTTCAGGTCACCCAAGAAGGGACTCCCCGCTTCTAAACAGACCATCAGCAACTGGATAGTTCAGGCTATTTCCCTGGCCGATCAGGTGCGCAGTTTGCTTTCACCTTTGGCCGTGAGGACTCACCCAACCAGAGGCATGGCGTCCTCTAGAGCCCTCCTTTCAGGGGCACCTATCCATGAGGTATGTGATGCGGCTGGCTGTGCCACTCCGCACACATTCATGAGATTTTATAGTCTGGACCTCCCCTTTACACGCGGTTGTAGTTGTGCCTGAGACAGCTTTACACTAGGACAGGCAGGCTTCATTGTGGCATAGTGGGCATTTCGTTCCCCATAGTGTTGTAAACCCGGCTCGATTGTTCCAATGGCAGCATTCGGTCAGCGGGTGAAGGTCTCTGCGCGTTACAGTCTTTCCGCGTGGCAAAGTAATTTGATTAAATGAAATACATTTTCTCATATGTATTAACTCGTTATTTCATCTGACTCCATAAATGAAAAAGGTATTAATGATATCTCTACATCATTAAGTGTGTGCAAATGTTTGACTATTCTTTTTAACTCTTTACTGAAAATAATGTAAGTCGAATCGATTAGAATAAAATCAAATGTTTACAAGTTATTATGTCAGGTAAATGTATCATGGCAGTTGCATAATCAGTTCAAAGATAATAGATACAAACATAACATGCTCTAGAATAAAGAGAGAAGATGCAATACCTTGACATTATAAAAAAACTACATGATGCAAAGTGCTTTGCGTACACTTCGCATCACAGGCTAATCTGGGTTACAGAAAACGCCCCAACCTCTAGTTTCATTTCATTATTGTGGCGAGGGGGGCGTGGTTCAGCGACCTCTGCAACGGGAGAGAGAGCTGGGAGGCGAGCGGCAAGTAAGTGGGTTAAGTGAGAAATGATGAACACCTGATCTCGTTTGCAGTGATTGCCGTGGGGAGGAATAAAAAGCCACCTGGAAGCGGGAAGCAGTTTGAGAGACGGACTTGGGACTCGCCCGCTGCACTGAACGAGAGCTGGAGACACAGCGGAAAGAGTGTTTGACTGAATGGACTGAGAGCTGGAGATACAGCGGGAAGAGTGTTCTGAGAAAAGTGTTCTATGAACGTTGCTGTAGCTGAAGTCTACGGTGAAGGCGCACGTGGCGCAACTTTTGTTTATTTTCTTAAGTTTGAACTAATAAAGTGCGAGTCCCAGTCCTGCCGACCCCGTCTCCTTCCTTCCTATCTGACTGTGAACCTTGGTCTTTACTACAATTATATAGACAGACCAAGCCAGAAACCTCTTTTCAAATGTAAACATGAGTTCACAGTGGGAATTTACATTAATCACCGTCCCAGACTTACTGAATTTGAATTGAGTTTACACCTTCTGAGAGCATGAGACCATTTGCCTGGCAGACACACCCTCCTATGTATGTGAATTATTTCTAAACTCTTACATACCTTATTACCTTTTGGTTTACTTCTTTGAGAATGAGACCTTTGTACCAGTCGCACTGAGACATTTCAAATGATATCAAACGTGTGATACTGTATGATAATTATTCACATTAAACTATATAGATTCTTGGGTGATTTTCAGGTGATCTCAGCATGATAGCAAGAGCGAACTGGCAAAGGGGGGTTCAAGGGGAAAAGATGTAGATTATGATTGCTTTGGTGAGACTTCGAATGGTGCACAAGAGAGAAATTCAAATGTTAATTTGCCCTCTCTTCCAGTTCTTCAAGTTCTTCCAGTTTTTCCAGTCTTACAGTGTCGTCATTGACACAGTGCGAGTTCCCTCGAAAGGGAAGGCCTCGAGTTATGACTGTAACACTTGTTCCCTGAGAAGGGAACAAGACACTGCATCCTTTTGCCATGCCTCCTCCCACCTGGGAGCGACTTGCTTCATTGCGAAGCGTACGCTGTTGTGTGCCGGCTTCCCTTTGTAGCTTCTGTGTATGCCGTCACACACTACGTCATCACGCAATGCCAATAGGATTGGATTAGTTTCATTCATACTTCAGACGCGCTACACTAAGAGGCGTTCCCCATAGTGTCGTCATCGACACAGTGCCTCATTCCCTTCTCAGGGAACAAGGGTTGCAGTCGTAACCCGAGACGTTTTCGCGGATCCGTGTGAATGGGGATCGTTTTGACAAGGGTGATGTCTGTACGCGGAAAACCCAAAGGTAAAACTTCTCCGTTTTAAGAATATCGTTGTCATGTAAATGTACCCTTAGACAGGGTGTGAACCGTGTTTTGTTTTCAGACAGTTTAATCTTACTTTCAAAAAAGTCCAGCACAAACGTTAATGCCGTAGGCTAGACCGTCCCATTTAACAATGCTTGATTAAACCTTTGCGGACTGTGAAAGCATGGCCACTCATTCTATCCTTTGTGTCCCAGGGAAAAAAGGACGCATTTGTAGGACGCATTTGAACGTTGCGTCACTGTGAGGCTTTCGGCTCTCAAATGCAGGCTTCAAAGGATGCAGCCTCTGAATTTGGACACAGCTATAGGAAATGTGCAGAGTGGTGGATGCCTAGGACCAGGATTAAAAACCACTCCCAGTTCTAATTAGTAAATAAAAAACATGAACCTAGAACCAAACAGTTGTGCAGTACACCAGCAATTAAAGGTCATGGTTTCGATACCAAGGAATGACCTGATGAAACTTGCTCTGCATCTTGAGTGCATTAAAAAGTCCCTTTGGATAAAAGCATTTGTCAAATGCATAAATTCACCAGCTCATAAGTGTGATTGGTTGGTGAATTATACACTGGCTGAGCTATGTGTTTTTGAGTACTAGCTCATGAGAGTCAGTCATTCAGGAACTGGACTACATTGGTCGTACTATATTTTCTTAATACATTAAAAGAACTGGTTTCACTTAATTTTGATGGTCCCTTTAACATTCTGTTGAATGGAAGCTTTAGCATTAAGTTCTGTCAGGAAGACTCAATTGCTACGTCACTTATTACCTTCTCATCTATCCAATCATGTCTAATACTTGCGGTATAAAAGACCGGTACTGACACATGTTTTAGTTCGCAGATGCTGACGCTTTCATTTACCTCCATCCTCCCCACCACCTCCAAGATGGTTCCTTCCCCTCCATCCTCCCCACCACCACCAGGATGGTCCCTTCCTATACCTCCCAGGGGGTCGGCTGCGCCCCTGCCTTCGTCTTCAGGCAGGAAATGCAGAGTCCGGACCCTCGGATTGCGAGCTATGGACGGGGCCTACGCCAAAGAACTTTATTGCTTGCTGGGCTATCAATAAATGTATTTATTGTTACAGTATTCATTCTCCCGAGTCTTTCTGGTAGAACTATAAGTGACGTTGTACCTACATGTCTACTAACTCTCATTAGAGTTTTAGTAGAGTATTAGTAAACTGGTAGGGTTAGAATAAGCTGACATGAAGTTGCAAAGTTACTTATAATCAGTTGAATGTCTGTTGAAGATTATCACAATAAAGAGTTAGCAGATATTAAGCAGACAGTCTATTAATACTCTAATGAGAGTTAGTTGACATGTAGTTGCAAAGTAACTTATAGTCAACAGAATGTTCAAAAGAGACCATAAAAATAACATGTTACCAAAGAACCGTATTATTAGAAACATTTGTTGACACACAAATCCCTGCTTCATTCTGTACAGAGGGGAGACTTGTTCATTTTAATCAACCTAAAGGATGCTTATTTTCACATCCAGATCCAACAGAGACAATTTCTAAAGATTGGCTTCGGGGAAACAACATACAAATTCAAAGGTGTTCCATTTGGCCTTTCTCAAGCACTCCACATATACAAAACATGTGAAGACAGCATTAATACCATTAAGGCAACAGGTCATTATAATACTAGCCTAACTTGATGACTGTTTCATTTGTGCCAGGACAAGGGAGATGGGGGAGGAACAATGACGGTAATAGCACATTTAAAAGCTCTGGGGTTTGTAGTAAATCAAGAGGAAGAGCTTGATAACCCCAACAACAGCTGTGGGATTTATATATGGTTGAATCTGAACTCATTAACTTAAACATAAAATATTTTCCCCCAGAATCTCTTTTATTTTCGGGATTATCCACAAGAGAAGAGCATGAGACTGCTGAAAGAACAAGAGATGACTTGGGGAGAGCCAGAAAAGACAAGGATGATCGAGGTGACTGAGACAGGCCCTAAATAAGTGAAGCTTGTCCAATATCCAATGAGCTAATTTAAGTTTCAAATAAAAACATTCAACTCAAAATGGTATGACAGTTTTGTCTGGCTTAAGTACTCAATAGATAAAAATTTAGCATTTTGCTATTGCTGTCGCAAATTCGAATCAACAGTGACAAACTGCAGTCAGGGCTACAAAAATTGGAAGAAAGCCCTCAGTTCATTCAGAGAACATGAAAAAAATCACAGTTCACAGTGCCAGCATGGCCTCATGGCAAGGCTTTAAGAGTGCAGAAAAGTATGGAGATATATGCATGCAACTGCACTCAGCCCGTGTAAATGAAATCCAGGAAAGGCATTAATACCTTCGTCCCATATTTGCAATAACAGGATTTCTATTAAGACAAGGTACACCATTTCGGGGGCATAGTAAAAGAGAGAGCAGTGAGAAGAAAGGAAATTTCTTACAGTACTTCAAACTACTGTCTCAGTTTGATCCGTTCCTTCAGAATTACATATCTCTCTCCAGTCTCTCAAACTAAATTCATTTAGAGCTTTGCTGAAAAGGTTAATGAGGAGCTCAGGAAGGAAATTAAGTTATCTGGCATGTATGCTGTAATGGCAGATGAGGCTGGAGATACAGAACAATTAGCTGTTTGCGTACAATACGTGAACTCAGATGGTAAAGTGATCTTCAAAAGTGAAAGAGGTCTTCAAGACCTAAAAGTTTTGATACAAAGACAATTACAAACACAATTGACCTATCGATAAGCCCCTCCCCTCGAATGCAGATGAGCCAATGGCAGTTGAGTATCAGTTGCACGGGGACCGGAACTCATACATCTTTAGGTTTTAGCGCCATAGAGAAACATTGCAAGATCTGAAGCTCTCATCGGTTTGATGGTGTTTATGCTCCAAAAATTGTTAAAATGATATGCCTGGGGTACTTGTAACACTGATTCCAGGTATGCTGAGAGGATGGGCATGGGTATTCATGTATTGAATCAACGTACTGCGCGCACGTTCACCAGTGCATTTAAAAAGTATGATAAGATTTGTGCGAACGGACCAATTATCTGCGCAATACGACTGAAGCCCGGTTTATTTAAAATATCAATGACGTCTGCGCAGTAACCTGGTTCCCTAAGGATTCAACCCCAATCCCAATGAAGATGAAAACGTCTCGGGTTACTATTGTAACCCTCGTTCCCTGAGTTGGGAACGAGACGGTGCATCGATACTCGACACTTTGGGGAATGCCTTCGGCATGACGCGTCTGAAGTCTGTAGTGGAACTACTCCAATCTTGATTGGTGCTAAGTCTTTCGTCACTCGTGACGTTGCATGTGACGGTGATCCGGAAGCTATAAAAGGACACCGGAACATAGCCGCGTCAGCTTTTGAAGGGTCGAAGCAAGTCGTTCTCAGGAGCGCGAAAAGTTTGGCCGAGGGATGCAGCCCTGAGTGGGGAACGAGGGTTACAATAGTAACCCGAGACGTTCCCTTTCGTAAGGGAACTCACGCTGCATCGATACTCAATGCTTTGGGGAACGAATACCCATGCCGCCATACTGAGAGACCCCGCCCTGGTGTGAAGCAATCTGGCACACTCAAGACGTGAGAACTTGTGAACCCGGTGTAGAGGGCAGATCCAGACTGTAATGTTTTATGAAGGTGTGTGGGGAGGCCCAGCCAGCGGCATCACAGACCTCTTGAAGAGAAACCCCTGCTAGCAAGGCTCTAGAGGATGCTAATCCTCTAGTTGAGTGGACTTTTATCAGGAGAGGTGAAGGCAGATTGCGCACCTCGTAAGCTGAAGAAATAGCCTCTACTATCCACTTGCTAATAGTCTGTTTGGAGACCGGGGAGCCCTTCTTGGATAACCCAAAACACACAAACAGCTGGTCCGACTTCCTCCAGGCTGATGTCCTATGTACATAGGCCTCAAGAGCTCGGACCGAGCAGTGGAGGATGAAAGGCCTGAAGGATTATAGACCGTGCCACATTCGAGGGCACCTTAGGCACATAGCCAGGTCTAGGGTGGAGAATTGCTTTCACTCTGCCAGGAGCGAACTCGAGGCAAGAGGGAGCCACAGATAGCGCCTGCAGGTCGCCAACTTGTTTCAGGGAAGTAATAGCGAGCAGGAAGGCCACCTTAAAGGATAAGAATTTTTCAGACACCTTATCCAAGGGTTCGAAGGGTGCCAGGGATAACCCTTCGAGGACCACTGCCAGGTCCCACGTGGGGACCCTAGGCTGGATAGCAGGCCTCATCCTCCTGGCTCCACAAAGGAAACGAATTATGAATGAGTGTGTCCCCAGAGTGCCCACCCTTAAAGGCGTGTGGAAGGCAGATATAGCCGCCACATAGACCCTAAGCGTGGACGGGGAGAGCCCGTCAGAGAAATGATTCTGGTGGAACTCCAGCACTGAAGCCACCGGGCAGTTAACTGGGTCCAACTGACGTTCTCTGCACCATGAAATTAAAATTTTCCATTAAAAAGCATAACGTTTCCTCGTGGTGGGGGCTCTAGAGTTTAAAATGGTCTCAACAACCTCGGTTGAGAGACCAGAGTTTGTGAATTGGTACCCCTCAGGGGCCAATCCAGCAGCTTCTTGGGCTTCAGTCAAGGGTGAAGTATCATGACCTCGGGCTGAGGAGGGAGGACCATCTTGAGCCGGATTTATTGTAGAAGGCCTGCCAGGAGAGTCCAGATGTTTGGAAGCCATATTCGGGCCAGACAGTACGGGGCTACTAGGAGTAAGCTCATCCCGTACTGTCGAACCCTTTTGCACTCTATAACCCCCGGGGGCAGAACAATCGGGGAAAACATACACAGACGTGGTCTCAACCATGTCTGTATCATGATATCCAGATCCAGCAGAGCTGGAAGAGCACGGGAGAGGTGGCGCGGAAGGTGGCCGTCTGCATGAAGGGGAGACGGGAACACCTCCGACACATCGACCTCCATCCCGGCTAAAGCCAACTTGGGGTGGAGTTTGAAATCCCCGGGCCGCAAGCCCTGCCTCGACAGGATGACTGCCCCCTCTTTGATCAGAGAGACCACCGACGTATTGTCTGTGAAAAATAGAACCTGATAGCCTCTCTGAAATCTCCTCAGATCCTGCATTTCCAACACAGGTTCTAGGAGCAGGAACCATAACTTCCTCCCCATGATCAGAAAACGAGGGCATATGCGCGTAACTCTGGTCATGCAGAGTGGGTTCCCTCTTGGGAAAAACCCACTGGTCCTGAGCCACTGCTACAGGGCCCCCACGTACAGCAGGCCAAAGGATAATATGTTGAACGCTGCTGCCAGCGAGCCCACTCTTTGATAAGGTCATATAGTGGTGGCCTGGACTAGCTTGATATTCATGACTTTGGTCAGGAATGTGAATGTCCGAGCTGGAGACAATTGTGCCTGCATCGTGACTATAACCTACACCGCCCCCAGGAAAAGGTTTCTCTGAAGGGGATCTAGGGATTTTTCCTAGACTCTGAGCCATATTCCCAAGTACCTCACGAGACGCAGAACAACACCTCAAAGTTGAACCTCAAAGTTAATTTTCTTGTTGTCCTTTAACTGTCACCCCCCACCTCCCCCCTCCCCCTTTTTTCGCATAGACATGGACATCACTAATCAAACTTAAATGGTTGTAATTCAAGAATGCTTTGGAAAATAGACCTATGGTTGGTCTTGTTTTAAAGAAGACATTTGCCAAATTATTGTAGAAGTGAAATAAATGATGAAAGTGAAACAGTAAATAAGTTATATAAGTTTGAGTTTATTAAAATGTACAATGTAAAAATATAATTATTTATATTTTATATAAAATATATATATTACAAAATATATTTTACTCTAAAACTGCAAGAAAATGAAAGCTACAAATCTGATCAAGTTGTGTTCCAAATTTCAGGTTAATATCTCAAAAAATTAGCTTTCAGTAAGATTTTATTTGGGCGCAGTACCAAACTTTTTTCACTAGATGGACAGCCAAGCTTCCTTACTGACCATATAAGGGCGCCTCCATTTTCATATGTTTTGAGTGATCTGAACCATGTATTTCCATAATTTTATACAATTTATGAAGTATACATCCTATTCAGAAGTAATTTATTTTAAAAAAACAGCCACCAAATATGAAAACTAGAGATTGTAAGCTTTCAAATGATATATAGTTTGTCAATATTACTTTAGGTTTTTACTAAGATATTATTGTTCTAAATATATAATGGCAGGTGGGACGGTGACAGTTAAAGGGTCATTAAGTTACAATTAAAGTTAGTGAGTCCATGCTAACGTACAAACCTAAATAGCTAACTGTTCTCACTTCATGTAACTGTGTAAGTCAAAAACACATAAATGATAGTCTACATTTCAGTGCCTCTCCATATTAAACTAGTTAAATGTATATTAATTTAATCTTACCCTGCGGTACATGAACAGTGTTGATCCTGGATGTTGTCATATGCGATTGTGACGACTGTAACATGAGGCTTCTCCCACTTGCATTGTGATCTGTAAACCCTTGTTTCCAAATTAATCTTGTTACCCACCATATCTATTTTAAAATCTTTTATATATCCCTCCATGGCATAAGTCCCACTTGAATGCTCCTCATAGAGAGGTGGTCCTTCTGTGTCCAAAATTGATCAAAAACATTATGGAACAAGGTTTTCACACTGACAGCTGTCTATGAATGACAGTTAGCAAATCCGTTTGTGTTTGTTTGTTTGAGTTAGCAACAGTAACTAAGGGGGGCGGGGCTTAACGATGGCTAAGCCACGCCCCCAAACGCGATGAGCCAATCACAGTGCGCATAGCTAACCCAATACACTCGGACATTCTCTGCTTCCTCGTCCATTAAAATGCATTGCAGTTAGTCAGTTCCCTTTCAAGGGAACTCGAGCTGCGTCAAGCTGTGGGGAACGCCTCTGCGTTGTGCGTCCTGAAGCACGTATGGAATCAGCCCAATGGAGAGATGGAACGTCATAGGCGGGTGACGTCATCGACCAGGAAACTATAAAGCACCCCATAAACACAAGCGCAATAGCTTCTGTGCCTTCAGTCGCGCTATATGTGAATCTGTCCCTGTGTGAATATTGTCTGTCCTTACATACTCTGCACCACACAAACAATTTATATATATATATATATATATTAAGAGAGATATGGCGAACAAACAGCAGTTTAGGGAGTGTGTCCCTCCCTGCTCGCGTTATTTAACGAGTGGGGATACACACGTTCTTTGTGTTGTTTGTTTGGGAGTGTAGCATGCCCAGTCAGCTCTCGAGGGAGCTGATTGTGAGCATTGCGAGCGTCTGCCATTAAGGACGCTCCGCTCCCGCCGGGCGCTCTTCGAGGAGAGCGGTTCGGTGCGCGCTCCCCGCGGTTCGGGTCCCGCTCTTGCCGAGGCAGAGCGACGACGCGTATTGTGGGGATCGCATATGGATCTCTCAGCGGGGTTAGAGACGGGCTCTGCCTTATCTCTCCCTTCACCTGTGAGATCCAGTGCCTCAGTCCCGTATTCGGAAGCACGCGCTGCGGTTTCTTCCGCTCGGGCTGAGGCACCAGTGTTGCTTCTATCCAGTTCTGAGGAGCTGGATGTTGCTAGTATATATAAGGGAGATGTGGAGGATTCGCCACCTTACACTCCCGAAAGCGATGAGCTAGTGGAGGTATTAACAAGAGCTGTAGAAAAACTCAGCATTGTATGGCCAGTGACTAGACAGGAGTCTGTTTCTAAATTAAAATTAGATGAGAGATTTCGCCGTCACGAGTGCAACCTCCACGCCGGTGCGTGCCGTCTTTTTTTCCCGATCTCCACACTGAGGTGTCGAAATCGTGGGAAAAACCGGTGTCATATAGAGAAAATGTTTAGTCCCCAGACTTCAACATATTTAAATATGGTGGGGGATAAATCATATGGTTGTTCGGCTATGCCTCGCGTGGTAGAGACGCTTGCGAGTTTTCTCTCCCTCGAGGCTGCGTCATCTGTTAAGGCACCGGCATTACCCACCAAGCCTCTTATGAATATTTCATTTTTTGTGGGTAAAGCGTATTCGGCAGCAGGTTATGTCTGCATACTATGTCTATTATGAGAAAAAAAATACGGGCATACCAGGCTGACCTGCTGAGGGACGTGAGTGAGAGTGAGGAGGTCAGTGCTGACGTGGTTCGCGAACTGCGTCAGGCGGCTGATTTTTCCCTGCGTGGCCGTAGAAAGACATCTGTGGTTAAATCAGACAAATATAAAGGGGAAAGGAAAAGCTTTCCTTTTAGACACTCCTCTCTCCCCCCCTGGGTTTATTTGGCGATGCTGTAAATTCTGTCATCAATAAATTCCAGGAGAAGGAAAAGCAAACAACAGCTTTTAACAAATTTCTCCCTTTTAAAAATTCATGTCCCTGGGACTGCTGGGCGGGAGCAGCCCCGGCCGTCTGCGAGCTCATCACATAGGCGCTGAAGCAGAGTGTCGCGTCTCGTGCTCCCCCTGCTGGACAGTGGGCTCAGCCGCGGCACTCTCAGCCGAAATCTCCCAGTAATAGAACTGATCTGAGGACAGTTATATTAGATAAGAAGGCTTCGGCTGAGAAGAAGTCCTGGCGCCACGGCGCGCAGGACACTGAGGGTGGTTCCCACCGAGGCGGAAAGGTGTTCACCTCTTTCTACGGTGCCCATTCCTCCTCGGTGCCCTCAGGGGCCCGTTCTGCCAACCCCGCCTTAATGCCGGGGCGCAGACGGTCCCAGCGAGCGATTTCCCGAGGGACGCTCGCTCCCTCTGAGGAGGGTTTCAGAGCAGTTAAACCAGTTGTTCCCTGCCGGTGTGCCGTTACAGGGCGCTGCGTTTGCTGCTCAAGTTACACCAGAGGCCAGTCTCGAGAGACTGGTACCCTTAGTAGAATTTCTGGCAGAGGGGAAAAGCCTTCCAAAAATATCTCATTGGGTCCTGCAGACAATAGAAAAGGATTATGCTATCCAATTCAGGTGTCGTCCACCAAGATTCAGTGGGGTTCTGCCTACAGTGGTGGGCCCCGAGCAGGCTCTGGTTATGGAACAAAAGGTGAAAGCACTCCTTCAAAAGGAGGCTATAGAACGGGTTCCTCCTCCCAGTGTGGAGTCAGGCTATTACGTCCGATATTTCATCGTTCCAAAGTAGGATGGGGGGTTGCGTCCAATTTTAGACCTGCGCCTATTGAATCGCTCGGTAGGGAAGCCAAAATTCAGGTTGCTCTCTATCAAGCAGATCGTGTCACAGATCAGATCCGAGGACTGGTCTGTCACGATAGATCTAAGGGACGCGTACTTCCACATTTCCATCCTTCCACAACACAGGAAGTTCCTGAGGTTCGCCTTCGGGGGCGAGGTGTACCAGCACAGGGTTCTTCCGTTTGACCTAGCTTTATCTCCCCGCACTTTCACGATGGTGGTTCGGCATCGAGATGTCGTTCTCGTTCATCTCAGGAAGTTGGGGTTGAGGCTGAACGCAAAGAAAAGTGTATTATCTCCTTCTCAGAAGACCACTTTTCTGGGTGTCGTTTGGGTTTCGGTTTCGATGCAGGCGCGACTCGCTCCGACCCGCATCGCTTCGATTCTCTCAGCTGTGAAACAAGTAAAGCTAGGCCAGCTACTTACTGTAATACAGTTTTAGAGACTGTCGGGTCTGATGGCAGCAGCGTCCAACGTTATACCTTGCGGCCTGTTGTACATGAGACCGCTGCAGTGGTGGCTCAGGACCAAGGGATTCTCCCCGAGGGGAAATCCGCTCCGCACGGTCAAAGTCACGCGGCGCTGCCTTCGTGCTCTGGTCATGTGGAAAGAAACTTGGTTCCTATTCAAAGGTCCTGTGCTGGGTCGCGTGGCGCTAATGGCGGATGCTTCCCTCACAGGGTGGGGGGCGGTCACGAGTGGTCGTCCAGCCCAAGGTCTGTCTCAGGACCATCATCTATCATGGCTTATAAATTGTCTAGAGATGTTGGCGGTGTTCCAGGTTCTGAGACACTTCCTAGCAGACCTGAGAGGTCATCATGTGTTAGTTCAGTCAGACAACACGTCGGTGGTCTCTTAAATAAATCATCAGGGGAGCCTGCGGTTTCGCCGGCTTTACAAGTTGGCCCGTCAGATCCTCCTGTGGTCCCAAGGGAGGTTACTATCTCTGAGAGCAATGTATCTTCCTGGGTATTTGAATGTGGTAGCAGACTCCCTGTCGAGGCAGGGGCCGAGGCCGGGGGGTTGGAGTCTCCACCCCGAGGTGGTGGAGCTCCTTTGGTGAGTTTCGGTCGCGCCGAGGTGGACCTATTCACTTCTAAGGTGACCACGCACTGTCATCTGTGGTTTTCCATCAGCCATCCAGCCCCTCTGAGGTTGGACGCTATGGGGCAGCCGTGGCCGAGGTCACGTCTGTTCACCTTTTCCCCCGATTGCTCTGCTACCTGGAGTTCTGGAGAGGGTTCGCCGGGACGGGGTCAGCCTACTACTAGTAGCCCCGTTCTGGCCGGCCCGAGTATGGTTTGCGGACCTGATTTCTCTCCTGGACGGTTCTCCTTTGGAGCCCCCTGTCAGGAGGGATCTACTCTCTCAGGCGGGCAGCATGATATTTCATCCCCGCCCAGTACTGTGGGCTTGGCCTCCGAGGGGGCCCAGCTCATGAACTCTGGTCTCTCAACCGAGGTTGTTGAGACCATTCTTCACTCCAGAGCTCCATCCGCGAGGAAGCTTTATGCCTTGAAGTGAAAACTTTTCACTTCTTGGTGTGGAGGACACCTGCAGGACCCGGTTAACGGCCCAGTGGGTGCAGTGCTGGAATTCCTGCAGGAGCGCTTCTCCACAGGGCTATCCCCCTCCACACTAAAGGTGTACGTGGCGGCACTGGCTGCTCACCACGTCCCTTTCAGTGGAGTTTCTCTGGGGAGACACCCGCTTATAACTCGTTTCCTTCGTGGCACATTGAGGCTGAGGCCAGCAGTTCGTACGAGGGTGCCGGCCTGGGATGTGGCCATCGTATTAGAAGGTCTTTCCCAAGCTCCTCTTGAACCTATCGAAGAAGTTCCTGAGAAGTTTCTCACGTTTAAGACTATCTTTCTTCTTGCTATCTCCTCTCTAAAGAGAATCGGTGATTTGCAGGCTCTGTCGGTTTCACCCTTGTGCCTGGAATTTTCGCCTGGCTTGGTTGCGTCCTAGACCAGGTTACGTTCCCTAGGTCCCTACTAATGTTGTTAGACCTACAGTTCTGCAGGCCTTCTGTCCTCCTCCATTTCTGTCGTCTGACCAGGAGAAACTTAATTTACTCTGCCCTACTAGGGCGTTAGACGCCTATATCCACAGAACTGCCCTGTGGAGGAAGTCAGAACAACTATTTGCATGTTTTGGGCCACCCAAGAAGGGGTGTCCCGTGTCTAAACAGAGAATAAGCAAGTGTGTGGTCGAGGCTATCTCACTTGCCTATGAGTCGGCTGGTCAGCCTTCACCTTGGCTGTACGAGCCCACTCTATCAGGAGTATGGCGGCTTCTAAAGCCTTATTGTCAGGAGTTTCCCTCAGTGACGTTTGTGATGCGGCTGGATGGTCTTCACCGCATACTTTCATTAAGATCTATGACCTAGACTTAATTCCTTCCCCTGGGGCACAGGTGCTCTCGCCCTCTGTGCGCTAGTTCTCACATGGCGGTCACTTGGTCCTATGGCGACGTGGGTATTAGCGTTCCCACAGCTTGACGCAGCTCGAGTTCCCTTGAAAGGGAACGTCTCGGTTACGTATGTAACCTTAGTTCCCTGATAGGGAACGAGACGCTGCGTCATTCCACCATACTCCCGGCATTCCCGCTAGCGCTTCCTTCAGGCCTATCAGAAGCTATTGCGCTTGTGTTTATGGGGTGCTTTATAGTTTCCTGGTCGATGACGTCACCCGCCTATGACGTTCCATCTCTCCATTGGGCTGATTCCATACGTGCTTCAGGACGCACAACGCAGAGGCGTTCCCCACAGCTTGACGCAGCGTCTCGTTCCCTATCAGGGAACTAAGGTTACATACGTAACCGAGACGTTTTCATTCGTTTTTATATATTTTTTTCTTGTCATTTTAAGTTTAAAATGGTCAAACGGTGTGCATGGGGTACATGCAACTCCGACACTAGGTATCCCAAGAGGCTGGGCGACGGTGTGTATTTTTTACCCTTTCCCAAGCCACATCTCAACCGAGATAAGTGTCTTGATTAAGTTATGCGGTAGACCACAACAACTAAACGTGGATAAATTAAACAAGGATGTCTACATCTGTTCTAAGTCAACAACGTATTTGAACGTTATCTTTAACATCTCTAACGTAACGTTAGCCTAACATTAGAAAACGTTAACGTTAGCTTCTAGCTGCGTTGTACATCATGTCACTTAGCTTCATTAACGTATCTGTAAATAACAAATGTTAGCAATGTTGTGCTGAATGATTCATGTAAATACTGTAGCACCAAACTAACAGAGAGGTACTCTTGGTAAAGATGGTAAAAAGGCTTGCCCCGGAAACGTATGCAACTTAGACCTGTAGATATTTAATTTGATCATGAACCATTAATTACATAATGAAGAAACATTTTAGACAACTTTCTACCAAAATATAATCTATATAATCTTTCTGTCTCCAAAAATCATCAATTGCCTCCTGTGAAATGTCTCCTACTGTGACAGCTGCCATAGCGCCTGTCACCGAATGTTGACTGTTTGTCCGAGGGAGTGGAGGGGGCGTGGCTTAGCCATAGGTCAATTGAGGCACTGCTCCTGCCAACGAGTTGGGAATCTGAAATGTGTAGCTCAGACATATTACGGTCCATCGGCGTATCTGGTGGTGTGCAGGCTCTTTTACGAGCCAATCACCCAGAAGTCATTTACATACACTGCTATGCACATAAACTAAACCTTGTCAAGAAGCAGCAGATTTTTTTGGAATGCCTAGAATGTGTTTACACATTTTTCAACACTTCTCCCTTAAACCATGAGAAGCTGATTGCTGTAATTAAACAACTTGGACTACATGGCCATGAACTTGCTCAGCTTTCAAGAACTCGCTAATCCTGTCAGCTTGCATTTGTTACCGCAATGCTAGAAAACTACAGTGCTGTCTTAACGTGTCTTGAAGAAATGAGAACGCCTGTTGCAGTAGCCTTCAGGGTGAAGTTGTGCAAGTTTTCCTGTGGTCTACATGATGGTAATGTTTGAGTGTCTGTTGTCCATTACAGATGGGTAGTAAAAAGTAAATCTGGAAGAAGGAAAAAGGAAAAAGGTAGCATTCCAGATATACTCACTCTATACCGCCTGCTGGACTGTAACAGGTTCCCATCTCTCAAAAAACTTTTTCAGATTGTACTAACACTGCTTATCAGAGAGATTAACTTGACATACAAACAAAATGAAATAAAAAGACGAGACGAGACTGGATGAACGATGAATAGCCTATACGCTTATTTCACGCAGCCGTTATTTTGAAATCGAAAGCGAGGCTCCGGTGGGAAGAAAACCGGAAGTGTCGCCTTTAATCATAGGAGAGTCGCGAATGCGATGGCGTATTGTTGTGTTTAATGTAGAAATTAGTTATTCTAAAAATGTACATACATTTCTTTCATACTTTAAACTATATACAGTGAAATGCATTTTTTTTTTTTCAGAAAGTAAAAAAATAAGCAGGAACGAACTATATCTACATATCCTATATTGGATATTAACATCCAATAGTGTAAATCGCTGCAGCAGCTTCAGGTTGGTAGTCCAAGGCATTGTTGTCTATCTGTACTTCCGGGGTTCTTCCCACCGGAGCCTCGCTTTCGATTTCAAAATAACGGCTGCGTGAAATAAGCGTATAAGATCAAATAAATTCACCGTAAGTTATCCTGTCAATTATAACTGTGATAACTCCAAGTACTTAAACATTATTTGTCACATTTATCAACATGTTTAATACGCATAAATGTTTCACTTTGTTGACAAAACTAACTATGTAAAATATTTTTCAACATTGGAAGTTTTCAAAACAATTTCATATTTCGTAATTGCTAGGACGTTGAGAATTATTTTAATTATGCAAAACTGTTACCCAATCATTGCAGTTGATTGGGGAAAGACCTGGCGACCTACCCCGGAAACATAATTACCAAGAAAATTAATTTCTTACTCTACTAATCGAAGATGTGGAGCTCATTCTGGCGTTGGCCTTGTGGCGTGAAGAGCTCCGGATTCCTCCTCCTGTCGAAAGATCCCAAAACCTTCTTTTGATCATGTTCATTTGTTTGTGATGATTTAATTTGGTTCTTTCCTATGCTTTAGGAGCATAGGGGTGTCCTGCCATTTATTTTGACTTTGTTTGTGATTTGTTTATTTAAAGGGAGTTAAGGAAGTTTCTTTGTAATTTTATTTACTGATAAGGTAATTTATACATGTTTTATTTATAAGTCTATTTTGTTTATTATTTTGCCCTTGGGGCACCCTGAATCCATGGCTCCTTAATTTAATTACTTTTTCCACCCTAATAAATTATACTTTTTGTGGAACTTATATTCCCTTTCGAGGGAACTCGTGATGCGTCAACGACGCTTTGGGAACGCCCCCAGCGTGAATGCGTCTGATGCATCTATGTCAACTAGTCCAATGGAAAGAATGATCGTCACGGACGGGTGACGTCGTAACCAGGAAGAGATAAAAGCGCATCCGGTGAAAACCGGCATCAGCTTCTGTTGCCTCAGCAAGCGATCTGTGTTTCTGTCTGTTATATTTACTGTTGTCTGTTATATATATATATTTGGAAAGTTATGGCGAAACAGCTTTACAAGCTCTGTGCTTCTCCCTGCCCACGTTATTTAACGGGTGGGGACACACACGAGCTCTGTGTAGTTTGTTTGGGAGTGGAGCATGCGGTATCAGCCTTCGAGGGGGCTGATTGCCAACACTGCGAGATGCTTCCGCTTCGCATGCTCCGCTCTCGCCTGGCGCTTTTCGAGGAAAGTGGTCAGGCTCGCGATCCTCAGGGTGCAGGACCCGCTGTTGCCGAGGCAGCACGGAGAATGCATTCCTGGGGATCACAAAAGTATCTTTCAGAGGGGTTGGAGACGGGTCCCCGGGCCTTATCTCCTTCCTTATCTGGAGGATCCAGCGCTCTCCCTTCGGTGTCAAAAGCCCGCTCTGCTGTTCCTTCTGCCCGGGGAGAGAGCCCGATGCTTCAGTGCTCTAGCTCCGAGGAGTTAGACGTGCTGGGCATCGAAAGTGAAAGCACACACATGGGGGAAAGAGATTTGCCACCTCTTTCCCCAGCATATGAGGAGCTGGTGGAAGTGATTACTCACGCTGTTGAAAAATTACATATTGACTGGCCAGCCGAGAAAAGAGGCACTCGTCCCAAAAGCAAATTAGACGAGCGCTTCCTCCCATCTAATATTTCACTTCCACCACGGGGCACAGAGAGCTGTCCAGATCGTGGAATAAACCATACTCATCCCGTGTATTCAGCCCCCAAGTTCATATTTATTCAGGAATAAAGGGGTTGAAAGAGTATGGTTATGAGTCGATGCCCCGGGCTGAACAGACGCTCGCGAGCTATCTGTCACCCTGTCCAGCATCGTCTCTGAAGGCCTCGGCTTTGCCCACGAAGCCATTAAAAACAACATTGACTTTAGTGGGCAAAGCATATACGGCAGCAGGTCAGGCTGGAGCATGCCTTCACACTATGGCAGTGCTTCAGGCTTATCTTGCTGGGGGATTTGGATAGGAGTGAGGAAGTAGGGTCCGATGAAGTTCGAGAACTTCGTCGGGCCACAGATCTGTCTCTCAGGGCTACCAAGGAGACCGCCAGAGCAATTGGGCGGTCTATGGCAGCCCTTGTAGCCACTGAGAGGCACCTCTGGTTGAATCTTGCCGAGATTAAGGAGAAGGACAGAGCTTTTCTCCTGGATGCCCCGGTTGATCCTTCTGGTCTCTTCGTCGATGCAGTAAATGCTGTCATCGATAGATTCCAGGAGGCCAAAAAACAGTCGGAGGCATTCAAAAAATTTCTCCCTCGCCGTGTCCAACCCCCTGGGGCTGCTGGGCGTGAGCAGCCCCAGCCGTCGAGCTCCTCATATCGCTCACAGCAGAAAGAGAGTGTTGGGTCTCGTGCACCTCCACAGAAACACTGGAAGCAGACGCAACACTCTCAGCTGAAGCCTTCTAAGTCTAAGCCGGATCTGAGGACCGTTCTTCAGGCTAAGAAGGCTTCGGCCCAAAAGAAAAGGTCCTGACGCCACTGGCGTCAAATCAGACTCAAATCAGATCCGAGGACTAGTTTGTCACGATAGATCTGAAAGACGCTTACTTCCATGTCTCCATCTTCCCTCAGCACAGGAGGTTCCTGAGGTTTACTTTCGGGGGCAAAGAATACCAGTATTGGGTACTTCCTTTTGGTCTAGCTTTATCACCCTGCACGTTCACGAAGTGTGTAGATGCAGCTCTGGCCCCGCTCAGGCTGCAGGGCATACGTATTCTGAACTACATAGACGACTGGCTGATTCTAGCGGAATCAGAACAGTTAGCGGTTCGGCATTGAGGTGTCGTCCTCGCTCATATGCAAATGTTGGGGTTGAGGCTCAATGGCAAGAAGAGTGTGCTTTCTCCAGTACAGAGGACCACTTTTCTTGGTGTGGTCTGGGATTCAGTCACGATGCAAGTCGTTCTATCGCCCACTCGTGTAGCTGCTATCCTTACAGCCACAAAATAGCTAAAGCTAGGCCAGTCACGCACTGTGAAACAGTTCAAGAGACTGTTAGGCCTCTTGGCAGCAGCGTCCAAGGTGATACCCTTTGGCCTGCTGTACATGAGACCTTTGCAGTGGTGGCTAAGGACCAGAGGGTTCTCCCCAAGGGGAAACCCACTTCGTATGATCAAGATCACGCGGCGGTATCGCCGCGCCTTGGGTATATGTTGAGGCAGGGGCTGAGGCCAGGGGATTGGAGACTCCACCCTGAGGCGGTGGAGCAAATATGGGAGTTTTATGGCCAGGCAGAAGTGGATCTGTTTGGTTCTCAGCACACGAAGCACTGTCCACTCTGGTTCTCCCTCACTCAACCAGGATGGAATAAGCCTACTACTAGTAGCACCACGCTGGCCGAGCCGAATTTGATTTGCGGACCTCATTCATCTTCTCGACGGCCCTCCCTTGGAGATCCCGATCAGGAGAGACCTTCCGTCTCAGGCAGGGGGCACAATATTTCACCCCCGGCCAGAGATTTGGAAACTGTGGGTTTGGCCTCTGTGGGGGCCCAACTCATAGAGAGTGGTCTCTCAACAGAGGTTGTTGAGACCATTCTAAGCTCCAGAGCTCCTACTACGAGGAAACTTTATTCACTAAAATGGAGAGTTTTCACTTCTTGGTGTCACCAGCGCCAGTGGGATCTGGTTAACTGTTCAGTAAACACAGTACTCGAGTTTCTGCAAGAGCGTTTTACATCAGGTCTATGTCCATCCACGCTCAAGGTATACGTGGCGGCCATCGCGGCTTCCCACGCCCTGGTGGGTGGTACATCTCTGGGTCGAGACCCCCTGATTACTTGTTTCCTTTCCTGGCACTTTGAGGCTGAGGCCTGCAACTCGCACTAGGGTGCCGGCTTGAGATCTGGCAATAGTTTTAAAAGGCCTATCTGGGGCTCCCTTCGAGCCCTTAGATTCGGTCTCAGAGAAATTTCTCACTTTGAAAATCATTTTTCTGCTAGCTATTTCGTCCCTTAAGAGAGTCGGTGACCTTCAGGCCCTTTCAGTTTCCCCCACCTGCCTTGTATTCGCACCGGGGTTGGTCAAGGCATTCTTATATCCTAAACATGGTTATGTTCCTAAGGTGCCTACCATTATTCCGAGGCCTATTGTGCTACAGGCTTTCTGTCCTCCCCTGTTTACTTCTCCGGACCAGGTGAGGTTGAACCTCTTGTGCCCAGTGCGAGCAATGGACACTTACGTTCATCAAACTTCTCTGTTTAGAAAATCTGACCAATTATTGGTCTGCTTTGGATCACCCAAGAAGGGTCTTCCTGCTTCTAAGCAGACAGTGAGCAAGTGGATAGTCGAGGCTATTTCTCTGGCTTATGAGTCCTCTGACCAGCCATGCCCTTTGGTCAGGGCTCATTCTACTAGGAGTATGGCGGCTTCTAAAGCTCTAGTATCTGGAGTTTCTCTTCAAGACGTTTGTGATGTGGCGGGCTGGTCCTCACTGCTCACATTCGTCAGGTTTTATAGCCTAGACCTGGATGCTGCCCCAGGGTCTCAGGTGCTTAGTGCTTAATATGGTGTGACAACAGGCTAACACTCAGGCATTTGAAAGTCTGGCGATTTGGGTATTCTCGTTCCCAAAGCGTCGTTGACGCATCGCGAGTTCCCTCAAGAGGGAATGTCTCAGGTTACGACTGTAACCATAGTTCCTTGAGAAAGAGAACGAGACGATGCGTCGCCCTGCCATACTTCCTGCATCCCTGTGATTGGCTTGCTTCGGCAAGTTTCGAAGCTAATGCCAGTTTTCACCAGATCCGCTTTTATCTCTTCCTGGTCATAACATCACCCGCCCGTGACGATCATTCTTTCCATTGGACTAGTTGACGTAGATGCTTCAGACGCATTCACGCTGGTGATGACGTCATAAAAGGGAGTAGCAACCCATACTCTGCTAGATTCCTACTGTTTGTGGCTTGACTATGGACAATTTTGAACCAGTCAGGCGTGAGAGAGGGGAGGAAATTGCCAGAAATCATGGCCCGCAAAGAGTTATCAATGCTTGGTGTGAGGAAAATGAGTGGAGGGTTGGCCAGGTGTCATGGTGAGTAGCTAGAGCTAGCCTAGGTTAACCTGGTGCTAACCCGAATAACATTAGAGAACAAGCCAAAGTCTTTTCAAAATCTTGTCGTCATGTAGAATAGCAAGGAGGGACAACAACTGAAGACATTATTTACCTACATGGTGTTCGTAGTCCTAATCAGAGCTGTAGAGATGCACACACTGCACAGGCACAATGGCGCTTTTGCTGGCATCTGCAGACAGAACGTGATATTGCGTGTGCTAAATCGCAACTAATTAGCGATGCTCATTGTCAGAAAGAAAAAAAAGAGATCGATGTCCCTATCGCTGTGTTTGACAGGTGTTTGTGTGGGCTATGCCACCCAATGGAATAAGCAGTGGAGAGTATGTGCTGCCGTGAGGTGAACGCGTTTTGGAGTTTTAGTGGAAGCAGCTCGACCCGCGCCGCGACCGGTGTTCAGACGATTTGTGCTGCCTTGTCGAAAAATGCTACCCAAGCGCGAATCGATCACAGATAATGTCGATTCATTCTCTATTGTTTCCATAATGGTGTAAATCTCACAATATTATGACATCGTTATTTCATTTAAAATGTGTATGGGGAGCATATTTTGATATTTTAAATGTACTAGCAATTATCACATTTGATATAACAAGTAAAAATGACATTATTGTATATTATATGAAATACAATTATAATAAAATTCGAAGTTATGAGTACTGTATACTGTACTGTCTGTTTTTATTTTTAAAACGGTGTGAAAAGTAAAAATTATCATCAAATAATCCATTAATCTGACATGCCTCACGCAGCATCCTGGTTTTGACGCATGCTGCCTGAACCCGTTTGTTTTGCGAATAGTTTACACTCATTTCAGGCAGAATCACGGTAATCTCATAGCCAGCACACACGAGTATGTTTACAATTGGGTTATTTCATTCATCAACACCATTTTTGCTTGCTGAGTTAGGTCTCCTCCAATATAACTGCTAGCCTACTTGCCGTTAGACCAGGGGTGTCCAAACTCGGTCCTGGAGGGCCACTGTCCTGCAGAGTTTAGTTCCAACTTGCCTCAACACACCTGCTTGTAAGTTTTTAGCATGCCTAATGACCTTCAACAGCTAATCAAGACCTTGATTAGCTGTTTCAGGTGTGTTTAATTGGGGTTGGAGCTAAACTCTGCAGGACAGTGGCCCTCCAGGACCGAGTTTGGACACCCCTGCGTTAGACTAACGGTAACTCTAGGCTTGGAGTCCCTTTTATGACGTCACGCCCAGCCTAGTGGAAGGGAGAGGGAGTGCTTAAAACCACTGTAAAAATTACCAACTTTTCATATTGTATTCAGAATTTTGGTATAAAAAAAACATACAAAACAATGGTGGGCGGTTCTTATCTTTATGTTTAATAAGCACATTGCATTATCTTTGTGAAAAATTTAACCTGCAATTTACACTTTAATAAAAGAATGCTGCACGTGGATCCTGCTTCCTCCTCTGCTTCAACCAACCGTGACAGAAGAACTGACCATAACATGGATCCAGCAGATTGTCTCTTCCGCCTCCGCCAGAGCAAGTTTCCGATGGAGGAATATATGAAGGAGTTTTGTGAGCTTTGCCATGGGGTGGACTTTAATGAGGCTGTCTTAAAGGACATGTTTGGCCATGGACTTAATAAGTTTCTTCATTTCCTCATGCCTGACGATACCCCTCACTACACTCTAGTGCAATATATTGGCTTTGCCCTTTTATTTAGCGGTTCGTCATGTCATGCCCACTTTGATGTTGGCAACTCCAGTACTCACACCGCTCGCCAGCACAGTCACGCCAGAGCCTCATTGGATCCGCCCGTCATGGCCGCCAGTCCAGAGTCTCGTCCCACCGAGACCACCCTTCCAGAGTCTCTTCACATCAGTCCTGCCGAGCCTGAGCTTCATGTCAGTCCTGCCGAGCCTGAGCTTCACGTCAGTCTTCACGTCAGTCCTGCCGAGCCTGAGCTTCACGTCAGTCCTGCCGAGCCTGAGCCTGAGCTTCAAGTCATGCCTGCCGAGCCTGAGCTTCACGTCAGTCCTGCCGAGTCTGAGCTTCATGTCAGTCCTGCCGAGCCTGAGCTTCACGTCAGTCCTGCCGAGCCTGAGCCTGAGCTTCAAGTCATGCCTGCCGAGCCTGAGCTTCACGTCAGTCCTGTCGAGCCTGAGACTGTTCAGGTCATGCCTGCCCAATCAGAGACTGTTCACGCCAGGTCAGCAATGCCTGAGAGTTCGTCTCCGGCCAATATGGCCACCGCCACGCCTGGGTCTCGTCCCGAGATGGTCATCACGCCTGAATCTCATCCCGAGATGGCCGCCACGCCTGGCTCTCGTCCCGAGATGGTCGCCAGGCCTGAGTCTCGTCCCGAGATGGTCGCCAGGCCTGAGTCTCGTCCCGAGATGGTCGACTTTACTCATGTGTCTTTGGACAAGATGGCAGCTTCTACGCCTGTGTCTTCGGACAAGATGGCCACCTCTGCACCTGACCAGCCAGCGTCGCCATGGACCCCTGAAACGTCGGATCCGCCCTGGCTCCCAGAAGCATTGCATCCGCCCTGGACCCCAGAAGCGTTGCATCCGCCCTGGCCTCCTGGACAGCCTGATTCACCCTGGCCTGCTGGACAGCCTGATCCGCCATGGCCTCTAGGACAGCCTGATCCGCCATGGCTTCTTGGACAGCTTGATCCGCCCTGGCCGCCTGGACAACTTGGTCGCCAGCACAGCCTGCTCCGCCCTGGTCGCCTGGATGGCCTGCTCCGCCCTGGTCGTCTGCACAGCCTGCTCCGCCCAGGTCGCCTGCTCCATGGACCTGGCCCTCCATCCCTCCCCCAAGACCGCCTCCGCTTCACCACCCTCCTGGACTGTTTCCTGAGGAGCATCTGGAATCCGTTCCTTAAGTGGGGGGTTCTGTCATGATTCTAGTCTGTGTTCCCATCTGTTCCATGTTTAGCAGGTCCCCGTTATGTTTAATGTTTATTAGTCTCCCCAGGTGTTTCCTATTAGCCACACTCTCTTGTTATCTCGTTTAGCCTGTCTGCCTCTGTATTTAAGCCCGGTGTCTAGTTTTAGTCTTTGTCAGTTCTTAATGTTGTTTGTTGGTTGTTCTGTTCCCGAGTCTTGTTCCTGAGTCTGAGTCTATATTTGTGTAGTTTTTAGTTTATTTAATAAAAGAATGCTGCATGTGGATCCTGCTTCCTCCTCTGCTTCAACCAACCGTGACAATTATTTACTTTTTATTTTCACATTAAAGTTTACGTCTGACAGTTCCCATCTCCTCCTTCCCTGAACTTTGCTACAAACATGTTTTTGGTTTTGTTTATAGATTTATTTTTTTGGGGTAAATAAATCACTGCATTGTGTTCATCTCCTGTCTCGAGTATCTGTGACAGCAGGGTATAATATGCATTTAAAATTGATGATGGTACATTATCTAGTTTACAATTTAACAACTACTGTATATGCTGCTAAATTGCAATTATAAATGATAGCTGACAAAACAGTATTGTGCTGTTAATTTCAATAATAGTAACAAATCATAATTTTTTTTACAGTAAAATGCTGGTAACTACTGCTGCCAGTAGCTTACTGTGTATTTGCACAGGTTTCTTTTTACCGTGTATCTTTTGACATTTAATTCAATTTATTTGTAGTAATTCAGCAACAGTGTTTATTACGGATTTCAGTCCTGGTTCTGCTGATGCATGGTGCATTCAAATGATTTTGAAAAGATCAAATGAGTTGAAATGCACATGAATGGCACCACAATGTCATATTTACGAGTGAGAAACTCCGATTTAAACCATAGATTTTCAGAGTTGGTGTGTCAGCGACAGTAAATTTGTTGAAATTTGTTTATTGATTTTTAACATTCAACGTGCAAAAAGAAATGTAATATCATTTTGCAGAAATGTCACCACAAGCACATTTTTTTCAGTGAGCATGGGTTGTTCTAATATTTCCAGTTAGTCACAAACATCAGTAATATAGAATGTCATTATTTATGAAGTTATTCAGTACCAAAAAGTTATTTGAATAATCTCTCACCAGCTGTACAAAAAGAAGATGAAGAAAGGGAGACAGACGGCCACTTGTATTTTACGCCAGTCTTTCAAACTGTATGCAATTCCAGCTAGAACCATCTGACCAAACGTGAAGAAGAAAGATGATAAGGTGCCCACCAGAGTTCGAGTCTTAGTGGGAATCCACTCCACCTCTGAGAACACAAACATTTCAAGTCAAGTCGAGTAACATTTACTTATATAGAGGTTTATACAATATTTACAAACATTTCAAGTCAAGTCACATTTATTTATATAGAGCTTTATTCAATATATAATGTTTAAAAGCAGCTTCACAGTAACAAAAAGCAAAACTCATTCATTATGAAACAATGATAGTGTAATTACTTAGCTCAGTAAGTAAAAGTGCAGTCAGCTCAATACTGATATTAAATGTCTTTTAAACCAGTAGTTTTCAATCCTGATCTTGGGGACACACCGCTCTGACACACAGTTCAGTTCATGGAGCTCTCAACTAATGACCTGATGATCTGATTCAGGTGTGATAAATAGGGGATATATGCAAAGTGTGCAGAGCGGTAGGTCCTCAGGACCAGGACTGAAAACATCTCAGGTTACGTATGTAACACCCTTCCCTGAGAAGGGAATGAGATGCTGCATCATAGTGTTGATTCTATGGGAACACCTCCAGCATGACCGATGTCTGAGGCACGTGTGAAAACGCCAGTTCTATTGGTTAACGGAAATCCGATGATGTATACATGCCAGAAGTAAAATGGTAAATGGACTGCATTTATATAGCGCTTTAACAGACCCATGGTCACCAAAGCGCTTTACATATTGCCTCACATTCACCCATTCACTCACACACCGACGGCAGGTGTCTTTTGCTCATGGACACCTCGACACTTGGTCAGGTGGAACCGGGATAGAACCACCAACCTTCCGGTTTATAGACAACCTACATGAACCACTGAGCCACTGCCGCCCAGAAGTATGGCATCTGGTATCTGAAGTATGACAATGTGACGCAGCATTTAGTTCCCTTCTTAGGGAACCGGGTTACATATGTAGCCTGAGACACGGGAACTCAATGCTGTGTCCTGGTGTTGACACTATGGGAATATTAATACCAACACCACCATAAAGGCAATCATATCATATCATATCATATCAGAGCCAAGCCCCATGCTACAATAAGATTTGCTCAAAAAGAGAGATATTGGTTACAAAACCATCACAGGCCTTGAAAATTAATGCCTTGGCCCTTTGCTTGCATTGCCTATAACTACCTGCCCACCTAAGCTGTGAAAGGCTATGGCAGACTTAGTGAACAAGAGTTACTAACCCAGAAGGCTGACCTCAGTCATTTGAGCAGACCATGGCTGAAAGACTCTTAAAAAGCCTATTCAACCAAACAGTGAAAAGCAATCACAGACTGGCTGAAAAAAGTTAACCCAAAAATATCTAATCCTAAGGTTAACACCATGCCTGAGAATGGGATTTTAGAATTGTGCAGAAAGGCTTTGCCTGACACAGCACTGAATCACTGACAGGGAGAGCTCATAATCTGAGTGTCTAATCAAGTCAGTCAATAGAGCAGGTAACAACTGAACGCTCTTTAAAGTGCTTTCAATAAACCAGACCCATAATATGGTTCCCCCTTTGGGGGCAGAACTGTTCGCATTCCCAGTCGGGGTGGCAGAACCAAGCCCTGTGCCCAGAAAGTTATCTCAGAATTAGAGACAATAAGTCACACCTTGGGGCTTGAGGAAAGTGGGGCCATTGAGCGGAAGCACCAAAGGTTGTTGTCAACTTAAAGTCTTGAGCCCTCAGACATCTTTATACTTTCCTTTTTCCTAGTCCGTAGTTTCCTATGAAGGACGTGTGCATCGCAACAATGATGGCAATACACCTCAAGTGGGGGGTCCAGCGATGAAGCCGGTGTCAGTCAATATAGATACGGTTGAGTCCTGCACCAGTCGTGTTTGGTAAACCCGCACCTGTAGCACTTAACAGAACACACGACCAATTATCAGACAGCAGCACTAATTTAATTCCGTACCTGAACCACATCTGCATTAAATCTACTACATCAGGTTGTAATACAAAATAATACAAAATTATGTATTTTCTCATATAACACAAGCAATTAAAGCAAGCAATCCGCATTAGGCATTCTGAGTTGATGCATTTAGGAAAATAGACACGCAGCCCAACACAGTAATAATTAAAAAAGAATGAAAACGTGCATCTGTGGCTGACTGAGTGCAGGTGGGAACCAGGAAGGGATGCTGGGAAATGTAGTTCTGTGGTGACTGGACTGGTGACTGAGGATTGTGACTGTACTCCCCCCTCCCGGAAGGTGCGACCTTGCGCCAAAATAAATTCAACTGGGGAGGAAGAAGCTAGGAAAGAATGAGCAAGAGTAGAATCCAGAGCAGAAGGTCTATGATGCTGGGCAGAGTTAAAGACTCCCAAGATGGAGCAGGCAGAACAGTAGATCCCCAGAGTGGAGCTGAAGACCTCCAAGGTGAGGCAAAGACCACCACATCCGAGCAGATGAACCCAACCCCAGACAGATCGTTTGGCTAGAGACCATAAGGTGGATTAGCTGGCTTCATGTCTGGAAAGGCAGCTGGCTTGAGATCATCTGGATGGGTGACAGGCTTGAAAACATCTGAATGGGTGATCAGCCTCTGTGGCTGCGATGAAGGGACTTTGATCGGCCTCTGCGACCACGATGAAGGGACTTTGATCAGTCTCTGTGGCTGTGACTGAGTAGAGAGGAGGTTCGGGGACAACCTCTGTGGCTACATCAAGGGCAAACTGGAAACTCGGGGATGACCCCCTTAGTCGCATCAGGGCAAACAGGAAACTCAGGAATAGGGATGTCAGTTTACACAAACTTCCATGATTGATCATCATTTAAATTAACAATCAATTAATCAATTAACTCATGGGCTGGAGCCGACACTGCAGCGGACTCAGGAGCTGGAGCCGACACTGTAGCGGACTCAGGGGCTGGAGCCGACACTGTAGCGGACTCAGGGGCTGGAGCCGACACTGTAGCGGACTCAGGGGCTGGAGCCGACACTGTAGCGGACTCAGGGGCTGGAGCCGACACTGTAGCGGACTCAGGGGCTGGAGCCGACACTGTAGCGGACTCAGGGGCTGGAGCCGACACTGTAGCGGAATCAGGTGCTGGGGCCGACACTGTAGCGGAATCAGGGGCTGGGGCCGACACTGTAGCGGACTCAGGAGCTGGAGCCGACACTGTAGCGGACTCAGGAGCTGGAGCCGACACTGCAGCGGACTCAGAAGCTGGAGCCGACACTGCAGCAGACTCAGGGACTTCTCTCACTGAAATGGACACAGGAATATCTTTCACTGTAACGGACTCTGGAACTGCTTCCTCTACTGTATAGGATGATCCACACAACCATAGAACAAAATCAATATACCTCCTTAAGGAACATGTTGTTGCAGCCGCTGGAACCTTCGGAATCATCCAATCCACACCAAAAAATGGTCTTTAGTATGTCATCATTCCAGGGTTCCTGAAGTGAGAGTTTGAGGAATTCCTCTACATAGTCCTCAATCGGGCGACCATTGTGAAAGCCGGAGAGGAGCAGATCAGCGGGGTAAATGGGGTGTGGAGAATGCTCATGTTGTTTTCTGTT
Source organism: Gila robusta (assembly GCA_030770095.1). Classification (NCBI taxonomy): domain Eukaryota; kingdom Metazoa; phylum Chordata; class Actinopteri; order Cypriniformes; family Leuciscidae; genus Gila; species Gila robusta. The sequence continues at coordinate 784,915 of JAVALU010001949.1, read as the reverse complement.
TAAGGTGTGGTCTTCTGTCAGCAAACAGAAGAATACAGCACAAAGTTCACTTCCACAAAGGGTGTTTATTTGCAGGTAAATGCAGGAAACTAACGATGGAAGCAGGCGAGTGGCTGAGTTCATTAAATAGCAGCAAACACTTAGCTGTGAATAACAGTTCTTATCATTGTGGTGCAGACTGGTGAAAACTAGAGGGCTTGAGACTGAAGATGACTGAAGATGATCAAAGGTGGGACCGTTTGGAAGCAGCTGCTTATCAGTGATTACCGAATTGAGTCGAAATAGTCTTGACTATTGGACCCACAGTCCGCCCATGCCTATTGATTCCTGACCCGCATCACAAATGCCAACATAAGTATTTTTCCACCTGTTACATTAAATATTATTCACTCGTTGGGTACCCTCTTGCTAGATTGACAGAAGAATCAACATAAGCATGCTTTACTTGTGAAGCAGCCTGGGCAACTTCCCATTTTCAGGCAGAGAAATATGTACCCTTTTGTCTTGATCAATTGTGACACACCAATCCTTAAATTGGGACACAATATTCAGCTAGAATTGGACACATCCCTCAAAACCCCAACAACATTTACATCCAAGAACCCAGAAGAAAGGAAGTATATCTCTTTCAGAATGATCAGTATGGTACACTTGCAGAACAGTAACGTTTGCAATGCAGTGTAGCTATACACCCAATATTAAGGCAATTAATGAATAAATGAAATGAATAAAAAGAAGTGTGCGGAAACAATGAACATATCACGTACTGAACATCTTACTCCTCTGAGTCAGATGCCTATTCAACATTTAATACTGGAGGCTTTCCCATAGCATCAACACCATGACGCAGCGCCAAGTTCCCTTGAAAGGGAACGACTGTTTTAAACATTTACCTTTATAGTTTTTTTTGTTGCTTTGAAGTAAAATAGCATATGCATACACGTTTAAACATTTAAATAAGTAATTGCCTTATTTCATTCACTGAAAGATTATTTTCATTGTATTTTTACTTTGTAAATCATTTTTGTATAATGTATGCTGGATGACAGTGATGAGAGACACTCACTGAGTGAGACGCCATTGAGAATGACTCCGGACACAGACATTCCAGTCAGGAATCTGAGGATGCAGTACACCACGTACGACGGAGAGAGCGCTGTAAATGTGCCTAAGACAGCGAGCTGAAAATATGACCAAATCAGAATAGCCTTTCGCCCAAACCTACACAAGAATATAAACACACAATAAAGAGTTGAATCTGAAATCTCCTTCAACAGTTTAAAATGGTTCTGTAGTGTTTTTTGTAATCCATAAAATTGTTAACAATATTGGGATGTGGTGCAGATAAGCATACATAGATATTACATGCTGTAATGTAATATAATAATAATTTTCAAAATGATCTCTTAATCTTCAGAAGAGAAATGAATTTTATATTGTTACAGACAGTATTTTTCCGTTACAAGCTGCCTAAATTCACCCAATAGGACGCATATTTATACTCTCTGAATCGCTCCCTATACCCTATATAGTGGATTATGTGCCATTCACCATAAGGAAAACGGTAATGTGTTTTGTCAATGTTTTGGAGCACACAAGCTTATAGATAACCTCAAGGTTCATATTTATATTCATAATGAAAGCAAAAAAACTTAAATTTCATGTAGACTTGTCTCATGGGGTCTGTACATTTTTAAATAAATTTCTAGTCAATAAGTTGATTGTTAAAAATATTTAATTTAGTTCTATATTAAAATTTCTGTGATAATGGGAAAAAAAATTGAGATATCAGAAATTGTTTTTGATTCAGCCTGCAAAAAGAGGTGAGTTGTCAGATTATTATTTTATATTTTCATTTAATCCAACGCTGTTTAGAAGATCTGAAAAAGATAGGAATCCTGCATATGAGCTCATGAGGTATGCATCATATTTATCTCATCCATGGTGGCTACCTTTCAGTTCTCATTTTTCTTTCTGCATGTTATACATATTTTATCAAGCAGTCTTATTATTACCAGTCTTATTTGAGATCATTAGTGTTCTTATGCAGCTAAAGATTGTGGTGTCGTTTTCTTGTAAATAAAACAAAACAAAAACCTGCTGATATGTAGGTTTAAATGCATTTGCACATCATGTATACTATAATGTGTACTATATATTGAATCTTTTAACTTTCCAAAAAGGCATCATATGTGAATATGTTTTGTCCAAAGATGTGACCGTGTACACAGAAAGTTATGTATGCTTTACCTGTCTGATAACCCTCCAAATATAATGGCACCTGTCAGTACTCCTCCCATGTAAATGGTCTGGCTCATCTGTTTGAGTGGACGAAGTGTACAAACTAAATCCCACTGTGACAAATGAGAGAAAAGAGATACTGCAAAACATTACACATGCCTTTTACTGTTTGTGCTTGACAAAAATGGTGGTCCTGACTCCCTCACTTGATTTCTACTGGGTCATCAAGTGTAACTACTTTTGTTGACTAAATGATCTAGATCAGGGGTGTCAAACTCAGTTCCTGGAGGGCCACAGCCCTGCAGAGTTTAGCTTCAACCCTAATTAAACACACCTGATCAGTTAATCAAGTCCTTCAGGCTTATTTGAAAACGGCAGGTGTGTGTGTGTTGCAGCAGGGTTGGAACAAAACTGTGTAGGGCTGTGGCCCTCCAGGAACTGAGTTTGACACCTGTGATCTAGATAGTCCCTTTACAATCACTGGAACTGTCAATCAAACAGCGCGAGTGTTCTGGACTCTCGCCAAAACTCCAGTAATAATTAACGAATCTCTTATTTACATTGTGTTTGCACTGTTAGTTATGATGAAAGCATTCGTTAGTGTGCAGAAATAGAGTTACAATGACGAGATCGCTGCATACATGTCTGTGATCGGCTAATGCTCATCACTGCAACCTTTCATGCCACGATCTAAATATGCTATAATCAACACTTTTCAAGATTAGAGAACTGTAATAGTAAAATAGTGCTTAAAGTTTTCGAGAGAATTCCACATAAACTTAACTATTTCATTTGCAAAGATGTCAGCCAATCACAGCAGTGGGCGTTTACACTGAAGTTTCACACAGACACCCCCCTTCGAACAGAGTGATCAAATCAGAGGCTAAAATCAGGCTAGGAAAAATGTCTTTTATTTCTAAATATGAAAATTTTTGATGTAAAAATAATACTAACATTATAAGTGCACCTCAGGAAACACTCTAAAATGATAAAATAACTCATTTCATGATCCCTTTAACATCCCAAGCATACATAATGGCTGATAGATTGGTGCATAAACAAATCTATAAGAAAACTATAAATAATAAATCAGCTACATATTGGAACTTAAGTGATCATGGGCTTAGGGTGTTCCATTTAACCCCTTACTAGACACCTCCCATTTTGGTAAGTGGGACATAAATGACATGCCCAAAATGACACAGAAGTCACTGTTCGGTTAATACCTCGGTTCAGACATCACGGTTCGGTAAGATTTTGGTACAATGGAGTGAAAAGCAAAACAAAACTGCAGAAGGTATTTTTATAAATGTCTTAAGCCTTGTATTTTTTAAATAAGTTTTATTAATAAAGGCATAGAACCAGTTTATTTGTAGTGCACTGACAATAGTTGTATATATTTTAATTAGTTTATTAATTAAATTAATAAAAGACAAAAAGACCTTGCGATATGTTTGGTAATTGTACCTGAATGAATTTAAAATTAATTTGCTATATTTCAGATCAATATATTTGTTTTCCTTAATTTTAATTAACCCTAACTTTATTCTCATCTGAATTATAAATAATTGATTTCCGTATAAAATAATACTACCATTAAAAACCACATTTGATTTTCTTTTTTAATCAATGTAGAATGTGTAACTTAAAAATAAAACTGTGCATGTGTGTGTGTGCGTGCGTGCGATTTTGGTTGGGTGACAGTTGTAGGTTACAGTTTGACAAGAGTTTAGAGTGTGACAAAAGCACAATGTTGTGTTTTATTGCGAGTGTACACAAATATACAGTATGTAAACACTTTGCAGTTTGAATGATGTCCTGTATGAACAAAATTACGGATTATGTTTTTATGTTTCCACTGTTCGATCGCGCCCGCGCCTCTCTCTCTCTCTCTCACACACACACACGCACACACACACAGTTCGATCGCGCCCGCCCCTCTCCCGCGCGCACATACACACTTCAGCATTGCAATATTGACATCGCAGTCAGTTCATTATGCTGCGTTCAGACCAAACGCGAATTGAGCGAAATTTATCGCTATTTAGAGTTTTATTTATTTTTATACCGTGTATTCTCCGTGTAAATTCGTACACCGAACCGTGACGCCCGTACCGATTCGGTTCAATACGAATACATGTACCGTTCCACCCCTAATAGACACATAATCAACAAGCTGACACTTGAGAGTTTACAGTTTAAGACTCAGAATTACTCAGACTCTTATTAAAGCTGCAGTGTGTAACTTATTTTTGTAAAATGTATATAATAAGAGCGTACATCATGAATCCATTTTCCAAATCGTGTTTTTGTCTTATCCTGAATCCTACGATACACCTAATAAGTGTTTATATTCAGACTATATTAGACTGAATATCTGAATATGTTGGGTTGTACCACTGCGGAGTAGCCCAGTACATGCTGACTCGTCATAGACATAAACAGAGAGAAGTAGCTCTGGCTACAATGTTCTTCCACAAGACGCATGCAGTTTGTTTATTAACCGCTAGAGCAGCAAAAGTTACGGACTGCGGATTTAATATGGAGATATATAAGCTCAAACATAAAAACAAAAATATTAAGAATATAATTTTTAAATGTATAAAAATATTATATATATGTGTTATAACTACTTATAACTGCCCATTCACAACTCTATTGTCTTCTCTCGACGAATAGCACCTCTAAAAGTATGAGACTTAATCTTCATTATTCTTTTGTTTATATTCAGACATTATTAGCCTTTATTTTGCCATTATGGCTTGCCCATTAACACCACTTTCATCCCACTATACATTGATCCACATGTTATCTGAAGTCTTTTTAAGAAACAATATTCTTGGGACCTTATGTGAATTCTTGTAACAAAATAGATCGTGAAATAGATACAGCTCCTGGCGCAACAGGTGCATTAGAGATGCAATTAGCATCAAGCACAATGCACAATTTAAAAGATTAATTTTACGCTTTTACTCAAAACTCACTTTAAACCACCAGAGTGTTTGTAATAACTTCCGATTGCGATTTAAAATGGATTTTGGTCATATAACGTTGTTGATATATATAATATTTAGCATTTAAATGGGGCTAAGCGCAACACCTGCTTAGCATGTATACTGTAAACATCATATGAATATACCCCAAATCTCATGAAAATCACACACAAACCATATAGTATCATAATCGTATGTTTATTCTCTTCGTTTTTGGGCTTTGTTTTTCACAGAGCTCAGAATGAGGAAGTGTACAGGACAGCGTCATCCAGAAAGGCAGGATTAAGATGATTGACAGCTGTACTCAAAATAAGTGTGTGCTGAGATCATAACTGACACAAACCAGGAACATAAGAGACAGAGCTCACTCTGAACGCTCTTCAGATCGCATAATTCAGTGAGAAATGAATAGAAATGGAATTCTGTATGACGAAATATTTTGCAAATGTGAAAATAAATCAATATTTCTCCAAATATGCACTCTTTTTGACTAAGAGAAAGCCCTAACGGACGCTGTTCAGTGAAGCTATGTGAACACAAATAAAACCGCAACAGGCGTGAATGAATTCATATGCGTGTGATATTCTATTCCAAATATCAAGCCTTTCTACAGAAAAAAGAAAGAAAGATCAAAGTCAAAAGTCTGAGCCGGTGACCTCTGGTTGAGTTGATACAGAGTGACCCTAGTAATACTTTTCTCTTTTAATATTATTTTATTAATATATTTCATAAAATTGCAAATTCGATTATCACTGTAACAACTGAAGTGTTGAAAAAGTTGAATTCATGTTCATTTGAGAATGTCTCAGTATTTGGTGTGTTTTCTTTTGCTTTCAGCCATTTGTATGCTGGCATGGACTATAAACCTAGGGATCCATGTTATCCAGTATGATTTGAAAAGAGCATCCAAAAGAGCATCTTGTGCTGCAATAGAAAAAAACTTAAATCTGACCTGGCTCCATGTCTGCAATTTATTCACATATCTCATTGCTACTAATTTGCATAAACCTAGAAGTGCAGAATGTGCAATATTTAGCCTATTTAGAACTTTCAAAACTTTTCTTTGTTTTTTTTTTAATCCTAAAACATTAGTACACCACTATATACATTTTGACCAATAATGTTGAGAAATAGGCCTACATATTTTATGTCAGAACTAATGAAACAACTTACTTCTGATACTATAGATGAGCTGAATTCAGTCTTGTCATATGTCCAGCCATCAGCACAACTCTCTGTCTGCAGTTCAGTCGCATTTCTGTGACTCAGTTTGTCTGTGATTAAATGCCACTGAGTTTCAGTGTACCGAGTGCATTTGGACAGTGTCAGTGATGAATCCAGTGGGATAAACGCACGCAGGACTGATGAGGTGCTCTCATTCAGTGCAGCCGTTATATTCGGTATGCGACAGTGATGCTCCGGTACACCAGCAGTAAAGTTATTTAGTAAATTCTGGCAAGCCATCAGAAGGCCCGGGATGGACAGAAGAAGAACATGAATCAGCTGAAAGCGTCCAAACCCACCAACTTCATCTAGAAGATCTGCAAAGCCCATCCTGATCCGAGACTCCCGTAATATTTCTAAAGTTTTCCTCAGCAGATTGACACAACTCACCACAACTGAACTCTTTACCTTAAATGAAAAATATGCAAAAAAAAAAAAAAAGCTATTTAAAACTTTGAATGATTAATTTTGGGGTTAATGGTTCCCAAAGGAGTTTCTGATTTCTGAACACAAAGCATTCTTCCAAACACTGAGCTGAAGTGAATTAAAAGTCACCCCCTCCATGACACACACAGAGTGCAATACGTTTTAATCTGATTAAAATCCCACGCACTGGAATTTTCATAAAGAGCTTGTGCAGAACAAGTGACCTTGAGGAAACCCGTTGAGAAAATAAGATAAGTCTCTTTCTTTACTTTTTTGTCTTTTTATATGAATAAGAAAACAATGGTTTTGTAAAATGTACTTTAAAAAAAGTTTGTCAAATATAAACTGGTAACCAAAAATACTATAAATAAACCAAGTTAACAGGGAATGTTCTCAGAAATTTGGCCAAGGTTTTGACAACTTTCTCTCAATGTAATGAACAAACATATTCCAGAAACATGTTCATTCAATCATCTTTGTTTGCCCTTAGTATTTATTTGCCTGTGTTTCAGTTCTCATCTGTCGGTTCTCGTTAACGTTTATGCTGAGTTTGTTTGTTTCCTTTTGTTAATAAAGTCTGTTTACATTAATTGTCTTCATCGTGTTCCTACACCATGCTTTGCTAACGCGTGACAATATCATCAATTTATTTTAGTTGGATATTCGCCTAACATTTTTTAAATGTTAAAGGAGCCGTATGTAAGATTGTGGCCAAAACTGGTACTGCAATCACTTTCAAATTACTGTAGAGAGGTGTATCCCTTCTCCCTCCTCCCTGACTCGAGGTTGCCAGATAGGCTGCAGGATCCAACAGGAACGTAGGCTGGTACAAGAAGCTTTTTCTGTTAATTATGTTTATGCTTCAAATGAGAGATGTTTTGCAAAGTAATTATATATCGCAAAAATTTACTAATGGCGATTAGCCAAATATAATCGTAAAGATGTACGCTCGTATGTGACAGTACATTGTTAGAACAGTAGCTGTTAGTCTAACTTGTAACGGTAGGTATCTGTCATTAACGTAAGTACAAGCACAAGCCTGTCACTGCGTGTAACCGATATCAAAGATACAGCTATTCATTTAGCTGACGCTATAAGTGAAAGCGACCAGCTGTATTTTTTAACTTACCCTGCAGTACACGTCCATAACGCTAAAATATGTGATGTGAAAGATTACATGTCATTCTATTATTTTTGGCTGTAGAACTTGCATGATAAACAATAATGGGCGTGCTAATGTTGTTTTCCTCAGCGTCTCAGCATAATGACAGAGAAACGGGCTCTGATAATGCATTGCTAATGTTACTAATGACGACTCACCATTTTTATTACCCAAACAATTCCTTACCTTTTCAATTCGATGACCCACCTCCTCCATATGAGCTAACGTAACGTTACTTTGCACGAACATGCATAACTTTGTTCGACTGTCATGAATATTTGAAATGTCCATTTACATCAAGTACAAGTTAGCCAAACATAGATGAATCTTATAGTTACCTGTCCAGAAATTCTTCTCCGTTTTCAGCCGTCTCCATCTTTCAAAGGCATCTCCTATACTGATCCTTGTTTTATGTCGGACTTTGTCACGAAGTATTTCGGATTCATAACAAGTTTTTTTTGGTTTCGCAACGTTAGACATTTTTTATCCGATTCCGACACGTTTGTAGCTGCAGCTGTGGTAACTAGCAGAGCTGGCAACCCGGATGCCGCAACACTACTTACTTCGTGATTGGTAGATAGGTGGAGGGTGGCGCATCAGACCAAAACACAACATGACAACATCAACATCAGTTGAGGGCTGCAACTTCACTTTTTAAATGACAATATCCTGGCCGGACTACTGTTGTCAGTGATATAAGTATTTGAAATGAACATGATTTCTAGTGTAGTCTAGTGTCTAGTGACATATCAGGGCGATTTTATGATTAATTGAAATAAATTTCTTATATACAGCTCCTTTAACTCTTCTTTCAGAATGTTTAGAACATTCAAAAGTAACATTCCCATAGTGTTTTCAAAATTATAGAATGGAATGTTCCCATAAGTTAAATGTCTTTAAAAGCTTTAAACATTCAGAGGACACTCAGAAATAAGGTTTTCCTTGATCTTTTGGCTTATAAGAGGTCATTGTACTAAAACAGCTTTTATGGAAACCAAGCTCAAAAAACAACTCATTACGGATTATGTCATATTATTGTGTCATAGTGCGACAAAAGACTACCTCTGCAGGAGAAGATCAGTGGGTGCTTCGCATTTCTTATTTGTGCATCCTTGTTTCCTTTCCTCGTATCTTAGCTACACTTAGGATGTGAGGGACGGATAAAACTGTGAATCCTCGCTTATGACTCCTCAGGAAGCTTTCTCACCTCTCCTTCGTCGCCTCCTTGTGGTGCAATTAGAGAATTGAGATGTCCTTCAAGAAAGCTGAATTTAAATCAGTTCCTGTAAAACTGTTCCAGTAGGTGAAGTATTCATGAATATTCATGAAAGTTCCCCTACTGTGGGTTTGTCCTTGAAACAATGCACAAACAAATGGAACTGAAAATATTATGCCGGGTTCAGACTACACAATATCAGCCCGATCCACTTGGCATAGGGTGTTGTGGTGATTCATAAACGTCAATGGGTGTCGGGATGAAAGAATCATCGTTCCATCTCGTATAGTGAGTCATTGTCCAACAACCGACACTCCACAATGTCACAACGGAAAGACTAGCATGTTTAATTTTTTTGGTCCTCCATGATGGGTTCTGTCACATCTGCGACAATGACCAATAGGAGCACAGAAGCTCTTCAATACACAGCTTTCAAACATGGAAAAATAAAGAGAGACGATGGTATTGGTGCTGCAAGGAAAATGCAATAGATGAAAGGTTGCATTCCATGTGTGTTGTGTAAATTTTGTTAGTTTTTTTCTTGCTCCCCTCACTTGCTCTTCTCCGCTGTTTCTATATTCTGCTCTTAGGTTTACGACCATTGGACAACTCGACTGTCAATCATAGTTGTGACGACAAGACACTCGACCAATCCGCTGATGTGCCGCCTGGATAAAAAGCCTTATTTGTCACTGCTTGAGTAGTGAGCCTGATCAATGTCAGAGTTAACTCAATTCTGTGCCTTCAGTCGAGCTTTACTTTCTAGTCAGCGATGAATGTCTTTTAATATGTTCACCATGTGATCTGGAATCTTTAGGTTCGTACTTTGGTTACTGATATGTATTGCAGTATTCACTCCATTTGACTCCATTGTCTTCACTGATTCAGCATTATGTAATTAAGTCTTGTGTCAAGTGAAACGTGAGAGTGGGTAGATGAGATCAGAGCCAAATTTGTGTAGTCTTTGTTCTTGATTAGCCAAAGTTACAGTGAGGTGTGTTTGTGGTCTTGCCACTTGATCATGTTTTTGTTAATTATCTAATTCTGAATTTACTACTTATTTAGCTTACCATACGTTGCCACTGTGTACCACTTCCTAATTCTGTCGATTGGTGTTCTTACAGCAATTTGCAAACAACTACAAGTAGAATCTTCATTTTTAGTTAGGTTAAGAGTGATCGCCACTTTTTGGTTTTAGTTAGCGTAGTTTATGTAAAGCATTGAATAGGCTAAAATAAAGATTTCAGCTTTGTTTCTACATTTTCTTTTTGGTTGTTAGTTTAGAGGGTGTGGGGTCATCAGTTACGGGAATCATTTGGTTTTGATCTTTTCTTTGATTTGGCGACACTCTTGTTTTTTATGTTTGTATTCTATTTTATTTATTGTTTTGTAACTTGTTAATACTGCATTTTTTCTGATAAACTGTATTCAGTACTGCATTTTATTCCATTTTATTGGTTGCAGGGGTTCGAACAGGAAATAAATATTTTAACAGGAACATAGTTAGTAGCTTCTGTGGCACTTGCATCTGTCATTATATTATTAACATTTTCCCAAAATCAAGCTCAAATTAAGCTTTGAGGTTTTTCAGCAGTGAATGTTGAAGATTTGTGTTTTGTCAGTCATTAACGGCTGCATTTGAGGCAATAATTTCAGCATTAGGTTTACATTAACTTACAGGTTACAAAGGTTATTGGTAAACATGGACCACTGAACACTACACATTCACTCTAGGGACAAAAATCAGTCTTAACTACAAATAATTGGCTTCTAACAGTTAATGTGTAGTTTAAAAAAATTATCCTGGTTAGTTTGAGTTTAATGTGACACCAAGGGTCTGTCCTAATACACACATTTGCGGTATGGGGCTCTTGATAGCATGTGCATACGCCAGGAAGTAGCTGCACAATACTGTCCCAGAACTGAAACGGCCAAGCTCAATGCTCTTAATTTAAATCTATCTATCGAGCAAGTTCTGCAGTTTAGCAACAGTAGACTGTACTTTACAGCAATCACTGATCTAATTTTGACCTTTTAGGGAGGAACGGAAGCACACCGCTGTAAAGGAAATAAAAGAACCAAAATCGCACAGCCCTAGTTCCCTTTCGTTGTCACTCCGAGTTACGTCGGATGACGACGAATGGGGTTTCGCTTAGAAAGCCTATCGACTTCGAGTATTACAAAACGAGCCAATGGCAAAGAAATGCCATGGGTCTGCGGAATTTGCATAGCGTAACTCCGCCTTACCTCGTGGGTATAAAAGGAGGACGCCGGCAACATGCAGATCATGTTTTCGCTTCGGAGCCAAGAGTATCTCTTCACTCCACAGCCATTCCTGACTTCACTCTACGAGACGAGCCATTCTCCGGTGTTGGTGTGACGGCGATCTGCAGCGAGTTCACATTGCCTGCTGATCTGTGCAGTGATCTGCCAGTGAGTGTGTCTCTCCCTGCTCGCTTCAACATCGTGGAGTTTTTTCCTCTCACAAAAGAGCTCGCACGTGGCACGTCTTTTTAAAGACGGCTCGTCTGTGCATTTCTGGTTGCGGTTGGCTCATTTCCGATTTTGATGGGCACATTCTCTGCTCTGCGTGCTTGGGCTTGATCACGCTAGAGCAGCGTTTGTGGATGACTCACGTTCTCCTCGCGGGAACGTGACCATCGCGTCATTACGGTCGAGACTCAATGATCTCGTTAGAGAGAGAGTCCCCTCATCCACACCCCGATCTAACACTCTCCACGTGAGGTGCTACTTCGGCTGGTGGCCAGGGTGACCTGAGGGTGATGGTGTGGAACTAAGGCGCCGACTATCCGTCCGTGCCCCACGCCCCCCCTCTTTATTGACGCAACCCGTGAGCGATCACGGGACGCCCGTGGGCCCGTCTTCGGACCCCCCGCGGGTTTCCTTTGACGTTCCAGAATCGGATCTGTTGTCCATCGCAGCATCACAGGGCGGGCTAGAATCTTCAGGAAGTGAAGATTTGACAGTGCTGCCACTTTCGGGTGTGCATATGGCATTTGTCGAGTCAGATCCTGAGATGACGGCCATGCTTTCCCGGGTCGCCACGAGCGTTGGACTAGAGTGGAACCTTCCATCCTGTCCTGTGCGCTCGCTGCCGCACGATTGGTTTTTGGGTGTGGCCGCTGACACCTGTCGGCGTCCACTCCAATACCTTTCTTCCCGGATGTGCATCAGGAGATCTCGAAATCCTCGAAGACCCTGTCTTCCAGCGATCCCTCGTTGATCTTCTCCGCCCTTCCTCCCCTCCACGGGGCCGCTGCCCATGGGTACACTGGGGTCCCCCGGTTGAACACTCTGTTGTGATACTAAAATAACTGTGTCCTCAGAGTGCTTCTTCTCGGCGCGATCCTAAGCACCCGTCCGAAGCCTGTAGTTTTTCGTCTACACTTGTGGCGAATTCCTATAGCACCCAGGACAGGCAGCCGCCTCACTGCATGCCATGGCCATTCTGCTGGTCTACCTGGCCAGGTGCTCATGGACATGCAGGAGGGTTGGACTGACCCAGGGCTCTTCATCGAGCTGCGCGCCGCCACTGACCTTGCTCACCGAGCGACAAAAGTGGCCGCACGCTCCCTGGGTCAGGTGATGTCCACCATTCAAGCCTGTGGCTTAACCTGTCCGATGTGCAGGATGTCCGGCGGACCCGTCTGCTTGACACCCTCATATCCCAGGTCGGCCCTTCGGCGGTGCGGTTGAGGGCTGTACACAGTTCTCAACCGCCCATGAGCAGACTGAGGCTTATTCTGTCCCGACGGCCCTACCGTCCGCTCAGATCCCTCAGTCTGCCCACCACCGAAGGCGCCCTCCTGCGGCTCCCACCCCGTCCGTTCACCCGGGCTGGTTCTGGAGGCCGCAGGGGGACGCCACTGCCCTCTCCAGCCCCGCGCCCCGCTAAATGCCAGGCTAAGCGGCGCTCCTGAGACGGGCTGCTCAGTGATGGTGTCGGTTTTTTCCCAGGAGGTGGTTGCAGGCCCCCTCCTTCCCCCGGTGGAGGGCCGGGGGAGAATCTTTTGTAGAAAGAACCGATACACCCATCACTGAGCACACAGGGCGCACAGTGCGCGATGCCCCCGGGCCTCGCCGCTCTCGTCCCTCTCTGTCACAGAGTTCTCGGACCGCAGTGTGCGCCGCCCCCGGGCCTCGCCACTCCTGTCCCCCTCTGTCCCAGAGGGTGCGGATGACAGTGCGTGCCGTCTCCGGACCTCACCACTCTCGTCCCCCTCTGTCGCCAGACCCCTGGCAGAGCAGACCCCCGTGGAACGCTGGTCCTTCCCTGGTCTCCTCTGTCAGGACGCGGAGCATGACCGCGCCCCCGCACCGGGCTTCGCTGCCCCTCCGGGGGGACGTCTGTGGTTCGCATGACCCCGCTGGTTCAGTTTCTGGGAGCTTGGTTAGAGCTTCCCAACCTGTCCCGCTGGGTCGCCCGAACTATCAGGCTCGGCTATGCGATTCAGTTCGCACGGTCTCCTCCCCGCTTCAGGGGAGTCCGCTTCACTATGGTCGGTGGCAATGCCCCTATCATGAGAGCGGAGGTTGCTACCCTGCTGGCGAAGGGTGCAATCGAGACTGTCCCTCCAGCCGAGATGAAGTCAGGGTTTTACAGCCCGTACTTCATTGTCCCCAAGAAGACCGGTGGGTTACGACCAATCCTGGATCTGCGCGTCTTGAACCGCTCCCTTCACAGGCTGCCGTTCAAGATGATCACGGCCAAACGCATTTTCGAATGCGTGTGGCTACAGGATTGGTTTGCAGCGATAGACCTGAAGCACGCCTACTTTCATGTCTCCATTTTACCTCGACACAGACCGTTTCTTCGGTTTGCTTTCGAGGGGTAGGCATACCAGTACGCGGTTCTCCCATTCGGGCTGGCTCTGTCTCCTCGCGTCTTACGAAGGTCGTCGAGGCAGCCCTTGTTCCCCTACGCGAACACGGGGTTCGCATCCTGAATCATCTCGACGACTGGCTAATATTAGCTCACTCTCGAGATCAGGTTTGCGAACACAGACCTAGTGCTCCGGCACCTAGCCCGTCTGGCCTTCGGGTCAACTGGGAGAAGAGTAAACTCTGCCCCGTGCAGAGGATCTCTTTTCTCGGTATGGAGATCGACTCGGTCGCCATGTCCGCGCAGCTTACGAGCGAGCGCGCACACTCACTGCTGACTTGTCTTCGACAGTTCGATGGCAAGAGTGCGGTCCCACTGAAATTGTTTCAGAGGCTCCTGGGGCTTATGGCATCTGCATCTTACATCACTCGGATTGCTTCATATGAGACCGCTTCAGCTGTGGCTTCGCGATCGAGTCCCGAGGTGGGCATGGCATCATGGCACGCTCCGAGTCCCAGTGACTCCGACCTGCCGTCAGACCTTCACCCCGTGGAGGAACCTCAGTTTTCTACGGGCCGGAGTTCCCCTAGAACGAGTTTCCAGGCATGTTGTTGTCTCCACAGATACCTCGTCCACGGGCTGGGGTGCCATGTGCAACGGGCATGCTGCCGCGGGCTCCTGGACAGGACCCCAGCGCCTTCTGCATGTCAATTGCCTCGAGTTGCTGACAGTACGCCTTGCCCTGCACCGTTTTCGCACGTTGCTCAAAGGTCAACACGTACTAGTCCGTTCAGACAATACCGCGACAGTAGCGTACATCAACCGTCTGGGTGGTCTACGCTCCCGCCGTATGTCGCAACTCGCACGCCACCTCCTCTTATGGAGTCAGAAGCACCTGAGGTCCCTTCGTGCTATTTACATTCCGGGAGATCGGAACTTTGCAGCCGACGAGCTGTCATCTCTGGCGAATGGCGACTCCATCCCCAGTCGGTCCAGCTGTTTTGGGACCAGTTCGGGGACGCACAGGTAGACCTGTTTGCCTCCCACGACTCATCCCATTGCGCCCTGTATTACTCCCTGACCGAGGGCACGCTCGGCACGGATGCACTGGCGCACAGCTGGCCGCGGGGCCTACGCAAATATGCGTTTCCCCCAGTGAGCCTTCTCGCACGGACCCTGTGCAAGATCAAGGAGGACGAGGAGCAGGTCATTCTGGTTGCGCCGTACTGGCCCACCCGGACCTGGTTCTCCGAACTGATTCTCCTCGCGACAGCACCTCCTTGGCCAATTCCTCTGAGGAAGGATCTCCTTTCTCAGAGACGGGGCACCCTCTGGCACCCTCGACCCGATCTTTGGAGGCTCCACGTGTGGCTCCTGGATGGGACGAGGCAGGTTTGAGTACCCTGCCACCAGCGGTGGCGGCTACCATCACTTCCGCTAGAGCATCGTCCACGAGACATGCCTATGCGTTGAAGTGGAACCTCTTCGTCAACTGGTGCTCTTCTCACCGAGAAGACCCCAGGAGATGCTCGATCAGTGTCGTGCTTTCCTTCCTGCAAGATGGGTTGGAGCGAAGGCTGTCTCCCTCCACCCTGAAGGTGTATGTGGCCGCTATCGCCGCATATCACGAAGCAGTTGAAGGTAAGTCTCTGGGGAAGCACGACCTGATCGTCAGGTTCCTGAGAGGAGCGAGGAGACTGAATCCTCCTCGCCTCCTCTCGTTCCCTCTTGGGACCTCTCAGTGGTGTTAAATGCCCTGCAGGGGGCTCCCTTTGAGCCTTTGCAATCAGTTGAGCTTAAGTTCCTGTCAATGAAGACAGACTCCTGGTTGCATTGGCCTCCTTCAAGAGGGTAGGGGACCTGCACGCATTCTCCGTTAACGAAGCGTGCCTGGAATTCGGGCCGGGTCACTCTCACGTGATCCTGAGACCCCGGCCTGGATATGTGCCCAAGGTTCCTACCACTCTCTTCCGGGATCAGGTGGTGAACCTGCAAGCGCTGCCCTTGGAGGAGGCAGACCCAGCCTTGGCACTGCTCTGTCCAGTACGCGCTCTCCGTGCTTACGTAGACAGGACGCAGTGTTTCAGGACCTCAGACCAGCTCTTTGTCTGTTATGGTGGGAAGCTGAAGGGAAAGGCTCTCTCAAAGCAGAGGTTGTCTCACTGGATAGTGGACGCCATTGCTTTGGCTTACCAACAGCAAGGCCGACCGTGCCCCATTGGTGTGACAGCGCACTCCACCCGGAGTGTGGCTTCCTCTTGGGCTCTAGCGCATGGCGCCTCGCTGACAGACATCTGCAGAGCTGCAGGCTGGGCGACACCCAACACATTCACCAGATTTTATAATCTCCGAGTGGAGCCTGTGTCCTCTCGTGTACTCGCTTCAGTCAGCTAGTACTGGACCCGCTCAGGTGTCTTCGCTTGCTCGCCATTCCACTCCTCGGACTGGATACGTGCGATATTCTCCTCAGGTGAGCTTCCCTGAAAGCCCTGAGTTCCTCCAGCACTCCTGACGTCGGCGCCAGTGTCTATTGCCTGCGCGTCGGCTAGGTGCCTCCTGTGTGCGTGGTCCCTCCTCTGAATGACCCCCACATGTGTATTCCACTGTAAGCCTCTCTGAGCATGTGTCTTTCCCTTGGCAAGCCACCTTGCCACCCCTGGGGTTGAAATATTCCACCTGCGGCTGGACACCCCAGTGTTCTCCATATGCATCCCTCCGGGTCATATGTGTATTCTCTAAGTCCCCCCCCCTCTGGGTTGGCAATAATTGCATATTTCCTCTAAGCTATGGGATATGCTCCCCAGTGTACCTCGGTATTCCTGTGCTAAATAGGAGTTACGGTTACGTATGTAACCCTCGTTCCCTGAGTAGGGAACGGAGACGTTACGGCTTCCTGCCACTTTCCGCTGTACCGCGGGGATCGCCTGAGTTCAGTCTCGGCTCCTCAGCGAAGAAACATATCTGCATGTTGCTGGCGTCCTCCTTTTATACCCACGAGGTAAGGCGGAGTTACGCTATGCAAATTCCGCAGACCCATGGCATTTCTTTGCCACTGGCTCGTTTTGTAATACTCGAAGTCGATAGGCTTTCTAAGCGAAACCCCATTCGTCGTCATCCGATGTAACGTCTCCGTTCCCTACTCAGGGAACGAGGGTTACATACGTAACCGAGACGTTTCTTGCTGTCGTAGGAATGTCTTCGTCCTCTGCAAAGACGTTGCAAATGTATTGTCCTTTTCAGACACCTGGTAGGACAGTCAATTGTCTCTCGAGTTTTGTGTCATCTGATCGGCCTTTATAGAGACCACCGATCAAAGTATATAAAGTTATTATCAGCTGATAACGATCAGCACCCGATCAATCACAACATCATTACTTCTGGCCATAGGGAGGAGTTGAAATGAGATTGCCCTACTCTGCACTGAATAATAAGTCTATCCCTTGTCAAATAGCTGGTTCTATGGGTGCTTTAGATGAGCACCTCAAAGTGCACTTTTTTTTTTAACAATCTCATGACAACGCTCTCATCAACTTCTACACTTTCCTGCAGACCACTGTCTATAATATAGATGTTGGAAAAACAAAAGACTCTCCAAAAGTGAAAGAACTTTTTTAAAAGAGCAAGAAGTAAAATCTCTATTAGCAAAGGAAGCTATAGAATGGATCCTATACCAAACAGAGAGTCCGGATTCTACAGCCAGTACTTCATTGTTCCCAAGAAAGATGAGGGGTTGCGTCCTATATTAGATCTTCGTTGTCTGAATCAATCAGTGAAGAAGCTCAAGTTCAAGATGTTGACTTTGAGGCAGACTGTGACTCAAACAGATCCGAGGACTGGTTTGTCAGGATAGATCTAAAGGACGCATTCTTCCACAACACAGGAATGCGGTTCGGCATTGAGATGTCGTTCTCACCCACATGCAAAAGTTAGGGTTGAGATTGAATGCCTAGAAGAGTGTGCTTTCTCCAGTTCAGAGGACCACTTTTCTTGGTGTGGGATTCAGTGACGATGCGAGCCGTCCTATCGCCTGCTACCCTCACTGTCGTAAAAAGAGGTAAAGCTAGGCCAGTCACTCACTGTGAAATAGTTTCGGAGATTGTTAGGTATGATGGCAACTGCATCCAACGAGACAACTTTTGATCTGCTGTACATGAGACCCTTGCAGTGGTGGCTCAAGACCAAGGGGTTTTCCCCAAGGGGGAACTCACTTCATATGATCAAGGTCACACGGAGGTGTCTCTGTGCCTTGGTTATATGGAGGAAGCCTTGGTTCTTGACCCAGGGTCCTGTGTTAGGAGCTCATTGTCATTGAGTCACTCTCACAACAGATGCTTCTTTCATGGGCTGGGGAGCGGTAATGGAAGGCCGCTCAGCTCAGGGTCTGTGGAGGAGTCATCATCTTTTTTGGCACAAAAATTTCCTGGAGATGATGGCTGTCTTTATGGCTTTGAAGCACTTCCTCCCAGACCTACGAGGTCATCATGTGCTTGTCCGCACAGACAACACATTGATGGTCTCTTAGATAAATCACCAGCGGGGCACACCAGATCCTTCTGTGGTCCCTAGAGAAGATGCTCTCTCTGAGAGCAGTGTACATCCCGGTGTACCAAAATGTAGGAGCAGACATCCTTTCGTGACGGGGGATGAGGCCCGGGGATTGGAGATTTCACCCCGAGGTGGTGAAGCATATATGGGAGGTTTTCGGCAAAGAGGAAGTGGATCTGTTCGCATCTCAGGATACGACGCACTGTCCACTTTGGTTCTCCCTCACACACCCATCCCCCCTGGGGCTGGAGGCTATGGTAAAGACATGGCTGAGGCTACGTCTGTAAACTCAAGTGGGAGGCGTGATTCTTCACCCCTGCCCAGAGATATGGAACCTGTGGGTTTGGCCTCTGAGGGGGCCCAACTCATAGACTCTGGTCTCTCAACCATGGTTGTGGGGACCATACTTTACTCCAGAGCTCCATCCACGAGGAAACTTTACGCTGAAATGGAGAGTATTTTCTTCCTGGTGTAGATTGCTACAGTGGGATCCAGTTAACTGCCCAGTCGGTTCAGTACTAGCGTTCCTGCAAGATCGTTTTGCTGCAGGGTTATCTTACACGGTTAGCCAAAGCTGCTTACCATGTTTCTTTGGGTGGTGTATCTGTGGGGAGAGAGATATTCTTTTTGATAACATGTTTCCTTCGTGGCACTTTGAGGTGGAGGCCTGCAATTTGTACCAGGGTTCCAGCTTGGGACCTGGTGGTTGTACTAGAAGGTTTATCTGCGACTCCCTTCGAGCCCCTTGATACGGTTCCAGAGAAATGTTTGACCTTAAAAACAGTGTTCCTTCAAGGCATATCGTCGCTAAAGACAGTACGAGATCTTCAGGCCCGGTCGGTATCCCCCACGTGCCTTGAGTTTGCACCAGGGATAGCCAAGGCATTCCTCTACTCTAAAGGAATAGAGTAAATTGTTCCAACCATTGGGCTATGTTCCAAAGGTGCCAACCAATGTACCGCAGCCTATTATTTTGCATGCATTATGTCATCCTCCTTTCAGAAATCAGGACCAGGAAAAGCTGAACCTTGTTTATCCAGTTGTGCTTATGTCCACAGAGCTGTCCTGTGGAGGAAATCTGTTCAGTAGTTTGTCTGCTTTGGATCGTCTAAAAAAGGGTCTCCCTGCGTCCAAACAGACAGTCAGCAAGTGGATAGTAGAGGCTATCTCTCTTGCTTATGAAGCTTTGGGCAGGCCGTCAACTTTAGGGGCCAGAGCTCATTCTACCAGGAGTATTAATTTCGGGGGTTTCCCTTCAAGATGTCTGTGATGCGGCGGGCTGGTCATGGATGCTGCTCCAGGTTCACAGGTGCTTATGTCCTAGTTATGCTCTTAGTATTCACACAGACAGGCACTTGTAAGCATGGCATTATCATTCCCAAAGCGTAATTGATGCAACGCTAGTTCCCTCGACAGGGAATGTCTTAGTGTACGGCTGTAAACATAGCTCCCTAAGAAGGGAACGAGACGCTCCATTGCCCTGCCATACTTCCTTAGTCCCTGTGATCGACTTGCTTCTGCTAATTGAAGCTAACGCCGGTCATTCTAGATTTAATGCTTTAATGCTTTCCTGGTCACCCACCTGTGATGTTCCGTCTCGCCATTGAACTAGTTGACACACATGCTTCAGACGCAACCACGCAGGGGCGTCATTAACGTAGCGTCTCATTCCCTTCTAAGGGAACTATGGTTACAGTCGTAATCTGAGAAGTTTTAGAGCACTCTGAAATGCACTTAATGTAGGGGATATTGTTAAGGACAGACGAAGCTCATTTCAAAGCCATGATGCTGCTACGGAAAAGGCCTGGTTACCTTTACATTTCAAATGAGATCAAGGAACCGTAAGACATAGCTGATCATTTGAGCAAAGTGACCTGTGAGATTGGTGCAGACTGATTAAATCAGAAACATACTTTGTGCTAAGCCATGCAAATCTTTGAATAGATATAACAGCACTTTATAATTAATTCTGTATCGTTTTATATCGTCTCCATTTCATGACAATGTTTTACGAGCTCTTTAACCCTAACCAGAGGCGTCATGCCAATTCAACCCGAGGGTGCAGTGGCGGAGCCAGGGGGTGGCCAGGGGTGGCCATGGCCACCCTTGGCTTAAGCTTGGCCACCCCTTTGGCCACCCCTCTCACAACTGCTGTTTCTGTCTCGCTCTTATTTTTACAAGAATTTTGTTTTTAAAACACAGAACCGTCGCTTTAAGACCACAAAAAATGTGAGACTTTTCAGACGGGCACTCCAACTTCACCTCAGCGCCAGGCGCAAGTCAAACGAGTGCGGAAATGTACGGGTGCTGAATGAGCTTCAGCAGTGATCGGATGATTCGGAGCATAGTAATAAATATAGATTCGATGTTCCTCAACTGGTGGGTTGCAAGACCGTTTTGAGTGAGTCGCATATGTCCAGTCAAAGAAACAACAACGTAATTCTCTTTTTTTTTCTGATTCTACTTTTATTTTGAAAGATCTGTGTGAAAGCTTGTGACACTTCTGTCAGATGCGGAGAAAAGCACGTTGTCCTGAATCAGTAACGTTAGGCTATCTGCGGTAAGATGAGATGTAAGGTCAACAAATGCCAGTAAAACTAACTTTCCTGTCCTGACAGCCGTTGTAGGCTACTGTACTTGCACATCACGCGCAAATGTGGCGTGATGTAGCCGTAGTTCTGTCGTCAATTAGCTAACTCATGAAATAATCAAAAAGGCGATAAAATCTGTGTCAAAACTGCATGCATGCATGTATTTGTTATATATGCGTCACATATGTCTCGACTAAAATATTCTGCCATGTGAAATCACAATTTAAGGCACAAACTGATAGGCTATGTGATTTTTTTTTAATGTTCAAATAAATGTGAGCACTGTGCATTTGTAGGCTACTAGAAGATAGGCGGTAATTTTGCGTTAATTTGTAAAGGAAAAACAAAAAAATATCATTTTTAAATCCATAAAATAACTAATTTTACATTCTGGCATTTATGTGCTGTTGACTTCCGCCTTGTTCACATTCTTGCACATAGGGATTCAAAAGAGATGTTTCCCCCCCCTTTTTAATTTAGGTAGGATAGAACGGTTTAGATTCTTTATTTTGACAACTAATATAGAAAGTTGAAGAGTTAATTGATTATATAAAATTCAATGAAGGTTAAATAATCTTTGAACTACAGTAGTTTTCTGCATGTCTCATCCATGAAGGTGCAACAATGTTGGGGGTTTTGAGAACCAGAACCAAGCTAACTGAACAAGCTGAACTTTAGCTATAGTGTGTGTACTCTTTATTAATATGCCTGGAGGTGGTAAGTAGCTAATAATAATAAAAAAGATCAAATTCACTCAGTATTCCATGATTCCTAATTCACTACTATCTCAATTACAATTAAGTACAAATGAACTGTATTCAGTTGTGTAGGAAGGCACTAAAACAGTCCAATACATTATTTAAACTAATTTTTATGTTAAAATAATTAAGATTTATATGCCACCCCAGACTGTTTGCTGGCCCTTGCCTGGTCACCCCTATGAAAAAATCCTGGCTCCGCCACTGCGAGGGTGGAACGTGCTCCCTCAGATTTTTGAGCCAACTGACCGTTCACAAAGACCCGACCCCCTTATTTACGGTCGCTATGTCCGACAAGCTACCGGTTCCAGCCATGGCACTCCCACTGTCAATTTGGGCACTCCCTGAGGAAATAGTGAATAATTTTTGGCAAAATAATTTGTTGATTTCAGACAGAAAGGTCTATAATATGCTTTCGAGGGATTTATTCAGGATGTGAACGTGACTCGAAAGGAAGAAAACAAAATAAAGATTGAAGCTATAGCCTACAGGTCACAGGGAAAAAGTGAACTACCTCATCACCTGGCGATTGAGACTGAGGATAAAAAGAGGATAAAGAACAACACTGTTCCTGTAAAGCTGGGTATATAGCTATATATTCACTATTACAATAATTAAAAAGCAAAAGCAGTATATATTTATAACATCACATTCAGTAAGTCATCCTAGCTCGCCTTAGCTAACTACCGTAATATTATTTGTGTGCTGTAACGACATAACGTCTGGTTAGCTCCACAGGTTTCTGCGCCCATGTCGTTGGTCTTATCTATACCCTGGACCTCTGTAAAGCCCAAATATTAACAGTAAGTCAGCCCAGTCCTCCACAAGCCTGCCACAAAAGTGGCAAAAAAAATAAATAAATAACACCGTTGCCCGTAACAGCTGTTGTGGTGGTGAAGGCAAAGACAGGCCAAAAACGAAAGCCCATCTTCTGTCACTACAGCAAAGACAGGCGAGTTGTTTTTTTATGCTTTATAAATAAGGACAGAAATACCACATTTGATTAACTAATAACTTACTGTGGCATTGGAGTACCAGTAATCTGGATTTTTATGATTCAAAAAGACACAAAAAATTGTATATTGCAGAGCCTGATTTGGAGTTACTGAGAGGATTGACAGGGATACCTATGAGCTACATAGCAAACAGGCCATCAATAGGTAGTAGTAGGTCAGGAAAATTACCCTCTTGGAAGTTGTTTGAGCTACCAGGTAAAGCAGTGATACAGATTAAAACGTAATACAGAATAAGATTAATTTATTATAATTTGCAGGCAGCCACAGTTCATTACAAAATAAAAACATTCACAATGTAACAAAAATTTGAAAGTTTAAAAATGGATACAAAATGCAAATTCATTCAGTTCCCTTTCAAGGGAACTCGAGCTGCGTCAAAGGTGTGGGAACGCCCCTACGTGAGTGCGTCATGAGGCACGTATGGAATCAGTCCAATGGCGAGACGGAACGTCATAGGCGGGGGATGTCACCGACCAGGAAACTATAAAGCACCCCAAAAACACAACCGCGACAGCTCCTGTGCCTTCAGTAAAGTCATTTAGTGTCTACTAGGCAGGAGTTTTCACTATATAAAAAAAAAATCATATATATATATATATATATATATATAATGGCGAGCGAGCAGCTGTATAGAAAGTGTGTTCCCCCATGTACTCGTTATCTCACTAGTGGGGATACACACGATCTATGCGTTGTTTGTTTGGGAGTGCAGCATGCCCAGTCAGCTCTCGAGGGAGCTGATTGTGAGCATTGCGAGCGTTTTCCTCTAACTGTGCGTTCACACCAGACGCGAATTGAGCGTTAAATTCGCGCCTGCCGCGTCTAGTTATACGTGTGTACACTTTGAATCCATTCGCGCGTCAAGAGCGAAATTGACGCGCGTAAAAAACAAAAGTTTGAAGCGAAATTTACGCGCATTACGCGCGGCGGAGGCGAAATCTGTTGGCGGCCATCTTTTTACAAGACGGCTAATGTTGATCGAGCATTCATCGAGAGAGTCACCGCTCTGTATTTGCTCTGGAGAGCAGAACAGCAGCGTAGGGATCATCGTCGCCGTATTTGGGTCCACCAGACCCTTCGGAGGCGAACCCAGTTTGGCGAGTTTCACCATTTGCTCCAGGAGTTGCGCCTGGATGACGGCCGCTTTCAGCGGTACTTCCGCCTGTCCCACGCCTAGTTTGATGACCTGTTGTCCCGCATCGGAGCGAGGATCACCCTCGCCCTCACCCACCTAATCTGTAATTTATTTTTGTTTTGATGATAAATGGAGCCAGCCTAGGCTACTACAAAAGTGATTAAACTGTCCTGTGATTTTTTCCCCTCACACATGTCCACTTTGTCCAGACACGAACTATGTTCTTGCACTAAAGTATGTTGGTTCTCTTTACATTAGAATAATAATAATGTTTCATATAATCTAGATTAGATATGGAATAAATAGCATACAAAATTAATGTCTCATATATTAAAATCAAGTTTTTATGTGATAAAATATTTACTTCATGTGACAGCAGCAAGTTGGCTCCTGATTGGTTAACGCGGCGCGAATTGACGCAGAAGTTCAGATTTTTCAACTCGGGCGGCAGACGCGAATTCGCGTCAAACGCGTGAATGGACAAAAAACACAAAATAAATCATTCGCGCGTAACACGCCAGATGCTCAATTCGCGCTATTCGCGCAAACTTGACGCGCGAATGAGGCGAATTTGCGTCTACCGCGCCGCGCTCTACGCCTCATTCGCGCCGCAAGAATTTTTTACGCGCATAACGCGTCTTTGCATTGACTTAACATTGAAATCACTCGCGCTAGACGCTCTATTCGCGTCCGGTGTGAACGCACCATAAGAACACTCCCGCCGATCACTCTTCGAGGAGAGTGGTTCGGTGCGCGCTCCCCGCGGCTCGGGTCCCGCTTCTGTTGAGGCAGAGCGGCGGCCCTTGTCGTGGGGATCGCAAATGGATCTGACAGCGGGGTTTGAGACGGGCTCAGCCCTATCTCAGCCTTCACCTGTCAGATCCAGTGCCTCAGTCCCGAGTGTGGAAGCACGCGCTGCGGTTTCTTCCCCCCAGGCTGAGGCACCAGTGTTACATCTATCCAGTTCTGAGGAGCTGGATGTTGTAAGTGTAGAGACAGGAGATATTGAGGACTCGTCACCTCATTCCCCTGAAACTGAGGAGCTTATGGAGGTGCTCACTCGTGCTGTTGCTAAATTAAGTATTGAATGGCCAGCTGTTAGGCAGGAGTCTGTTTCAAAAAGCAAACTGGATGAAAGATTTCTGCCCTCGCGTGTTCAACCTCCACGCCGGTGCCTACCGTTTTTTCCCGACCTCCACACCGAGGTGTCGAAGTCGTGGAAAAAGCCGGTCTCTTATCGTATTTTTAGCCCGTCGTATATCGTAATATCGCTGGGGTTAAATTACATGGTTATGGGGCGATGCCTAAAGCAGAGGAAGCACTCGCGAGTCATCTTTTTGCTGAGTCTGCGTCTTCTCTTAAGGCACCGGCTTTGCCCTCCAAGCCCCTTAGAAATACCTCGGCTTTGGTGGGCAAAGCATATTCGGCGGCAGGTCAGGCCAGTGCATGCCTGCACACTATGTCTATTTAACAGGCTTATCAGGCCGATTTATTGAAAGATGTGAGTGAGAGTGAGGAGGTTAGTTCTGACGTGGTTCGAGAATTACGTCAGGCTGCTGATTTATCTCTGCGTGCCACCAAGGAGTCGGCCAAACTAATGGGCCGTACTATGACAGCCCCCTGGTGGCCGCAGAGAGACATCTCTGGTTAAATCTCTCTGGCATTAAAGAGAAAGAGAAAGCTTTTCTTTTGGATGCTCCGCTGTCTCCCTTTGGTTTATTCGGTGACGCTGTTAACACTGTCATAGATAAATTTCAAGAAGAGAAAAAACAGTCTGCAGCATTTCAAAAATTCCTCCCACTCAAAATTCACGTCCCAGGGACTGCTGGGCGGGGGCAGTCCAGGCCGTCGACAAGCTCCTCGCACAGGGCGCAACAAAAGCAGAGTGTTGTGTCTCGTGCTCCCCCTTCTAAACAGTGGGACCAGACGCGGCAGTCTCAGGCGAAGTCTTCTGGTGGTAAAACTGATCTGTGGACAGTTATTATGGCCAAGAAGGCTTCGTCTAAGAAAAAAGGGTAGTCCCTGCTGAGGGTAGTCCCCACCGTGAGAGAAAGGAGTTCACCGCATCAGACGGTGCCCATTCTCTCTCGGTGCCCTTAGGGGTCCGTTCTGCCAACCCCACCTTCATGCCGGGGCATAGACGGTCCCAGCGAGCGCTTTCCCGAGGGACGCTCGCTCCCTCTGAGGAGGGTCACAGAACGGTCAAACCAGTTGTTCCCTGCCGGTGCGCTGTTACAGGGCGCTGTGTCTGCTGTTCGAAATACTCCAGAGGCCAGTCTCGAGAGACTGGTACCCTTAGTATATTTTCTGGCGGAGTGGAAAATTCTTCCAAGAGTATCTCAGTGGGTCCTGCAGTCGATAGAGAAAGGTTATGCTATCCAGTTCAGTTTTCGTCCACCTCGATTCAGCGGGGTCCTGCCCACCGTGGTGGGCCCCGAGCAGGCTCTGGTAATGGAACAGGAGGTGAAAACGCTCCTGCAAAAGGAGGCTATAGAACGGGTTCCTCGTCCCAGCAGAGAGTCAGGTTATTACAGCCGATATTTCATTGTTCCAAAGAAGGATGGGGGGTTGCGTCCAATTTTAGATCTGCGCCTGTTAAATCGCTCAGTAGGGAAGCTCAAGTTCAAGATGCTCACTCTCAAGCAGATCGTGTCACAAATCAGATCCGAGGACTGGTTTGTCAAGACAGATCTAAAGGACGCGTACTTCCACATTTCCATCCTTCCACAACACAGGAAGTTCCTGAGATTCGCTTTCGGGGGCGAAGCGTACCAATATCGGGTTCTTCCGTTCGGTCTGGCTTTGTCACCCCACACATTTACGAAATGCATGGATGCAGCGTTAGTTCCACTGCGCCTCCAGGGCATTCGTATCCTGAATTATATCGACGATTGGCTGATTTTAGCTCAATCGGAGCATCAGGCGGTTCGGCATCGAGATGTCGTTCTCGCTCACATCAGGAGGTTGGGGCTGAGGCTGAACTTCAAGAAAAGCGTGTTATCTCCATCACAGAGAACCTCTTTCCTCAGGGTTATATGGGATTCGACGACGATGCTGGCGCGCCTGAAAGCCTGCTCGTATCGCCTCGATTCTTTCAACCGTAAAGCAAGTGAAGCTAGGCCAGCTGCTCACTGTAAAGCAGTTCCAGAGACTGCTAGGTCTGATGGCAGCAGCGTCCAACGTTATACCTTACGGCCTGCTGCACATGAGACCGTTACAGTGGTGGCTCAGGGCCAAGGGGTTCTCCCTGAGGGGAAACCCACTTCGCACGATCAAAGTCACGCGGCGCTGCCTTCGTGCTTTGGTCATGTGGAAAGAACCTTGGTTCCTGTCCCTAGGACCCGTGTTGGGAGCTCTTTGTCGTCGTGTAACGCTAACGACAGATGCTTCCCTCACGGGCTGCGATCATGAGTGGTCGCCCAGCCCAAGGTCTGTGACAGGACCATCATCTCTCGTGGCATATAAACTGTCTAGAAATGTTGGCGGTGTTTCAGGCCATGAAACACTTCCTCCCAGACCTGAGGGGCCATCATGTGCTTGTTCGGTCAGACAACACAGCGGTGGTCTCTTATATAAACCATCAAGGGGGTCTGCGTTCGCGCCCGTTATACAAGCTGGCTCGCCAGATCCTCCTATGGGCCCAGGAAAAGCTACTTTCATTGAGGGCAATTTATATCCGAGGGTATCTGAATCAGGGGGCAGACATCCTGTCGAGGCAGGGGCCGAGGCCCGGGGAAAGGAGACTCCACCCTGAGGTGGTGGAGCTCCTGTGGGAGAGTTTCGGTCGTGCCGAGGTGGACCTATTCGCTTCCAGGGAGACATCACATTGTCCACTGTGGTTCTCCCTCAGCCATCCAGCCCCTCTGGGGTTGGACGCTATGGTGCAGGCGTGGCCGAGGTCACGTCTGTACGCTTTTCCCCCGATTGCTCTGCTCCCAGGAGTATGGTTTGCGGACCTAGTTTCTCTCCTCGACGGCTCTCCTCTGGAGATTCCGATCAGGAGGGACCTACTCTCTCAGGCGAGTGGGTTGATCCTTCACCCCCGCCCAGAACTATGGAAACTGTGGGCTTGGCCTCTGAGGGGGCCCAGCTCGTAAGTTCAGGTCTCTCAACCGAGGTTGTCGAGACCATCCTTCACTCCAGAGCTCCTTCCACGAGGAAGTTATATGCCTTGAAGTGGAAATTATTCACTTCTTGGTGTGGAGAACACCGGCTAGACCCCGTTAACTGCCCAGTGGGTGCAGTGCTGGAGTTCCTGCAGGAGCGTTTCTCCACAGGGTTATCCCCCTCCACACTAAAGGTGTACGTGGCGGCACTAGCTGCTTACCATGTCCCTTTGAGTGGAGTCTCTTTGGGGAGACACCCACTTATAACACGCTTTCTTCATGGTATTCTGAGGCTGAGGCCAGCAGTTTGCACGAGGGTGCCGACCTGGGATTTGGCCATTGTATTAGAAGGTCTCTCCCTGGCTCCTTTCGAGCCCATTGGAGAAGTTACTGAGAAGTTCATCACTCTTAAAGCTATCGTTCTTCTCACTATCTCGTCTCTTAAAAGAATTGGAGACATTCAAGCACTCTCGGTTGCTCCCTCGTGTCTGGAATTTTCGCCTGGTATGGTGAAGGCCTTCCTCCATCCTAGGCCAGGTTATGTTTTTGCTCTTTTGTCAGGAGTTTCCCTTCATGACGTTTGTGATGCGGCAGGCTGGTCCTCACCACATACATTCGTTAGGTTTTACGACCTAGACCTCAGCTCCACTCCTGGGGCGCGGGTGCTTTCGGCTGAATGTGCGCTTTGATTTCACACAGTCGGGCACTTGCTCTTATGGCGACGTGGGTATTAGCGTTCCCACAGCGTTTGACACAGCTCGAGTTCCCTTGAAAGGGAACGTCTCGGTTACGTATGTAACCTTAGTTCCCTGAATAGGGAACGAGACGCTGCGTCGTTCTGCTATACTCCCGGTATGCCCGTGATCGACTTGCTTCAGGCCTATCAGAAGCTGTCGCGGTTGTGTTTTTGGGGTGCTTTATAGTTTCCTGGTCAGTGACGTCACCCGCCTATGACGTTCCGTCTCGCCATTGGACTGATTCCATACGTGCTTCATGACGCACTCACGCCGGGGCGTTCCCACAGCGTTTGACGCAGCGTCTCGTTCCCTATGCAGGGAACTAAGGTTACATACGTAACCGAGACGTTACACTTTACAATAAGGTTAATTAGTTAACAACCTTAGTTAGCATTTACTAAGGATGAACAATACTTCTACAGCATATTATTAATTATTATTAATAATCTTAGTTAATGTTAATTTCAACATTTACTAATACATTATTAAAATCAAGATTTGTATTTGTTAACGTTAATGCACTGTGAACTAACATAAACAAACAATGAATAGCTGGATTTTTATTAACTAACATTAACAAAGATGAACTAATACAGTAACAAATGTATTGCTCATTGTTAGTTCATGTTAGTTAATACATTATACATAACACATTTTTATTAATTCTCATAACTTGTGTGACAGGCAGACAAAAATCAAGGCCACATGAGTTAGTTGCAGCACTTTGCTGTCCCTATGTGGTTTCTTCAGCAGCCAATTCCTAAATAATGTGTAAGGGAACTAGTATCAATATAACTCAAAAGGGTGATTGAATTACAGTGAATAATAACCTAATTAATATGTAAATGATTCAGAATTATTTTTAATACTTTATCAACTATTCGTCCACCGGTAAATTGAGATTAGGGTATTTTATCAATTCTGGACAAAATATTATCCTGTGGCCTACGGTAATAATATCATACAATTATGATCACTGATTATGAGCAAGGTAACAAGATCTACAGTTTAAGGCGAGACCCTACTGTCAGGCGTGTGTTCAGGCAGACGAAGACGAGTAAGGCTGAAGGTTCCAATACGAGAGTTTTATTCTCAATATAAATCAAAAGGGTACAAACAGGCAGGGAAACACACTCTAACTAACGTTAACAACCGACAACGGACAGACTGAACTGAAGGAACTAAATACAAGTACAAATCAAACATAACAAGGTGAAGACAGGTGACACAGATGATGATAACGATGAACAGGTGGATGATTGAGGGAGTGAGTTCAGGTGTGGAGACAAGAGGATGCTGGGAAGTGTAGTGAAGATGACGAAGACAGAATGGTGTAGACAATGACTGTGACATAACGCCCACCTTAAAAAAGGCGCGACCTCGCGCCGAGAAACATCAAGAGGGGGGAGGTGGTGGGCGCCCTGAAGGCTGGCCAGGGCGTGGCCAAACAGGGACAGGAAGCCTCCAGGGCGGATCAGGAAGTGCAGGCGGCCAGGGTGGATCAGGAAGTGCAGGCGGCCAGGTCGGAGCAGGACGTGCAGGTGGCCAGGTCGGAGCAAGACGTGCAGGCGGCCAGGGCGGAGCAGGACGTGCAGGTGGCCAGGGCGGAGTGGCTCCTTCGGGTGGCCATGGCGGAGAGACCCCTTCGGGCGGCCATGGCGGAGAGACCCCTTCGGGCGGCCATGGCGGTGAAGACCCTTCGGGCGGCCATGGCGGAGAGACCCCTTCGGGCGGCCACGGCGGTGAAGACCCTTCGGGCGGCCATGGCGGTGAAGACCCTTCGGGTGGCCATGGCGGTGAGGACCCTTCGGGTGGCCATGGCGGTGAAGACCCTTCAGGTGTCCAGGGCGAGGACCTTTGGCCCCCCCCCCAAAAAAATTATTGGGGAGCGTGACAGATTTCGACCTTGACTCCAGAATAGAGTCGGGGACAGGCCCTGGAACAGTCTCTGGCTGGGCAGGCTGGACGTGGCTGACGTGAAGCTCTGGCTGGACGTGGCTGACGTGAAGCTCTGGCTGGACGTGGCTGACGTGAAGCTCTGGCTGGACGTGGCTGACGTGAAGCTCTGGCTGGACGTGGCTGACGTGAAGCTCTGGCTGGGCGTGGCTGACGTGAAGCCCTGGCTGGACGTGGCTGACGTGAAGCCCTGGCTGGACGTGGCTGACGTGAAGCCCTGGCTGGACGTGGCTGACGTGAAGCTCTGGCTGGACGTGGCTGACGTGAAGCTCTGGCTGGACGTGGCTGACGTGAAGCTCTGGCTGGGCGTGGCTGACGTGAAGCCCTGGCTGGACGTGGCTGACGTGAAGCCCTGGCTGGACGTGGCTGACGTGAAGCTCTGGCTGGACGTGGCTGACGGGCACCAGCGGTGAAGGCTCGGCTGGGCTGGACGGAACCAGCGGTGAAGAGGGCTTTGAGCTGGGCGGAACCAGCAGTGAAGAGGGCTTTGAGCTGGACGGAACCAGCGCCGAAGGAAGCTCAGGGCTGGACGGGACCAGCAGCGAAGGAAGCTCAGGGCATGGCGGGACCAGCGGCGAAGGAAGCTCAGGGCTGGACGGGACCAGCGGCGAAGGAAGCTCAGGGCTGGACGGGGCCAGCGGTGAAGGAAGCTCAGGGCTGGGTTCATGGGCTGTAGTTGTGTGGGCTGCCCACACACACAAAATAGCCACAGACACCACAATGAGCGCCGTGCCTTCCAGAGCCGACTCAAGTGCAGCCTTCTCTGGCTGGACGGTCTCTGGCTGGACGGTCTCTGGCACAGGATCAGCGGGCTCTGAATTCCGGATGATAATGGGTGGCGTGGTGAAGATGGCTGGTGTGTGTGGTTGAGTTGTGATGTCATCTTCAGCCTCACCAACGGTGAAGGCTGACCCACTCAACCACAACACATGATCGAGGTAACTGGCAAAGGTTCCTGGAAAAGCTGCTGCTGGGGCCTGCTGGTAAAGATGGTCATCAAGACCGCCCCAAAATACCTCCTTCAGGGCTTTATCCGTTAGACCCACCCCAATTGAAATCTCCAGGAACCGGGTCACATAATCTTCGATCGGGCAGCCATTTTGAAAACACTGGATAAGTTGAGAGATGGGATCAAACGGGACAAGGAAAATGCCCATCTTGACTCGCAGTGTCCTTGTTGGTCTTGGTCGGTTGTTCTGTCAGGCATGTGTTCAGGCAGACGAAGACGAGTAAGGCTGAAGGTTCCAATACGAGAGTTTTATTCTCAATATAAATCAAAAGGGTACAAACAGGCAGGGAAACACACTCTAACTAACGTTAACAACCGACAACGGACAGACTGAACTGAAGGAACTAAATACAAGTACAAATCAAACATAACAAGGTGAAGATAGGTGACACAGATGATGATAACGATGAACAGGTGGATGATTGAGGGAGTGAGTTCAGGTGTGGAGACAAGAGGATGCTGGGAAGTGTAGTGAAGATGACGAAGACAGAATGGTGTAGACAATGACTGTGACACCTACAGATCAATAGGGTAAACATTTTAAATTACAGATATCACCATGAAACTTTACCAGTTGATTACTCCCATGAATAGGAGAAAAAATGTATTGCAAGTTTTATGTAATTTTATGTTTAAATATGCTAATCAGGCTATATCTAATTAAATATGGACTCACAACCACTTTAGGATCCCTCAATTACAGATTTGTTTAGTATTATATAGTAATTATATTATACAAAAACTGAAATGTGTTGTGTAATGTAATTGTTTTGTAGTAAAGTATAATATATATATGTGATGCATGTAAATAATGTCAGAGCGCGTCACGTGACGATTCTGAACGAATCACGTTGTAAGAAATTGGCATCAGCCAATGAGATTGCGCATTTCGAGTTAAATCGCCCGTTTTACTTTCATGATTGGTTGCTGATAAACAGGAAATGACCATGTTTGGATCCAACAGCATTGCAAAGGAGAGAGAGAGCTTTCTAATGGTGTGTGTGATGACAGGGTGCAGACAGCGATCGCGGATCAGCGTGATGATTTAGAACTTTTGATGAATTTAGGCAAAATCTACACACGCAATCAGACAAAGTGTAATAAAATAAAGACCTAAATGTGTATTTTGGACTTTTTTTCAGCACAAGTCTGTGCTTTGAAGCCTGTCTGTTATTGAAGACAAATAGCCCAAAATCACAAAATTACCCAGTGAAAAAAAAACTATGTTTTTGCCTACTGTGTCTCACCTTAAGGCAGTAACTTGTAAGCACACAGCACAAGACACACAACTAAAATCAACCAAGACTTTATTGAACTACTCTAATACACACAAACTAATCTAACGAAAACACACAAACATTCATTAAAACAGTGATAGAGAAAAGGTGATGTTATTAACGGAGTATGAATGGAGTCCCAAATGTCTAGCGTTAGACACTATTTCTTGACTGCAACCTGAGAGAATCAACATACTAGCAATTCAACCTTCGTTCGTTTGCTTAATAGGACTTGCACCAGTTCAGCAAGAATTAGGAGATCGTGTACTTGCGTTTGGATGCTCCTGTGAGCGCGTGCGTTCCCTTCCATGACGAAGTTGCTGGAGGGAATCACCAAAATCACCTCTAGAGCCACTGGCAGGCCCACACCCAGGTAAATTCTCAGGGGCAGGTGGTTGGTACTCCCCTGTCGATACAGGGTAGTTCTGAGTACCCCACTTTCAGCTCTGTATCATTCTACCTCACACCACTATGGCTCGGGTTGAGCGGAAAGTTCTAACTTCACTTCATTTTGGTTTTCGAAGTACGCTCCCTTGAAGCCAGAGCATTGCCATGAGCTGACGCCCATGCGTATAGATGGCAGGCCCCTGAATCCTGGTGGCATTTCGGGTGAGTATGTTCCCCTCAATAGTGATAGGCTGGGGCTTCTTCGGGTTCCCTAGCCACATTCCCTAGAAGGACAATCTGCGCGTTGACAAGATGGCGGCAGCCCCTGTGAGCTGTGAAACACTGCTGCAGATTAACACCAAATATCTGGTATTACAGATGTCTGCAGGTCTGTTTTTTGCCAGATTTATTGCAGTTATAGTATTATTGTTGTTTCACATGCTCCAGTGCCGTAAAGTACGGGTAAACTACTTTGTTTGGACAACTCACAAACGCCAACACTGGCACTCTTTAACAACAATTGGGTGCTTCGCTGTGTTGTTGCTGCGGTGTGCCTGTGTGGCATTACAACTGTCCCTGGTGTTGTCCAAGTCCCTGGCCATCGTGTGTGCTTCGGTAGTGCGGCTGAGCCTGAGTGGGGGTGCCTGGCCTGGAAATCTGGCCGCGGCGGTGAGACGTACCAGACCTGGGAGTTTGCTGGCCCGGTGCACAAGGTCTTGCGGTCATGGTATGGCGTGTCCAGGGCCGTGTCAGATATGCTCCGTCCTGCTGCTTCTATGGATGGCGGGGGATTTGTGATCGGTCCAGGCGGGTTTGGGTGTATGCCCAGTTATCAACATCTAGGAGTCGTGTCTGGAGAGCCGTTTGGCCAGCCCTGCATTGCTCCAGCTCTGTGGAACTCTTCCACGTATACTGGATTGGAGGATCACAAAAGTTTTCCCCCTCGTGTTAACATCATTTATCAGTTTGAACGGACAATCATTTCTACCCGCGCTATCATCTTTCACCGGTGGGTAAATGACTTTCATTTTAAACCTATAGGCACGAGAGACGCTACGGTAAATAAGCGCCGACAATCCTTATCAAGACTCTTGCTCTCTGCTCTTTTAACCCTGAGGGCCAGAAACCCCCCCTGTTTTATGCTTGTGCTTTGTTCTAATCGCGATATAGAATAACGTTAGTGTCTGTAAACGGAAAAATAGCATACTGTTTAAATGTGAATCATGTTTCTGTGTGTGTGTGTGTGTGTGTGTGTGTGTGTGTGTGTGTGTGAATGAATGAATGAATGAACACACAAATACGCACTGTTACAGACGAAATAAAAGACAACATTCCGTTGACTAGTCTAAAATAGACATCAAATAAGCTTTTGTTAGGAGTTTCTGCTCATATGTTAAATATATAGTATGTTTTGTCAATAAACTAATCAACTAAGATGTTATAATGTTTGTTCCAATGCAAGCTATATCAAAATAATGAATCCTCAACTTTGAAATATGTATGATCAAACTAAGACATTTATGGAAAAAGACAATTTTCTTTTCAAGATGTTTCCAACTCTAACTTTGAACTGAAATAAAACCATGTCTATATGGTGAAGGGTGTGTGATAGAAGTGTCCAGACGTATGCACCCTGTATTTTAAGATTTTTTATTCCTCTTTTTAGTCAACTTTAGCATGAGTGTGTTCACTTATTCTAAGCAGTGTGTGTGTGTGTGTGTTGTAAATAAATCCAAACAATCTAAAAGCCATTCTTTTTTAAATCTCCTCATTCTTTGTGCAAGGCTCCTCATAATGATATGGCCTGATAGCACACCTAATAGGGCCATTATGGGAGGGTCTTTGTCTTTCTCAGGTGTGAAATGCCACACATATTAATGAGAGATCACGCCCCTTCGCATAAAGATTTCTCAAACAAAACACGTCATACACATTCTAAAAGACTTTATTGACTTATCTGAATGAGTAGTCAGGATGATTCTCACATAGTTTTGGAGCAAATATTCTAGACTATGTGATACAATTTTCAAAAGTCTTGTGAAGAAATAATCAATATGTGTTTTGTGGCCTTATTTCAGAAACTTTTATTTTTAGTTTTTTCAATAACCATGCATAAATAATATTCTCT
Source organism: Gila robusta (assembly GCA_030770095.1). Taxonomy (NCBI): domain Eukaryota; kingdom Metazoa; phylum Chordata; class Actinopteri; order Cypriniformes; family Leuciscidae; genus Gila; species Gila robusta. The sequence goes on along the minus strand of JAVALU010001949.1, from coordinate 749,165 downwards.
CAAAAATACAAACATGTACATACATGTTGCTCACATATTATGGTAGCCCCGTTTGTGCTATATAGAGTGAATTTACACCTTTGCCATTAACATGTTTATAAATAACTGAAAAAAGCACAAATGTCAGTGCATGTCAAAACATCCCAAGGGCCCCAAAAACCCCTTGGTCCCCAGAGGGTTAATGATTGGAAATATTGAACTTAATCCTGGTCCTGACAAAATTATCTTTATGTCCACTTTTCTATATTTCCTGGGATTTTATACTCACATTTTAAATAACACTCTGGGCCTGGGTTTACATGCAGGTGTCCCTTACATGGACCTATCTCAATTTCTGTGTATTCGACAACAACCTATTGACACAACGACAATACCTCAGTTGCTATTTAAATCTCCTCCTGTTATTCCAGTATTTAATTCTAAACCTGTTAAAGCACAAAAAAGACCCTTGTATCTAAGGAAAAATCCAGTTACTTTATGCCAGCTTGGTAGAATTAGAGGTTTTAAAATTTGTCATCTAAACATGAGAAGCCTTGTTCCAAAATGGATGAATTTAAAATCATGCTTGCTCAAACTAAGGCTCATGTTATGGCAATATCTGAATCATGGCTGTCCCCTACTATATCTGATTCCTTTCTCTCGATTGAAGATTATTCATTGTATCGTAGAGACAGGACTGATAGAATTGGTGGCGGTGTTGCTCTCTATGTAAATAATAGATATGCACATTCTGTAGTAAAACTATCAACAATTTCTGAGTCACTTCAATTAGTTGTTCACTTTACAAATCAACTCTCAGTTACTATTATTGTCACATACAAGCCTCCAAATGTTTGTCCAACTGCATATTTACTGCAGCTTTCTGACTTAATAAAATCTGTAAAAACTAAGGAGCTTGTTATTCTAGGTGACATTAATTTGAATTGGATCGATAATTCATCTAAACTTTTGAAAGCAACTGCCATAAAACATGGTCTTCATCAACTAATCAAAGATCCCACCAGATTTGGCAAAACACAAAATTCTATTTTGGACCTCATCTTCACTAATCAACCTTCTAAGTATAGTATATCTGGAGTAATAAATACAGCAGTTTCTGATCATTCACTAATATATGCCATTAGGAAATGTCTTAAACAGCCAAAATCTCATAAAAATAGTTACATTAAAAAAGTACCACATTCAAAATTGTCTCAGTTTAATGCTGAATTTGCTGATACTGATTGGAGTAGTGAGATGTCTTTGCAAGATCCTGATCATGTTTTATCAAATTTTCATAAAAGAGTGGAGACAATACGTCAAAAATTTACTACTACTTGTAAAATATATATCAGGCAAAATACAATACCTTGGGTAACTCCTGACATTATGCAGCTTTTAAAAAAGAAGGCCACCTATTTGAAAGCATACAGATCATTAAAAACACCTGAGGCTAAGCATATTTTCACACAGTTCAGAAATAAGTGCAATTTTGAATTATTCAAAGCAAAACAGCTATATTTTGAAAATCAAATTAATCGAACGATTTCCAACCCAAGAACATTATGGAAAACAATTAAATCTATAACTGGTGAAAATAAATTAAAAAATAATAATAGTTTACAACTATCCATAAATGGTACTCTTCTCACCGATCATGATAAAATTGCTAATTCTTTCAACGAGTATTTTGTTGCATCTGTTCAGAGGTTATCTTCGGGATTTATTGTTCCTCAGTTTCTCCCATCAGTACCGGCGGCATCTCAGCCATTCTCCTTTTCTGAAATTGCACAAAGCGATATAACTAACATTTTGGGTTCTTTGAATGCTTCTCATGCTTGTGATGCAAATAATTTAAATATGATTTTTCTTAAAACTCACGCTAGTACACTTATTCCGCTCTTCCATCATTTAGTTAATCTGTGTATTAGGCAATCAGTATTTCCTGCCATGTGGAAAACAGCCCAGATCACCCCGATTCTTAAGTCTGAGGATCCAACTAATATCTTGAATTACCGCCCAATTGCAATTCTCCCAACTGTTTCTAAGTTACTTGAAAAAACATTATATAATCAATTAATTAATCACCTTGAATACAATAACCTGCTCAGTGATTGTCAGCATGGTTTTCGACCATTGCGGTCAACTATGTCGGCTTTGCTGCTTTTTACTGAGCAGATACGGGCGTCTTTAAATAAAGGTCAGGTTACTGGAGTCATATACATAGACTTTCGAAAAGCCTTCGATACTGTCAATCATCAAATTTTGCTAAATAAACTTTTTTCTTTTCATTTGTCCTCCTCTGCAATAGATATGTTTAAATCATATTTAAGTGACAGATCTCAGACTGTAAGAATCGGCTCAGTAACATCACAGTCACGAGTGTGTTCTATGGGAGTTCCACAGGGCAGCATCTTAGGTCCTTTACTTTTCCTGATGTACATTAATGATCTTCCTAATGTGTTTGATGTTTCTAGTACTTTGTTATATGCTGATGACACTGTCATTTTTTTGTCTGGCTCAGATATTGATACAATTAATTACAAACTTAACTCAGACCTACAGCATCTACATGATTGGCTCCAGGATAACCATTTAACACTGAATACTAAGAACAGGGTTCCTGCACACTTTTTAAAGTCAAATTTAAGGCTTTTTAAGACCTTTTTAAGACCTGAAGAAATCAAAATTAATACCATACATTGGGGTGTGCAATATTGACAAAAATATATCTCGATATTTACAACGTTTTGTTGATAATAATTAGATGATATTTTACTGATTGTGTTTTTGTGCTGGTGCCATGGCTGGTTTAGGCCTGTTGTTGACAGCAGACTCACGAAGATATTCATATTTTTCATATTCTATGCAGTGGTCAGTTCACAGCAGTGACAGAAATTATTAATTAGTGTGCAATATTTGCCACCTTAAATTGACTTCCAGGGGCATTTTCACCTATATATGGACATTTTTTCTAAACTTATTTAGAGTTATGCATCACCTTTTATGTCAAATACTAACATTCAAATTATTCAAATTATACAGTAATTATACTTATTTATACAATAATACTTAATTACACAATTATTCAGTACCACCGTTACCAGTCAAATTAAATCATTCAATCAAAATCCATCTTTGCAGTGCAGAGGTGACACAGAAGGGGCATCAGAAGTGGCATTAATATTTACACTCCATGCTATGAGATAGTTTTTTTTTTAAAATCAATATTCAATATTTAAATTATGAAATGATTTCTAATTTTAACGTTTTAATTAAAGGGTACTTTAAATAAGAAACTAAAACCGCCAGTAGGCGACGGCAAGTCACAGTCTTAATAAGCGAGTTGAGGGAGTCATTCATTCAACCGATTTGTTCAAACGGCTGATTCATTCGGGAAAGAAACAAGTGATTGTTCATTGAATCGTTAAAATGACTCGTTCAAACCGCGGATTTCAGTCAATAAATCATCGCTGTCTGTTGCATTGAGACTCTGCTACGGTTTCACTTTGAAATTCTAGTCGGCGAAATAAAAGGAAAACAAACAATACTGACAATATGGTGTCTAAAAAGTAACTCACAATGTTAATTTATTTTTAATTTAACTATTGTATGACATAAATATCACACTTGTGCACGGGAAAACGGCACTCACTTATGTAATATTCTAATATAAGAACATAATATGATGTAAATATAAGACAAAAACTAATTTGGGGACATACCTATAACTGCACACATCACGCAGTGAAAGCACGAGAGACAAATGCTCAGCTCACAGTGCCTCATACATCGTTAAAACAATGATTACAATATCATAATAGACCATACACAATACACATCGCACACCCCTACGGACATAAAGAATGAACTTACAACTGAACTGACATTTGCCAACTTTCGTCTTCTCTCCTCTCTCGCGTGCAGGAGACAGACGTTATTCTGCCGCGAATGTGATGCGAATTGTCACGTGAACAAGCAAATCCACAAAGATAGAATAATAAAAAATAATACTACGCTAATTAGTTTTAATTTGGAAAACATTTAGATATGTCTAAGTCGAAGTGTCATCTAAAATTTAAGACCTTTCATAAGTAAAAATAAGACTTTATAAGACTTTTTATGGCCTTAAATTTTAAAAATCTAATTTAAGACTTCTTAACCCTTTATTGGTCAAGTAACCATATTTAGTCACTTCCGCACACATTTAAAATGCCCTCCCCCTGTCTCCATTTGGAGTTGTAGAGTCATATGGTTTTCTCTCAGCCAATCAGGGGAGATAAAGCTATCTGACAGATATTGACATCAAGGCATCTGACCAATCAGCAGTGGCCTGGAGCACCTCAAACACAGCCATCTTGCAGAAATCATAAATATTGCTTTTTTGAACCTGGCTTCTCCCACAGCTATAGTAATAACATCATAACTAAACATGGTAAGTTGATGTAACTCACAAATTATCTGGTTGAATAGTTGTGTTAAAGATTAAGATTGTTTTTATTTGCATAGCATTTGTAAAAATTAGCTTAATGTTTGGCTGAAAACTAAAGGCACCATATTTGATCATATGCCCCGTTCACCTAAGTGGCACAAGTGTCCATTTTTAGACATATGCCTTATGAATGTATGTTTTTTTATTATAGGTAAATGGCATACACAGGTGCTTATTGTTAGTGTGAGGCCTATACTGTGTGAATTGATTTTAATTACTGAATATTGGTTTGTGATAAAACACAATTCTGAGCAAATATAAGTGGTACTAACAATAATTATAATTGTATTTTCTGTTTTTATTGTGTTTTTATATTTTCAATGTCAATACTCTTTTCCCATTAGATCTACATTACACTGTTATTGTTTCTCTCAACAAATAAATCAGAGTTGGTTTAATATTGACTAAGCATATTCCTTTTGCAGCTGTCTGCTTGGCTATTTTATGGGAAGAGGGATACCATTGTTGTTCCCGTAAACCCTGCCATCAGCGATGATGATAGCTCAGAGGAAGAAGACAGATACCTCAAGACATAGATGTCTCTAAATAAATGTTCCTTGCAGTTTGTGCCTATAATATATAAATGTTCCTTGCAGTTTGTGTGTTTTTCTCATATTTTGTTAAAATTCACTCTCGGTAATTTATTTTACCAAGACAGGCAAGTGCTCATATATGGTAACTTCATTGACCTTGATTTGCAATGCAAAGATGAAAAAAATTGAGATTTTTTTTTTTTTTTAAATGTCCTGTAACATCCCCCATTAGCTTTCTGAGGTTAAAATTTAGAATTTCCAAATATTTCAATGAGTGCCCTATAAAGGGTTAAGGATCCGCGTGAACCCTGTAAGAAAACAGAATGTATGTATTTCTATTCATCTAGGAAGCAACTGTCTATATCAAATTTCATCACCTTTTCTAATCAAAAACTTTCAATTGTATCCACGTATAAGTATCTGGGAGTCAATCTTGACTCACATCTTACTTATCGTGACCATGTCCAAATTTTAATCAGAAAGTTAAACCAAAAGTTATTTGTTTATAGTAAAATTAGATCATATCTACTGCATTCTGTTTCTAAAACATATCTTCATGCCATTATATTGTCCACTCTGTCGTATTGTTTACCTGTTTGGTCACTCACAACAAATGAGATCCTTGAACCTGTAGCGAGACTCTATAATAGAGCCTATAAGATCCACAACAGGCTTCCAGGCTGGACTCACCACTGTGTTGCACTATCTTTGAGTAATGCCTTGACATTTCAGAACTATAGAATAAGCCATGGTTTGAACCTTTTTTATCAGATTTTAAATGGTCATACTGCTGCGGGATTGACTGTGCTGGCTCCAAAACTCAGTTCAAGGCTCGAACGCACTACGAGATCTGTTGCAAATGGACTTCTCCCTATACCGGCATTTAGGAACTGCTATGGACAGAGATCTTTCTTTAATTTGCTCACTAGAGCCTGGAATGAGACTCCACAGCACATCAGATCTATAACATCAATAAGACTATTTAAACAAACCTTTGCTCGCCATCTGATGGACAGGTATATCTGTGACCACTGAGATGGCTTTATGGCCTCCTGCTGATGCTTGTTTACTATCGTGGTTTGTGTGCTTGTTGTGTGTTTGTTATTGTATGGTCTTGGAGTTCTGTCATGTTTGAGGTATTTATGTTCTGCAGAACAGGAACCTGCTGAAAATCAGTTTTATACTGAGTCAGGCCCGATTGCTCTTAATCTTTTCCTGTTTAAATAAATAAATAAAATAAAATAAAAATAAGGGACCCCTTCTAATTTGAAGCTGTAGTCCTAGGCCCTTGAACAGGCCCAGGTAGGCCTTTCATTAAACAAATTTTAAGGAGGAATCATGTGTATAGCTTGGGCTATGACCGTAGGGAATGCTGTCACTGACAGCCCAGTGTGACCTGAGGGTGAGTCGTTCTGGCATTTAATTTAAATTTGCTGGTTCTGACAGTTTCACTGTCAATGGGCATGCACTCCCCTTAGCATGGTGGCGTGGGTATATCGTTCCCCAAAGTGTCAAACGACGCAGTGCGAGTTCCCTTTCGAAAGGGAATGTCTAGGTTACGACTGTGACCTTTGTCGACCTCATGCCAGACGATAAGGTGAATGTCATGTTTGCAAGGCGCCCTTATATACTTACGGGCCGCAGTATCACAGCCCTATTATTGTCATGGGCTGTCGCCGGTCAATAGGATTGCCGAGATTCGATAGTAGTTTCAGACACCTGTCACGCCTGAAGCGTTCCCCAAAGTGTCAATCGACGCAGTGTCTCGTTCCCTGTTCTCAGGGAACAGAGGTTACATTCTTAACCTAGACATTCTGTCTCATGACGTTCCCAGTAATAATCAGGATTTGCCATCTTCTAATCTATTTGTCTTGGGTTAAAGTTGACGTTTTAAAAGTTTTTTCTATAATTGGGACCACCTCTAACAAGTGTTATTAGTCTCAAAACCATTTAGTTGTGGAGAAGTTAATTTGTTTCAGACTGGCTGGCATCCCAATTGATAGGTCTCTTATTTAATGGTCCTGGATTGTTGACTCGGGCTCTGTGGAATTCGGCTCTCTGCAATGCTTCAGCACAGTTCTGATCACGTCATCGCTGCCTGATTCGCTCTAAGTTATGACAATAAATTTATATTTAATTTGTAGTTTATTTTAAATAGCACTGAACACTAATTATGCAAAGAAAATACTGCTATATTCACTTACTGTAAATAGCATTAAATGCTTTTTGCACTTAGCCTCTTCGTTTATAATTGTATAATTTAGAGGAAAATGTTTTCCTCTTCAAATCCTTTCATATAAAATAATTAGGAGTGTAACAATATATCGTGTCACAATATATCGCAATACAAAAATGCAACAATATGTATCGTGTATAGTGACAATATGTATCGTGGATAGTTCACCCAAAATAAAAATTACCATGTGAGAAAAAATTCAAGTTTTCTGAGTCAGTACTACATTAAACTACAATATATAATGTTGAATATAATGTATAATAATGCAATGGGGGAATATTTGTGGCTCCTGATAATGCCAAATGTCCTATGTTACCAGTAAAAAGTGGCTTACATTATTTTAAATATATCTAACCAGTGACAGAGTGCAAGCATATTCGTCTAAAATAATTCTGTATTTTCAGCTTCAGAATCATGAATATTTTTATTCTGGTGTCACCATTGTCCAAGCCTATTCATTTACACCCACAATGTAATATCAAATTTAGCATTTAATCATCATAACATTTTTTGTTAACCTTTTATCATATGTATCACAATAATATTGTATCGTGAGTTCAGTATTGTGATATGTATCGAATCGTGACATTAGGGTATCGTTACACGCCTAAAAATAATTAAATATATGTATTTTCATAAAGTAATACACTGGAGGATAAATTGTCAGCACAAAGTAATGATAAGCAAGTTTGAAGTTTTTTATTATTTAGTCAGACAAATAGAACATGACAAATGAACACACTATCGCTTTTATCAGCAGCACCTCTATATACATTAATATTACATTACAAAATCTACTATAGTAAATGAACAAAATATCCTAAAATAATATTGACTTGCAGTAACACTTAACAATATACCTACCACACAGCTATCTGTTTGATCAACAAACTACTATCTGTCATAGTAAAGAAGCGTGACAAGTATACTACGGCTGTAGAATATCAGATGCTTTCTTTAGCACATGGCTCACAGCAGCTGGATATAAGAGACCTAGACTGTCCAAAGAGTCTTTGGAGAGTAGGGCAATATCCACATAGTTTGAGGCTACGGCAGTATCACGGTGTGTACATTCCAGTAAAGAGTGATCACCAAAAGCTGCTCCAGCAGAGAGACGCTGAAAAGCGTTTTTACCTCTTGTGTCCAGGCACAGATTAACCTTGCCAATTATTATCACATACATTCCAGTGCTAATGTCTCCCTTTCTGTAAATATGTTCCCCTTAAAAAACAAAGAAAAAAAATCAATATGCAACAATAGTTCAATAGTAATATTGTAAAACTGTAAGCTTGAGGCAAATATCTCTTCCAGTTATAGACAATCAAATATTTATCAAAGGATTACCAGCAGGAAAACATCGGAAGAGAATTTTCGTGGAAAGTTCCCTCAGGACAGGTTCGGTAAAGTGGGAGAATAACTGATGCCTCTTGAAATGCTGTATGCAGATTCTAAATCAGAAACAAAATAGTAATAATAATGACCAAATTCAAAAACCATCAATATTGTCAATTTTGGAATTTCTGTTCCCGTGCTGTGCGTTTGGATTGTGGACTTCCTCGTGTTCTTCGTCGTGTCGTGTCGTCTGGATTCCCGCACCATTGCACTGGATCACAAGGCATTACTTCACTGGAGCACAGAGCACCATCACCGGTTGTCTACCGAGGTCCCTGCGCCACCTACCATCAGTGTTTGTCTCCGCCTGACCCTCTACCTGTGTTGTGTGCATCTGACCAGTCTCTGTTTTCTCCTACTTATAATAAAGCGTTATTTGCAATTGCATCCTGTATCTGTCCCTGTCACAGATATATTGTGCACCCCTGTTATTTTTATCTTAATGTCTGTTGGCAATGGTATGCTGTTGATCACCTCAGAAAATAATCTCTCATTCTGTATAAAACAAATGTTGCCCAAAAAACTAGTTAGGTCATGTGTACACCAAAGCGTTTTTTTGTGGACAAATACCACACCGACCAACCACCACATCTTGAGTGTACAATGTCAACAGACGACAACAAGAAACAAATATAGCTGCAAGCAGCGAGACGGGGCCAAGCTCCTGAAGGGGCTGGAAGTGCAATACAGAGCAGGAATAGCAAAAACAGCATAAATTGAATGTACATGAAAAATAGCTGGTAAAGTAAAGGTGAGAAAGAATGAATGAATTAATTGGCATAAACCAAGGAACATAACACAGAGAAAACAAATTTTGAACAATGTTTTCAAAAGTTACAAGCATTTTTGCAAAAAACCTTATATCTCTGGAACACTAGTTGTCACTGTGTTCAAACTTCTCAGGTACCTTTCAATGATCCCTACCAAATTTTGCGAATTTTGTCAAATTGTTAAAAAGAAATCGCAATTTATGACAAGATTCAAAATGGCACGTGGTTTATCCGATCCTGGATAAATCAGTATCGACGGATTCAGCACGACACCAAGATCATGATTTTCTAACAAACATCAAAATTTATTATCAAAAATAGCCATTTTTCAGATCTCAGAACCTGTAGGTGGTGCTGTTCCCACATTTGGCATGGACTCTCGTATCATGGTTCCGATAAAGTGTACCAATTTTCATTCATTGCCAAGATACAGCCTCTTTTCATAACCAATTTTGGGTCTGCATTGTTAAGTTTATGATATCATTTTGAACCAAGATGAATATAAAAATTGTTTAGACATGTCTGTGTGGCTTGGACCAAAGATCACCTGAGCCAATTTTCATAAGAATTTGACAAAATTTAAAGGGTTAGTTCACCCAAAAATGAAAATTCTGTCAGTATTTACTCACCCTCATGTTGTTCCAACCCCGTAAGACCTTCGTTCATCTTCGGAACACGAATTAAGATATTTTTGATGAAATCTGAGAGCTGGATCACTCCTCCATAGGCTTCTTGAGGGATTGAACTTGCAGGCCCCGAAAAGTTATTACAGACATCGTTAAGATAGTCCAAGTGACTACAGTGGCTCAATCTTAAGTTTATCAAACGACGAGAATACTTTTTGTGCGCAAAAAAACAAAAATAACGACTTTATTTCAACTATTCATGTCCTTCTCTGTGGGCCTCGAGTCAGTTCACTAGTGTAAAAGCGTAGAGCTTCTGTTGTTGTACGTCACACGCATCACCCACATGACCAGCGTCGGCCAATAGTGAGCCTACGTGTGACGTAGCTCTACGCTATCACACTACGCTAACTGACTAGAGGCCCACAGAGAAGGAAATGTATAGTTGAAATAAAGTCGTTATTTTTGTTTGTTTTTGCGCACAAAAAGTATTCTCATCGCTTGATAAACTTAAGATTGAGCCACTGTAGTCACTTGGACTATCTTAACGATGTCTTCAATAACTTTTCGAGGCCGGCAAGTTTCAATCCTTTTGAAGCCTATGGAGGAGTGATCCAGCTCTTAGATTTCATCAAAAATATCTTAATTCGTGTTCCGAAGATGAACGAAGGTCTTAGGGGGTTGGAACAACATGAGGGTGAGTAAATACTGACAGAATTTTCATTTTTGGGTGAACTATCCCTTTAAAGGAGGAGTGGCGAGGGTGAAGTCTTAATGTAAGATGTTGAATGTGATCAGCATGATGAGAGGAATCAGGTATACTAGGGTATACTATAATTTTTCCAGAACAAAGGGTGGTGGTGGCACTACAGAGTTGGTCCTAGAGACTCCAAAATGGGTCAAATCACTAATTATTACAATCTCTACACTTGTGCCAATTTATTAATTTTCTCATGTTCAGGTTATAGGGCTGTCATAGACTCCTATTCACGAAGAAGCATAGCAAGCAAAGCGACCTCAACTGGAAAAAACAAAACAAACAAAAACAAAAAAAACAAAAAATGCTGCGCTGCCTAAGCGCTCTCAAGCAGACAAGCATGCACAGCTAGGTATTTTCAGGTGTCTAAAAATGATTTGGTGGACACCTGGCCTTAGGCTTGTTTACCTTGACACAATCTCCATTTTCAAAGAGATGGGGATGCCTTGGAACAAAACCTCGGCGCATGTCCCTCTAGTGCGATTCCACCGATAACTGTAGAACTGTGTCACCCGATTTTGTAATGCAGATGGGATTCTTTCATGCATCATGTACCCCTGAATAGTCTGGAACATATAACAAGGTTATTTGAAATAAATCATAACTAGAGTAAAAATTACTTGCAAATGATTAAACACTTTACAATGTCATACACACTGTATTTAAGACTGTTTGTCTTCAAAATGCAATGTTTACAATTACCTGCAGTTTTTCCTCAAAGGCTTCCTGCCGTGTTCTGTTGTTTGTTTGTGTAGCGATGAGAAGTCCAATTTTATAAACCACTTGAATTTTAGACAGAAACATTAGCATAACACATGCCATCACTTCTCCAAAGTTTGTTGCCTTTATATCACCATATCCTGTTGTTGTGTAAATTTGTAATAACCAGTACGTAGCATATCTGTACATTTCAGTGAAGTCATAGATCTCTGCAAAGGAGAGAAAAAATTAATTAGCCCTGCTGAAAAATCCAACATAAACCAGCATAAATTCCATGTTGGTTCAGCTGGTCTAGCTAGTGGACCATAGTGATGGGAAGTCCGATCCTTTTCAGTAAACTGGTTCTTTCTGACAGTTCATTTCAATGAACCGATTCAATAAAACAATTCAACAGTTTATGTTATCATGCAATGATATCACATATACGCAGTGATATTACATTTGTAATGTAATTTTGTAATTGACTGTTTGTGTAAGTGCTCTGTGAAGAAAAGGTTTCCAAAGGTTTCTATTCACAACGTGTTTTTGCAGCATTGAGCTTTGTAGCCAATCACAGACATAGTATATTGGTTGAACATGTCAAGTCAAGTCAAGTCACCTTTATTTATATAGCTCTTTTTACAATACAGATTGTTTCAAAGCAGCTTTACAGAGATAACAAGAACATAATGTTGTAATAGTATTGTTAAATACAGAATTAAATGTCCCCAACTAAGCAAGCCAAAAGCCAATGGCGACAAAGGCGAAAAGGCAACAATGTGAACGCAATGGCCAATCAGATGTGTTTAAGTTAGTCATAATCCGCTCAACACCACTGAGTTTGTTCAGTGCGAGTTCTGTATAACCAACAAAGTATAAACACAATGTCCACTCCACTTTGCTCTCTATCGGTATATAATATACAGACTGCTAACTACACATTGCAAAGTTTCTGGATTGTATTTAAATGCGTGATTCAAACCGAATGACAGTGATAACCATAGCAATGGACGGAACAAAACAAACTGATACTGTATATCAAGTGATCTACTTTGTTGCTCATTTTATAACTAACTTTTCAAATCAAATCTTTTTTACACACAAATTTACATATTTTTAGATGTAAAATAGTTCTAAGCACTTTGTTTTATGATCAAAGTCAGGACAGACAGTGATTATTTTTTATTTCATGAATAAATCGGATAAGTTCATTTTACAAATTGTTTCTTTGCATTTATTCTGGATTTATTGTCATTTATTGTCATTAACTGACAATAAATGTAATGTGTGTCTGCCAAATGTATAAATCTAAATCGATACACATTTTGTCTTCCAGTGCACAAAAAAGGAACATGATAATAAAAAAATTAAAGTGTAAAGAACTTAGAGCAACATGTACTGTATATTCTGTGTTCCCCTTCATTGTTTTTGTTTTTTTGGTTCTGTCCTGTGACGTAGTTTTCCTCAGTCTATTTAATTAGTAATTTTATTCACCTGTGTCTTGTTATTCAACTTATTAGTTCCCTTTGTTTAAGCCTTCAGTTCTCCTTTAGTGTTTGCCGATTCTCGTTAATGATATCGTATATGTGTATTTCTCCTGAGTTAAGCCCGTTTCTTGAGTATTTGTTATTAAAGCCTCGAATGCGTCCCCTTGAGACCGCCGAGGCGGTAGGGCTTGACTGGAACCCTCCACCGTGTCCCGAACTGTCTCGGTTGAAGTATTCCTCGTCGTGCGAGATTATATACATCATGTTACGTGATACTTAGGAACCGTTTATGTTTATGATGTTGATACCAGGTGCCTCAGTTCACATGATAATTTTTTCATCCTTTTATTTGTTAATTTTTTGACTGGTGTCTGCTTATGATGTTAGTCAAGGTTTTAAGAATTTAATTAAGGGGATTTTGATGTCTCATGCTCTGACTTCTTTGTCCACAAATTATAACAAAATAACAAATTGTCCTATGTTTTTTATTTCCTCACCTGTGTTGGCAATCCATGACATTACTCCATGACTTTCAACAAATGAAATGCAGAGCACTGCCGCACAGTGGACAAAGAGGATTGAGTGTACAAAGTACTTGATCATCCTAATGGCCAGAACACTAAAAACACAAAAAAAGGAAAAATGCAAATGGACATTGTTTTGCAAATGAAAAACGTACAATAATATAATATAATATAATATATTTTAAAAATATAGATTGGTCACACATTATATCAGGTGTCTTTACCTACTATGCACTTACATTAAAAAAATAATAGTTATGTGCAATGTACTTATTGGTTTAATGTTGTTTTGTGAAACACTTGTGCTGCTATTGAGGTGAAATACGAGTTAGATTAGGGACAGGTTTGGTGGTATGGGTAGGTTTAAAGGGTCAGTTAAGGTGTAAGGGAAGGTCAACAGTGTAATAACATGTAATTGCAATGTAATAATATACAGGCATTTTTTTGGTAACACTTTATTTTACAGTGTCCTTGTTACATGTTACATGTACTACCCATAGTAATAACGGTAAATTATGCATAATTAAATGCAACTAACCCTCAACCAAATCCTAACTCTACCCTAACCCTATAGTAAGTACATGTAGTTGCTTAATATTACTCAGTACTTAAATGTATAATTACACTGTAACAATGACACCTTAAATTAAAGTGTAACTTTTTTTTTTTTTTAAATATCAGTACAATGTAATAACATGCAGACATTTTTTTTTTTAAATGTTAGTACACAGTAGTTAAAGTAGGACCAATGGATTTTAGGGACAGGCAAGGAATATTAAATGTAAATCATGTTAATGGACAAGTATCACTAAAAGACATACTTGGATGTTATTGATTGTTCTTCTTTCCACATAAACACTAATAGTGAAATTATACGTGGCAAGTGACCAATCCGGACATAAATAATCATAGGCAGGAAATTTGCTGGATCCTTTTTCATTTGGTACAAAATTAGAAGGCCATATGGAAATGAACAGATCATATCAAAGATATATCCGAATTTGCTCTTCATGTAATTACGGGTCGTTGATCTGTAATCTGAAATATCTGTTCCACTGTCATCGTAATAGGAAAAGTGAAACTTCAGGAAGATCTGGAAAAAAAGGTGGGAAGAATTAAGTTTAATAAGGTCTACATTCTTAGTTATAATGTAGTTTTTTTTTTATGTTTGGGGAATTATCTTGAGTTAAATCCGTGATAATCTTTGGCTTACCTCAAATATCTGAATGACCTCAACAATGTTTGAGAGCAATAACAAATACCAGTTAACATCAAACACAGCGGGCTGAGAGAGAGAGAGAGAACAGAGGAGAGACATTTTATATTTAGTTTTTTGCCAGTACTTAATGTTTAACTAAGAGAATCCTTTAGAGTAAGAGATTCTGTGACAGACAGCCTAACTGTCTTAAATTATATACTTGATATAAACCCAAATTCAAAAAGGTTTGTAGAGTTTTGAATAAGGTTTCCTCTTTTAGTTTAAAGGGTTAGCCTTTAAGTGTCCAAATACCTATTGGGGCCACTAAAATATGACGTACAATGGTGGATTTTCAGGCAATTCGAAATATGTTGCCGCTCCAAAGTATAATGGGGCTTTCCTTGCAATTAAAGTCCCTGTAAACACATTATAAATGTTAGAAATTGTGGAGAAATTGTGGAGTTAGACCGTTAAAACAGTTTTTCACCATTGCTATTTTCCGGATTTTTTGGGCGGGTCTAAAACGGGGCTCGATGACGCACTGGAGCCCTGAGCTCCTGGACACGCCCCTACTTGATGACGCACTAGAGCCACTGAGGCTGGCCGCTCCACTAACAATATAAATAAAGCACATTCGCATCAGTTTGCCGCTCAATCGCGAGTTACTGTCAGTACAATTATTAGTTACTACAGCGTACAGTTTGGTAGTTAGCTATGTCTTCGTCACGGAAATGCGTAGGCTAGCTACCTGGATGCGATCATGTACAAAACAGATCGGTGTCCTTATTTAAATTTCCTAAAAACGATCACATCAAGAAGAGGTGGATTAATTTTGTGAAGAGCTGAGGATCACCACCAAAACCCGCCTCTGTAGTGATAATTTTATACGGGATAGTTTAATAAACTTTCGTCGGAGACAACTGGGATTCACTGATAATCCGCTGTTACTGGTGAATGGGGCCGAACCGACTATCTCCCGCCTCGGCCTTCATCCTCCCGTCGCGCCGACAACTGGTGACATCATCGGCAGTGCGTGCCCACCAATGAGTGTAAGTTGCCTTGTGTGCATATGTTATAATTATTATAATTAACCTAATAAGCTGCTAGGAGCGTCCATTCTCGGCTGTAGCGGGTGACAGTTGAGTGTGGCAAAGGCAGCTTTACCGCGAGTGGGCGTGGTTTCAGCGCAGCCAGCGTACACGCCCCCAGCGTTTGAGAGCAGAGACTACTGCTCATTTTTTCAAGGTTTTGATAGCTTATTTTATGTACTTGCCGGCTTTTTTTATCATTCAAATTTGGCTGGGTGGCTAATAACACATTTTTCTGTGATATGACAAACTCAGAACACATACTTAATTTTGACTTTACAGGGACTTTAATGCTTGGATCACACACCTATGTCTCCTTCTATTAAAAATAATGGCTAGTGTGGTGGCTGTGATATATACGTAAACCTACCAACATCTGTTGCCATGATTGTTGGAATGACTTCTCACAAGAGAAACTATGAACATAGTTGTTGTGTGGAGTGGATTTTTAAGCTTTATAACGATGACAAAACCGGAACAATATCATTGGAATCACATTCAGAATAATGTTTTTTCCAGCTGAGGAATGATATGAACATTGACAGCAAATCGAAATCATTCCTACTTGAGCTTTAATGGTTCATTGATGGTGGCTGAAACTGGTGAAATAATCCTATAGACTTAAAGGAATAGTTCACCCAAAAGTGAAAATTCCATCACTAATTTCCCACCCTCGTGTCGTTCCAAACCCGTAAGACTTTCGTTTATCTTCTGAACACAAATTAAAATCTTTTTGATGAAATCTGATAGCTTTCTGTCCCATCATTGATAGCCTATGCAACTTAAATTAAAGTAATCCATGTGACTCCTGTGGCTTAACCTCAATTTTATGAAGTGACAGGAGTGTTTTGTTTGCGCAAAAAAACAAACAATAACTTTATTTATGAAATATTAATCTCCAACGGGTGTTTACGCAACAGCGCCTGCTTTCGTGTAAATGCAACACACATGCGCCGTGGTGCTCTCATGGAGATTAATATTTCATTAATATTTCAATCAGATTCCATCAAAAGATCTTTATTTGTGTTCCGAAGATAAACAAAAGTTTTGTGGGTTCGGAACGACATGAAGGTGAGTAATTAATGAAAGAATTTTTGGTTGATCTAATTCACCGCTGGCAAAATGGGCTTTCAATATAACTAGCCTGCCTATACAGTAGAAAGACGAAAACATTTGAAATCAACATTTCAAACTTTTAGGCTAAACGGAGGGGAAGAAATAAAAAAAAACTACTGTTCCCTTTCAGTCGCTCATGTTCGACGTAGTCGACGTGTCGACTGATTGGGATCACGCCAGGGAGCCTGTCATCTTCGAGTACTGTTAAAACGAGCCAATGCACATTGGCGTGCATGAAATGCATCATACACTCCGCCCCCGCAGCGCGGGTATAAATACGGACGTGGTTGTCTTTTTTCTCTGGAGCCGATCATTTTGATGTCTCTTAAGAGTGCTGTTGTTATACAACGAGCGAGTGTGTCGGTGTTCTTCTGGAAAGACTCTCTCGTGCTGGTGGTTCTACAGTGCAGTGCAGCGGTGATCGTGAGCTTTGAAGCTCTCAACTGCTGTTTTTACAGCAAGCAGATTTCTGTGTTTGTGTGTGTTGACGGCTGGTTGAGGGCGGAGAAGTGAGTGCTTCACTATTTCAGTTCGCTGATTTAGTGTTGATGCGTGTTCCCTGTGTGCTCCGGCACTAGTGACGGGTCCCATTTTTAGAAGGGCGACACGGGTGAGTTTGTGTCTTTTTTCAAGATGCCATTCCATCTGTGCGTTTCTGGGTGCGGTAGGGCTCTGTCCCCCTCTGACGGTCACGAGAGTTGTATCACGTGTCTGGGCTTAAAGCACGCTGAGGCAGCTCTTGTGGATGAGTCATGTTCCCATTGCGGGAATATGACCGTCTCTGTGTTGAGGTCTCCATCCCCAGGCCCCGATCTGATGTTTCTTCTGGGTTACTTTCTCAGAAGAAGCCTGGAGTGCCATCAGGGCTGGGTGACCTGAGGATTACAGTGACGGGTAATCCGCCCAGCAAAACCCCGTGGATCCCTCACTCCTCTTTCACACCACAGCTGGTGGAGTTCCCCGGTGAGCGTGCTGGTCCCTCTGTGGTGGACCGACCAGCCGTTTCATTCGGGGCCCCTCTAGAGGACAGGATGTCCATCGCAGCATCAGGAAGGGGAGCTGGGCTCTGGAGATGACGACTTGGCTGCCCTGCCTCCCTCTGGGAGACCATAGTTGCCCGAGCCGGATCCAGAGATGACAGCTATGCTCAAAAAGGCCGCAGAGGCGGTAGGGCTTGAGTGGAACCCTCCACCGTGTCCCGGACCGTCTCGGTTGGATGATTGGTTTCTCCTTTCTTTCCTGAAGTGCATGAGGAGTTGACAAGGTCATGGACGCCACCTTTCTCTGCCAGAAATCGCCTGAGTAGCTCCTCCCCCTCACTACCCTTGATGAAAAATAAAAAAAGTGAAAGTGACACGTGATGGCCAAGTATGGTAACCCATACTTGGAATTTGACCTCTGCATTTAACCCATCCAAGTAAGTGCACACACATTAGGAGCAGAGTAGTGAGTAGTGAACACACACACACACACTGCAAACGTGGATACACACACCCAGAGCAGCGGGCAGCCTTGAGTGGCGCCCGGGGAGCGATTGGGGGTTAGGTGCCTTGCTCAAGGACACCTCAGTCATATTCCTGCCGGTACTGGAATCGAACCAGCAACCTTTGGGTCACCAGTCCAACTCTGTTACCATTAGGCCATGACTGCCCCCGTGACTGCCCCCATGACTGCCCCCTGTTACCATTAGGCCATGACTGATGGAGGAGTGGTGAAGGGCTACGAGGTTATCCCTCCAGTGGAGTGATCTGTTGCGATGCAACTGTGTTGCAGTGACCGCTACCTCGTGGAAGGGGGATCCTCGTCTCCCCTCTAAGGCCTGTAAGTTTTCATCCGTTCTGACGGGCAAGGCTTACAAAGCCTGTGGGCAAGCCGCTTCCTCTCGGCATGCCATGGCGTTGCTTCAGGTCCACCAGGCCCAGGCACTCATGAACATGCACGAGGGTAGCCCAGACCGTGAGCTCATGGTTGAGCTCCGCACTGCAACCGACCTCGCGCTCCAGGGCACGAAGGTTGCAGCTCGCGATCAGTCTGGAGATGTCCACCCTGGTGGTCCAGGAGCGCAATCTCTGGCTCAACCTGGCTGACATGAGAGAAGCGGATAAGGTTCGGTTCCTTGACTCTCCTATTTCACAGGTTGGGCTATTCGTTGACGCGGTAGGGTACTTTGCCCAGCAGTTTTCTGTCGCCCAGTAGCAGACATCCTGCCCCGGCGGCCTGCTGCTGCCTCCACCAGTCGGCCGGTGGCAGATCCTCCTCCTGCTCGTCGCCGAGGGTGTCCGCCTGCAGCCGGCTCCGCTAGACCTTCGCAGCAGCCTCCACCCAGGTCTCAGCGTGAAGCCGGCCGCAGAAGGGGCACCTTCCCGCTTCAGGTGCTTCCAAGCCAGGTGGCAAGCAACAGCGAAAGCGTTCCTGAGCTGGCCACACAGGGATGGAGGAATGCTCTTAGGAGATGGTCACCGATCCAACTCCCTTCACTCGGTGGAGGGCCGGGTTAAGTTTTTGTTTTATATGTGTGTCTGTCTCCCACATATTCAAAGAAAAATAAATTTCTACATTCCTGGGCCCCAAGAGGTCTAGTCTGGCGGTGTGTGACCCTGCAAAGCCTTGCACCCTTCAGCCTCCTCTTGTTCGCCAGCCGGCAGCCAGATGTGGTTTGAGGACCCAGTCATCCGCCTTCTCACGCATCCCCTGCCGCTCAGTGGAGTCAGGTAAGTGTTGCACTGCACACTCACCGCTTCGGGCCGCCCTCAGGCCTCTCGAGCTGCGTCCCTGTCCTCCACCTCGCTGCCCCACCTTAGGTACGTCTGTGGTTCCCTGGCCCCTGGCCCGGTTGTGGAAGCCTAAAATGCTTCCCAAACGGTCCTGCTGGCCCCAAACTGTACCATCAGACTTGGCGTGCAAATTATTTTCGCTCGGCTTCCGCCTAAGCTCAATGATATTCATCATAGCTAGGTGTTGAGCAGATATGCTTCTAATAAATTAGTGATATTATCACACCTAGGTGTTGAGCAATGCTCCTGTCTTGTGTGCGCACATCTCAGTCTACTGGCGAAGGACGCGATGCAGCCGCTCCCTCCAGCTGATATGAAGGCCGGCTTCTATAAGCCCGTACTTCGTTGTACCCTAGAGAGTTGGGTCGCGACCATCTTGGTCCTTTGTTAATTGAGACGGGCCCTTTTTCGAAAGCCTCCATTCAATTTGTTATACAGAGATGCATTTCCAAATGTTGTCCCCATAATTGGTCTGCAGCGTTCGACCTGAGAGACATGTACTTCAGATCTCTATCCTTCCGCACCACAGGCCATCCTGTGTTTTTGCGTTTGAAAGGTGTGAAGTATCAGTACAAAGTCCTACCCTTCAAGTGCTCAGAGCCAGTTGGGTCCTCAGGTCAACTGGGAAAGAGTAAACTCGTCCACGGGCTGAGGATCTCTTTTCTAGTTTGGAGATGGATTCGGTCCACCGCATCTCTGAAAAAGAGTATGTGGATGCTTAGTGCTGTATAGAAGTGAGAAAAAGTCCAACTGAAACTCTTCAGAGGCTCCTGCGGCATATGGTAGACGTAGCCGCTTGGCTTCCTCCATATGAAGACTGCTTCAGCACTGACTTTACGGCCGAATCCCGAGGTGGCCATGGCAGAGCACCTGGCCTGTCGCCAAACCCTCAGTCCATAACAGACCTTTTGTTTCTCCGGGCTAACGGTCCCTAAAACAAGTGTCCATCAATACAGGCTGAGGCCGACTGCATTGGCATCCATTGCCTCGAGTTGCTTTGCTGTTCATCTCGCTTTGAGACACCGCTACTCAGCGAATTTGTACTGGTCTGAAAAGACAACATTGCAAACGTTGCGGTACGCTTCCCTCGCATGTCACAACTCATGGAGTCTCCGTCCCCAGGCGGTCGAGCTGTTTGGGACCACTTCATGGGCCGCACAGTTACATCTGTTGCCCCTCCGGACTCGTCCCTCCGCCAGTTGTTCTTTTCTCCTGTCCGAGTGGACATCCCTCGACAGGGAAAAAACTCTGGCGACAGCTGGCCCCAGGGCCCCCGCAGAAATGCATTCCCCAGTCAGCCTTCTTGCACACAACTGTGCTAAAGTCAGGGAGGAGATACAGCATGTCTTGCTAGTTGCCCCTTATTGGCCCAACCATACCTCTTCTCTCAACAGCCCTTCCTGACTCCTTCCTCTGAGTACATTCTCAGGGATGGGGCATGATGGCACCCGCGTTTAGACCTTGGAGAGTTCCAAGTCTGGTTCTAAAAAGAACGGGACACCTCTGTATTGACGCACATCATGATGCAGTGGATACAAGTCCGTGGGAAGCACGAGGGGAGGGGAGCAAGGAAAAATAAGACGCCTTGCGCCACCTTTTCCCTCTTGGGACTTATCCACATTTAAATTCAATTCAAGATGGCCGACACAGCAGCAGTGCCTGAGTGAAGCTCTTCAAATCTCATTCTGCTAAATGCGCTAATTGATTAATCTTCGTGCATATCTATCCTACATTAACTTCTGATTGTTATTAGAGGTACAAAACCTCCTTTTTGTGTTGGACAGGACTTGTTGGACGGACACTGTAACAACTTGTTCATTTGATCATCTCACCTGTGCTCCGCCATAGAACAAAACGCGTCCAACGCATTCATTTTGAATGCTCTCCAACAACTTAAGCAAGAGATGTTCACGTATTTTGACCCGAAACTTGACAATCTGCAATTAGCTGCCAATGCGTTGCAGTCTTCCCTTAAATCTCTCGGGGATCAAGTAGGCGAGCTCGAATTTAGAGTCAGTTCAAACCAGGATAACATAACTGATCTAGAGCAACGCGTTGAGACGCTGGAGAAGCAAAATACTATCCTGCTACAGAAAGCCGAGGATGCCGAAAATCGGAGTAGAGCCCTAAATCTTCGCTTCATTCACGTTCCTGAGCGAGCTGAAGGTACTGATACAATCGGCTTTATTGGACGTCTACTTACCCTTCTCTTCGGCGAAGCTAGCTTTCCTACTCCACCGGTGATCGACCGTGCTCATCACATTCCTTAGGATTCCTTCTCCACTTTCGGGACAAACTTAAGATTCTTAGCCTCGCTCGGGAGAAAAAGGAGCTGAGGTATTTGGGCTCTAGAGTCTTTATCTATCCCGATTTCAGCCATGGTTTGACGCAGAAACGCCGCTTGTTTGACCCGGTAAAAAATAAACTACGCGAGATGGGGATTCGCTACGCGCTGTTGTATCCAGCTACCCTCAGCATCCACATCGGTGAAGTAGCCCACCTTTGCAACTCTCCAGACGAATCAGAGGTGCTTATTCGGGATGTTCTGATGAAGTCTACCTAGTTCGGGTCTGTTCTGTTTTGCACTTCTCCTTTGGAAATATTAATAATTGGTTTGGTTTATTTTATTTACTTCTTCCTGGATTGCATCATTCACAGACTGAGACTTGGAATTTTTTTTCTCTCTCTCTTTTCTTTTTCGTTTAGTAAATAATGTTTTGGTTTGTTTGGTTATCTGTTTTTGTAGAGTGTGTATGTGGTTTTGTATGTGCGCTGACTCCCATGGTGCTCACCCACCCTTTGCTTTTATTTTCCAATACGTACTTACATGGATCTTTTCACTAGTCACTGTTTTTTAATTTATCTATAAATATGGGTAAAGGTCTTTACTAGGGATGGCCCGATACCGATACTGGCATCGGGGATCGGGTCGATACTGTCCTCATATACTCGTACTCGTACTCATAATAATTCGCCGATACCACGCCCCGATACCACGTACATTTTGCGAAACGAAACTGGCCGCCGCGAGTGCTTTGTCGAGGTGAACTGAGGCATAGGGACGTGCACTCCCAACGCAATAGAGTGTGGCGCGGGACTAGATCTGATGGCCGAGCGCGAGCGCGGGCGGTAATGCACTCTGTGTGTGCGGGTTGCCGGAGAATAAAACGATTCGCGGGACTCCCGCAAACTAGAAATATCTATGAATAAAACATATAAAAACTAATAGATTTTTATTCATCTGTTGCAGAAAAGCAAGAATAACAACTAAAACAAAATAGAAACGATTTACAGGCCAGAGTTTCTATTCATAACATGTTTGCAGCGTTGAGCGATGTAGCCAATCACAGTCATATGTGTTGATTTCTTGAACGCAATGGCCAATCAGAAGCATTTAAGATAGACTCCCCTCACCGCTCAAAACTTTTTTGTTCAGAGCTGAATTCTGTATGCTGGCAAATCCTCTAATTATAACAAACAAAGTGTGGATATTATGAAAGATTCATTGTGCAGTCAGCTTCATTGATAATAACAGATGTGTGAGATCGCGATGAACTGTCAGCTTTTTAGGAATTAGGCTATTAAGGGAGCGCACTTTGAGTCATTCCAGACCATGCACGCAGTAGCCTGCTTGCTTTTATGTTAAATTAACAGTGGTTTGTGTGTTAATACATTTATTATTTTACTCATTATTATTTATTTTTAGACTAGTTAAAACAAGCAGAGAAGAAAATAAAAACAGTCTTCTAACCTGTGTTCTAAAATAGTCTTCTGTTTTTCTGGGAGCCTATACTTACTTTTGTGGTAGAAATATCGGTATCGGTACTCGGTATCGGCAAGTACACAAATGTAAATACTCGTACTCGTATCGGTTTGAAAAAAAATGGTATCGGGCCATCCCTAGTCTTTACATTATGCACCTGAACATTAGAAGTCTACTCCCCAAAATTGATCAACTACGAGCGTGGTTAGCCTATAATAATCCAAGTATTATTACATTATCCGAAACTTGGCTTACCAGCAATATTTCTGACACCGATATTAGTATAGACAACTATAAATTATTTAGATCTGACAGAGGTACAAGGGGAGGCGGAGTAGCTACTTATGTATCATCTAATGCTTAACTTATGGTTCCTATTGAGATTCCAGAACTTTTGAAGGACTGTTCATCAAAATTACTCTGCATGAAAACAAGCAGCTAATTATTGGAACTATTTATAGACCGCTTACCTCTCTGAAATTGGAATCAATTAAAAATATTATTTCTACTGTCTCTTCCCTAGTTTCTAATAAAGAAATGATACTTATGGGTGACTTTAACATTAATTGGCTTCATTCATCTACACTTACTGAAAGAAATATGATTAATAGCTTAAACTTGACTCAACTTATAACTGAACCCACAAGACTTACTCTTACCTCTAAATCTCTTTTGTATTGGGCCTTAGTTTCTCACCCTGAACAATAACTAAATCTGGGGTTCTACCAGACTGCTTTAGCGATCACCATATGATCTATTGTATTTGGAAAATTGTGAAGCCATGTCTCCCTCCCAAATTTGTCAAGTTAAGGCAAACCAAATTCTTTAATAGTGACCAATTTTATTAATGATTTGCATCAAATTAACTGGTATAGGCTGAATCTAATTCCATTTATTGATGATGCATGGAATTTTCTATATACTGAGCTCTTGAATGTTATAAATAAGCATGCGCCTTGGATCAGTGTTAAAGTTAAAGGCAGTCACTTGCCATGGGTAAATGGAGACCTTATTAATCTCTTTAAGGCGAGACACGGCAGGCAAAAACATCGTTTCTTTTTCACTGGTCAATTTTGAGATTTTGGGATATTTGTCTTCAATAACATGTCTTCTTTCAGACTTGTGGTGAAAAAAAGTCCGAAATACACATTTAGGTCTTTATTTTACTACACTTTGTCTGTTTGCGTCTGTAGATTTCTCATAAATTCATCAAAAGTTGTTGTTATAAATCATCCCTCTGCTCCGCGATCGCGATCTGCACCCTGTCATCACACACACCGTTAGAAAGCTCTCTCTCTCCTGAACAAGACCGCCGGATCCAAATATGGTCATTTCCTTTTTATCAGCAACCAATCGCGAAAGTAAAAGGGGGGATTTTACTCTAAATGCGCAATCTCATTGGCTGATGCTAAATCTTTAAAGCACGTTTTCTCAAAATGTCTTTTCTCTCATACTCCAAGTCCGAAATCTCCAGTTCAGTAGCACCTATATACACCAAACTTTCCAGTCTTGTACCTAGTTATATTATGAAGACATTTACAGAGGGATTTGTAAATATATTATTCCTAGCCTGATTTATATAACCTTTTATTCCCAAAAATATGGCGAAAATCATTTTTTTAAGGCTATTGGCAGTATATTCTGATTTACAGGATAACAAAAGTAGATATCCATAAATCCCTCTGTAATTTTTTCCCCATCTAATATGTGAACACAATGAAAAAATAATTTTGAACCTGGCTTTGTCCAATACTCAGATTTCGTTTTTTAAAATATATGCAAAATAGCGCATATTTAATTAGACAATGCCTCATTTGCATATTTAAACATTAAATTACAGAAAACTTGTAATACATTTTTTTCTCATCTTAATGTAGGTAATCAACTGGCAAAGTTTCATGGTGATATCTGATAGTTAAAAAAATTACCCTATTCACCTGTAGTGTCTCGCCTTAAACAGAGGGATAGAGCTTGGTACAAGTTTCGACGTACAAAATACACTGCTGACTGGGAAGAATACAAATGATTGAGGAACATTTGTACTATGCAAACGAGAAACTCCAAATCAAATTATTTCAGAAATTGTCTAACGAATAATTTTAAAAACCCACGACGATTTTGGAAACAGGTTAATAATGTACTTGGGAAATCAGGGCGGGCTACAACCAATTTGAACCTGAATAATGAAAGTATAGATGATCCAGCAATCATTGCTAATGCTTTTAGTTTACATTTTTCTCTAGCACCACAAAGCACAGACCTCTACTTTTAAACCTGATCTGGCTCCTTGTTTTCATACAGGCAGTTCCTTTTCATTTACAGAGGTCAGCCCAGCTGATGTACAAAGGGTTATAAGTGAACTGCCGTCTATCAGTGGTGCTGGTCTAGATGGCATTGAGAATAAGTTTATTAAAATTGGCTCTCATGTATTAGCAGTGCCATTGGCCTCACTTTTTAACTTGTCGTTCTCTTCATGTATATTTCCTTTAGCTTGGAAATGTGCCAAAGTTATCCCACTTCACAAAGGTGGTAATCTTGATAATATTAATAACTACAGACCCATCTCAATTATTAACAGAGTGGTAGAAGTTTTTGAGAAAATTATCTTTTTCCAATTATCGAATTATTTAGCTGATAATAAACTATTATCTCAATGCCAATCTGGATTCAGAAAAAAAATTTCTACCACCACAGCACTTCTTAAATTTACCAATGATGTGTTCTGGAGTTTTGATAATCGTATGTGTACAGGTGCATTATTTTTAGATCTTACTAAAGATTTTGACTTAGTTGATCATTATTTACTTTTAGACAAATTGTATTCTGTTGGTTTGTCCACTTCTTCTTTGCTTTGGTTCAATTCTTATCTGCATAATCGTCGCCAGTGTGTGTCCTTTGGGGGCAGTATGTTCATGTTCTCAGTTCACAGGAATTGACAGAGGAATTCCTCAAGGCTCCTCTCTTGGGCCTTTATTATTTTCGATATTTATCAATGATCTTCCGCGTAGTTGCACTGGATGCAATATTCAACTTTATGCTGATGATAC
Source organism: Gila robusta (assembly GCA_030770095.1). NCBI lineage: Eukaryota > Metazoa > Chordata > Actinopteri > Cypriniformes > Leuciscidae > Gila > Gila robusta. The sequence goes on along the minus strand of JAVALU010001949.1, from coordinate 722,687 downwards.
GGTCATTTATTGTTCCAAACCTAATATTTATGACATCAGCACTACATTACAAAATGGTTTTGATTCAGTCCAGCGGTGGCTATTGTCAAATAAGCTTCTACTTAACAAATCAAAATCATATTCAATGCTTTTTAAAAAGAAACAGAGTCCTTTATCTGAAAATTTACTAAAAATTACATTTATGGATCAAACTCCTTTAAAATCTACTAGGCAGGTTAAAGGGTTAGTTCACCCAAAAATGAAAATTCTGTCAGTAATTACTCACCCTCATGTTGTTCCAACCCCGTAAGACCTTCGTTCATCTTCAGAACACAAATTAAGATATTTTTGATGAAATCTGAGAGCTGGATCACTCCTCCATACTAGTCCATAGGCTTCTTCAGGGATTGAAACTTGCCAGCCCCGAAAAGTTATCAAAAACATCGTTAAAATAGTCCAAGTGACTACAGTGGCTCAATCTTAAGTTTATTTATTCATTTCCTTCTCTGTGTGCCTCGAGTCAGTTCTGTTGTACGTGACACGCATCACCCACATGAACAGCGTCGGCCAATAGTGAGCCTACGTGTGACGTAGCGCTACGCAATCACACTAAGGTAACTGACTAGAGGCCCATAGAGAAAAGAAATGAATTGTTGAAATAAAGTCGTTATTTTTGTTTGTTTTTGCACACAAAAAGTATTCTCGTCGCTTGATAAACTTAAGATTGAGCCACTGTAGTCACTTGGACTATTTTAACGATGTCTTTAATAACTTTTCGGGGCTGGCAAGTTTCAGTCCCTGAAGAAGCCTATGGACTAGTATGGAGGAGTGATCCAGCTCTCAGATTTCATCAAAAATATCTTAATTTGTGTTCCGAAGATGAACGAAGGTCTTACGGGGTTGGAACAACATGAGGGTGAGTAAATACTGACAGAATTTTCATTTTTGGGTGAACTATCCCTTTAAGTATCTTGGCCTTTGGCTTGATTCTGATCTTTCTTTTAGCACTCAGGTTCATAATATAACTAATAAGCTCAACTGCTCACTTTTTTTATATCAATCAATGAACTGTTTTGATTATCCTGTCAGAAAAATAATTGTTTCTCAACTATTATTGCCAATCTTGGATTATGCTGACATTGTATATCAAAATACTACAGCCTCCTGCCTTCAGTCTCTTAATACAGTCTACAGTAGCTTGTGTAGATTTATTCTCCGCTGGCCCTACAGAACACACCATTGTGAAATGTATTATCAACTGTCCTGGCTGACCCCACCAGATAGAAGGCGTTTTCATTGGTTACAATTTATTTTTAAATGCATTTATATGGATTATCCTTCCTATTTAAAATAGTATTTAATTCCACTTAGATCATCTTATAATTTGCGACACAATAAACAAATGTATTTTTTCATTCCTCAAATCAATAAAGAAATAGGAAGATATGCATTTCAATACAAAGCACCGTATGATTGGAATAACCTTCCAAGTTTGATTCGCTCTTTAACTTCCTTTTCAATGTTTAGAAATCACCTAGCTCAACATCTTCAGAATATATGTAATTGTTTTTACATTTTTTTTTTTTTTTTTTGAGCTGGTTAAAGGGCACAGGTCGAGGTAGAAGTATTATCGGTGGTCACCACTACCCTCTATAGTGGCTACCACTGATTGAGTTGATATCATAACATTTTTTGTATGTATAGGTGCTTACTGGTGTCTAGATGTGTGTTTCGGTACATACATATTATATGTGTTTACTTTGTTTAGGGATGAGTGCGCCACCTTTGGAGAGTGTATGTGGTTTTTTTATTTTGTTATTTTCTATTTGACTGATGTTGTAAGGTCAATGTCAATTTCTGTATCTGGATTCGAGGACCCCCTCGAAAACGAGATGGTTCATCTCAAGGGGTTATTCCTCCTCAATAAATAAATGTCAAATCTCTGGTGCTACTGCACTGCAGATACCTCCCTTGAGCCCTGCAGGCAGTGAGTTAAAAATCCTGTTTTTAGAGAAACAATTCTCCTGCTTGCTTGGTCTCTATATAGAGGGTAGGGACTTGGACGCATTTTCAGTCAACGAATCGTGCCTGGAATTCGGGCAGACTAAATCTCAAGATATTTGAGACCCCGACCTGGATATGTGCCCAAGGTTTAGGGCTGGACGATTAACCGAAAAATAATCGAAACCGAAATTCAGAGCCTATAACCGACGTGATTTTACCATGTCGGTTATTTCGGTTTTTGAATACTATTAATATATCCGCCCACTGAGTGTTCGTACTTTCCCCTTAAAACATAGTAGTCACGTCACTCCACCTCGTCCAGTCTGCGACATTGAAACAACATGAGCCCCTTTCACACAGCGCGTTGATCCCGGGAAATTGCCAGAACAAACACCTGTGTGAACACAAACTCGGCCTGGGATTGGTGCCGCCAGGTTGGGAACAGAGTAACAATTGCTGTGTTCAGTCCATGGTTCAGTCACGGAGTGCACGCTGTGTGAACAAAAGCCGTAGCCTAATCAATGTCGCGTTGCAGCCTAATGATGCCGTTTAAGCCGGGATCGTTCGCTAGCGTGAAACGGTACGTAATGCGCTAGTTTATGATCGAATCAGAGAAAAACAAATGCACAAGCGTGGTTTTTCGAAAAAGAAATCGCAACTCATAAGCAAACTATAGACGCTGCTGAGACGCTGCTAAAACTATAGACGCTGCTGAGATGTCACGTGTCTTTGCGGGTTGTGTGTGAATGCACTCTGATTCCTAGAATACTGAGTCAACTCAGCAACAGGAGCTGCTTGTACCAAAGAAACACGAGAAAAAAAAGAGAGAGACTGATAAACGCCCAGCAACAAGTGCCTCCACTCTACAAAGCAGCTTTCGATAACACAAGCATTTTACAGATGCTATACAATATGAAAAGGATTAGTTTTTTTAGTTTTATACAAGTTATATTTTACTTTTTAGATGACAATATTTACAATAATTTATTTTATTTACAAAAATAACTATTTTCTACGTTTTTTTTTTAAATATTTTTAAAATATTTAATAAGCATTAAAAGCTATCTGTGTGTTTCCTTAGTTTAGAATCCCAAAGATTATGCACTCTTTCATTAGAAAAAAAAATACATACATATTTACAGAATAAGCCTTGCCAGTGACATATGAGAAAGCAAAAAAAATTAAATAATCGTTCAGTAATCGTAATCGAGGTGACTTGTTCGATTAATCGTGATTATGATTTTAGCCAAAATCGTTACAGCCCTACCAAGGTTCCTACCTCTCCTACGGGTCCAGGTGTTGAACCTGCAAGCGTTGCCCCGGAGGAGGCAGACCCAGCCATGGCTTTTCTCTGTCCGTCTGCTCCATTGCGGTTATACGTGCTCAGAATGCAAAGCCTGGACCTCAGACAAGCTCTTGTCTATTACGGAGACCAGCAGAAGGGAAGGTTTCAAGCAGGGGTTGGCCCACTACATTTGGTCGCCTTCATCTTGGTGATTTCCCAAGGTGCACGTGCCCACCTGGCTGGTGAGCTCCTCCCAAGTGAGTGTATTGCTCCCTCCTAGGCGTTGACACAGAATGCCCCGCTGAACAGATGATATATAGAGATGGGGGCTGGGCGACACCTATCACGTTCGCTAGAGAACTAGCCTATGTGTCGAACTGCTGCTTCCCGTGGGCTCCCTTCACATGAAACCAGTTTCATTGTAAGCCCGGTTTGAAATGTCGGCTTGCTGCGCCATTCCCTTCCTATGGAATGGATACGTGCGCAATTCTTGCTCCAGTGAGTTCCCCTTATTAGCCGAACCCTGTCGAGTTCCTCCATACCTTTCGCAACGGACGTGGCGGAACGTCCGAAGCCAGGCCTATCACTTGCATGTACTGGTGGAACCTGTGTTAGGCTGGGTGCATATGTTGTGATCCCTCTGGCGATCCCATATGTGTATTCCCTCTGCCGTCACTGTTCGGTTGAGTTTCTCCCCTGTGATAGGCTGGAGCCACCCCAGTGACATTCCATATGTTGTACTGCCCGGTCATCCACCCAGTCCATATGTGTATTCTCCACATGTTTTCTCCCGTCGGGCAGAATGTGGCTTCCGCAGCATACTCCTTTCCAACGAAGGATCGTCATCTCAGTGTTGTCCAAGTCTGACTGAGTGAGTCTTGTGGAACGCGGGGGATCAGAAGGCTTTTGTTTAGGCACTGGAAGGTGGCAGCACTAGTGGTGTTTTAATTGGGATCCCAATCAGTCGACACGTCAATTATGTCGAACGTGAGCGGCTGAAAGGGAACGTCTCGGTTACGTATGTAACCCTCGTTCCCTGAAGGGTCCCGTCGCCACTATTACTGGACCACCGCTGACTCAGAGTTACGCTCGGCTCCTCAGCGAAAAACAACTAGTGCGTGATGCATTTCACGCACGGCAATGTGCATTGGCATGTTTTAACAGTACTCGAAGATGACAGGCTCCCTGGCGTGATCCCAATCAATCGACACGTCAACTACGTCGAACATGAGCGACTGAAAGGGAACGAGGGTTACATACGTAACCGAGACGTTCTGTCAGTTCCGCCCAGCCTCCCTGAAGCAAAACATATTCGCACACAGGTAAGAAAGCTGTTTTGCTGACAAATAAACATGAATTTTAAGGCCCAGGTAACACTGAGAATGAGTAAACATTGTTCATTACATATACTACAGACATTGTAAAAATACAAAGCGGGGTAAAAAACGGCAGTGTTACACTTTGTCACATTTTAAAATTTATGAATTTCATTGCATTGCCTCTAAGTAAGAGAACTGCTAAATTGCACAAAAGATACACACCATGAATGTGATTGACCAGAAAATAATTGTGATCAGCAGACAGGATGTGTACTGAAAGACCACTCGAAAATTGTTCTCAGGAGCAATGGTTTTGTTGTGTACTTCTCTCATGTTGTTGAAAATCTTCAGGAAGAATTGGATGAGCATTGATGAGATTGATGTGCACAGTCTAATGACCAAAGGACGTGAACGGAGTTTAGCTCTGTGCTCTTTCTTAGCCATGTTATCCCTATAGAATTTTGCACCTGTAAGAGATAAAAACTTTATATTACATATTGTGTTCATCAGATGAAAATGCAGTCAAGAGAAAGGTGGCAGATGAATAAGAATTGTCGGTGTGTTAACAGCACACTGTATAATTTTTAGCTATGATTTTGCCATCAGAGGCCAATTTCAGGCAGGGCTCGACATTAACGCTTGTCCGCTTGTCCGGGACAAGTGGATTTTTTGAAGGGACAAGTAAAAGAGAATTTTACTTGCCCGACCGGACAAGTAGCCTGATTAGAACATCAATAACAAAAATAAACAAATAACTAGGGAATCACTAAACCGAGAGAATTATTCTGATTTTATTACATTTATTGTAAGTTGCGATCGATTGTGGATAATGTATTACTGACGGTAAGGTTGCGCTGTTGACGCTTGCCCAGCCTTTTGGGGAGAAATCTACACAAATGTGCGCAGCACACACACACTCAGTTAACCCTCTGGGGTCGAGAAACGCGCCGGCGCGTTTTGCTCGATTTTTTTCACATAGCAGGAAAATAGACTTAAAATACTCTGTCATTTTTGGTCATTCAGACTTAAGAAATATAAAAAAATAAACTGTTGAATGTCTATTTTTTTATGTGTCCACTTACAATCGAAATAAAACATTGTGCTTTTGTAAAATAAAGAAAATAAACAGGGTGTGCTTTCTGTCTCTCCATCTTCGTTAACCTTTTTTCTGGAGCACGTCTCTAAACTTAAACAAAACTCAGCGAATACTATTCACCCAAGCATGAGCAATATATCTTTATAATCATTTAAGTTTGTACTTTTAAAATATCTAATTCAAAATTAAAATAAATATTCTCTGTTTATGTAATCTATAAAAAAAGAGAGAGGTGTCAGCCGATCTCATTATCGTTCTCTCAGCTCATTATTCTGCTAATGTGACACGCCCACGGAGAGCGCGCGGTATTCAAACGCAAATGATCTAAGGCAAGCCATTCAAACATGCCAACGCCCACCAGCTGGTTTATAAAACACATCATGTTTAATAAAAACTTGTACTTTACCTCGTCTTGCTACCTGTGAGGAATAATACTATCTAATAACCCTGGAAAATGTACTAGAAGTGCTGGTAGTTTCATTTCGAGGAGCAACGGATCCAGCTGATGTAGTAAGTCATTTATTCTTAAGTGCTTTGTTCTAATCGCGATATTGAATAGTGTCTGTACACCGCAAAAAGACTGTTTAAATATGAATTGCGTGTCTGTGTGTAGGCTAAATGATGAATGAACAGCACAGACGCGCGCGTTGTTTACTACAGTTATACAGCACGTGTCTGTGCCGTTCATTCACTCTCGCACCTACATTAGTAAACATGTTATTTTTACATGAACACATCCAAACTATATTGCTATAGCCTACTAAGATGAGTAAAAATAGACTGAAATATGTTGAAATAAAATGTCTGTATAAGCAACAAACTGCAAATTAACATGTATATGCTAATATATTATACACAACATGTTATAGACTAAATATGAATGTTTAGACAAGATTTTGTGATTAGTTTTGGATAGATTATAAAGTTTTGACTGTAAAAAAAGATTACTGTCACATTAAATAGTTAAGCTTTTGTTCACCAATTTCTGCTCATATGTTAAATATACTATAGTATGATGTTTTGTCAAAAATAAAGTAGGTATATTGAATTATCAACTAAGATGTTATTATAGTGTTTGTTCCAATATTCAAACTAATGAATCCTTACCTTTTTTAATACGTATGATAAAATGTATACTTTTTACAAAGAAAGAATACACTTGAAATATTGTTAAAATTGTAATTGTTGTTGTAATTGTAACCTATTTGTAATTGGTTACAATTTCAAATTGTAAAATATGTATATATAGATAATTTCTTTTGTCCTTGCATTCTTTGGGACCCTGTGACACACCTGTGTGAAAGGCTAATTAATATGCAGCTCATTATGTATGTGGCACATTATCCGGCCTTTGTCTTCTCAGGTGTGAACACGCCTCCACGCATATTGCCTTTCCAAACAAAAGGTGTCTTATAAAATTTAAATCAATGTATTGTTTTGTGTAAATGATTAGGCAGGATGATTTTCAGATCATTTTGAAGCAAAAATTCTAGGCAACAACGCCCATTAGTCAAAAGTCTTGTGGACACATATTTAGTATGTGTTTTGTGGCCTTATTTCAGACACTTTAAGTTTTAGTTTTTTCAATAACCATGCATAAACAATATTCTCTCAAAAATGCAAACATGTACATACATTTTGCTCACATATTATGGTAGCCCTGTTTGTGCTAAATAGAGTGTAATTACACCTTTGCTATTAATATGTTTATAAGCAACTGAAAAAAGCACAAATGTCAGGGCATGTCAAAACATCTCAAGGACCCCAAAAATACCTTGGACCCCAGAGGGTTAACCCCCTGGGGTCGGCTATCGCGCCGGCGCGATAGTCTCGCTTTTTTTTCTTATCAGTGCAAAAGAAACTCAAAAAACTCCGTCGAATTTTGTCATACAGGCAAGTGTTATACATTTTTAAAAACTGTTAAATCTCTTCTTTTTTTGTGTACACTAATAATAAAAACAAAAAGTTGTGTTTTTCGTAAAATAAAGAAAAAAAACATGATGCACGTTCTGTCTTCTCTCTCAATGTGAAGTTCATTCTGAAACGCGACAGAAACTGATCTGTAACTCAGCCAATACTTGCCACCCACACATGAAAGTAATGTCTTTACAAAGTTCGAAGTCTCCTTTTTTAAATGAAGTAAATCATATCAAAAACAAATATTCTCGGTTTAAGAAATCCGTATGAAAGCAACGACATGTACAGTTTCTCCAGCCCGAGCTCATTAACTTTAATTTGACCACACCCCCACGCGCGTGAGCTGTTCACATTCAAATGATCCACGTGAAGGAACGCAGAGCTGTTAACGCCCTCATCAGCTCGAAACAAAGAATCAGCGACTCCAGTATTTCTCTACTTTTCATCAGTTTGGAAGACTGTTTGTGCTGTGGATTTACCTTGGATTTACCTAAGGAGGACACATTTTTATTATGAGAACAATTTTTAAGGTAAGAGACATAATAGTAAGTGTTTTATTGTTGCATAAACTTTACATTGTAGCTACTAAACTCAAACTGGTGCAGCCTAAAATGTTATGAAATGAGATACTAGTAGGCCTATGCTAGTATGAGTGTTTATTCTAATATGGTGAATATTTTAATGTTTAGACCTGTGTTTACTGTTAAATACTGTGTTTGTGGATATCTGCTCAAACGTAGATGTATAATGTAACAACAATGTTTCATAGTTTGGAGCGGCTCGATCGCTGCACGCGCTGAGTTTGGGTCTGAGTCACGCTGTGTGTTTGAAAAGCAAAACACGCCACACATTAGGCTTCACGACAAACTCATCTCATTTCATAACGAATAGAAATATTTGAAGTAACATATGATAAACAATATATGTTTGTCTAGTGTAGTGTTACTGAAAAGTGTTCATTTTTAACGATTTATAGGCTGCCTGCTATCTAGGCTATTGTTATTATTTTATGCAGCCCTACACATGCCTATATACAAGGCACAACAAACTAGGTGTTCCTATATATATTTACAAAATACATATACATATATACACTGCCGTTCAAAAGTTTGGGGTCGGTAAGATTTTTAATGTTTTTAAAAGAAGTCACTTATGATTAGATTATTTTTCAGATAAATGCTGTTCTTTTGAACTTTCTATTCATCAAAGAATCCTGAAATAAAAATGTAAATAACTGTTTTCAACATTGATGATAATGAAAAATGTTTCTTGAGCATCAAATCATCATATTATACTGATTTCTGAAGGATCATGTGACACTGAAGACTGGAGTAATGATCACAGGAATAAATTACACTTTACTATATATTTACATAGAAAACAGCTGATTAACATTGAAATATTATTTCACAATATTACTGGGTTTGTTTTGTATTTTTACTCAAATAAATGCAGCCTTTGTGAGCATACGTGACTTCTTTTAAAAACATTAAAAATCATACCGACCCCAAACTTTTGAACGGCAGTGTGTGTGTGTGTGTGTGTGTGTATATATATATATATATATATATATATATATATATATTGTGTGTGTATATATATATGTATATGTGTGTGTGTGTGTGTGTGAGTGAGTGAAAAATCTAAAATGTATTCCCAGAATCGTGCAGCCCTATAGTTTCTCTTGATATCAACATGTTTACAGGTGTTTATTTATTTATTTTTTAGAAAGGGACCAGATGCCACTGGATGAGTCCTGCTGACTTCAACATTCACATGAGTCTCTGTACATGAACATGGTAAAATGAAAAGTCAAACACCTTGGACATGACAGGTATGTAGGCTACTATGTTTCAGGAATGGCACAAAGGTGTGTGACTGTTTAAGTCTTTGTCTTTACATCAGTGTGTTTACTAATGTGCTTTTTGTCCTTTGTTGTGTATCTTTGGATTATGTTGTGTTGTAAATAAATCCAGACAATCTAAAAGCCATTCTTTTTTTAATTTCTCCTCATTCTTTGTGCAAGGCTTCTCATGATGATAGGGCCTGATAGCCCCTAATAGGGCCATTAGGGGAGGGTCTTTGTCTTTCTCAGGTGTAAAATGCATTCATATTAATGAGAGATCCACGCCTCCTCGCATAAAGCTTTCTCACACAAAACACGTCATACAAATTTTAAATCAATATATTGTCTTATCTAAATGAGTATGCAGGATGATTTTCACATAGTTTTGGAGCAAATATTCTAGGCTACGTGATACAATTTTCAAAAGTCTTGTGAAGAAATAATCACTATGGGTTTTATGACCTTATTTCAGTGACATTTGTTTTTTGTTTTTTCACAAACCACGCCTAAACATTATTATCTTAAAAATACAAACATGTACATGCATGTTGCTCACATATTACGGTAGCCCCGTTTGTGCTATATAGAGTGAATTTACACCTTTGCCATTAACATGTTTATAAATAACTGAAAAAAGCACAAATGTCAGAGCATGTCAGAACACCTCCAGGACCCAGAAAACACCTCAGACCTCAGAGGGTTAATGTCGAGCCCTGTCAGGTATCGTAAATATTTACTTTATATTCAAGTCACAAAGAAATAAAAAATTATAATTCTTCTTTCTTTTTTTTTTTACAGAATGTTGCAGGTTTTTTTTTATAAATAATTTAACTGTGCACAAAATCATAATATGTCCTTGTAATTTTAAATCAAATACATGAACCTCCCCTTGAAAACGCATCTGTTCTCTTCATCACATATGTCCCGACAGAGGGTAGGACTAAATATCCTCCACAACTGACTGCAAACTGGCATTCAGATCTGCCTCAAATCAGTTAGAAATGGCCTTACTACAATCCAATCCCGAGGACGAAATCCAGTTTTTTTCTCATTCCAGAAGCCATTTCACTTGGATATATGTCACAATAGGGAATAGAATTCTATTTCAACTTTTGTTTCATGCCGACTTCACATAACACAGCAATTATTAAAGGGGTCATATAATGGTACATGCACTTTTACAAGTTGATTGTACTGAAATGTGTGTTGGCAGTGCCTGTACACAACCATCATATAATGATAAAATCCATCCAGTGATTTTGTTTTAATCCCCTTATGTTTTCCCTTGCCTCAAATTGAGCCGTTCGACCGTGTGACGTCACACGGTCGGACGCCCCTCCCACGATTGTTGATTGACAGCAGCGTTTCAACACAGACCCGCCCTCCCTCGTGAGCGAGGTGTCAATCATAGTCCGTGCGGACCGGTGTCGTGCCGAAAAGTACGCTGGAGCACTGTGTATGAGCAGAATGGCGTCTAAGCGAAGTGGTGTTCTATCCTTGGGTACAATAAGGAACAAAGCAGTCATTTTAATGTTCCTAAATCCGAACCGCTGAAGACGCAGTGGCTGAGTTTGTCTTCGAAGGGAATATTCCCCACGATCAACGTAAATGCTTTTATGTTTGCGCGAATCATTTCACACACCAGACTGCTTTATAAACGAGGAGGGTCAGTATAAAGCTGGTTTTGCTAAGAAGCTGCTCCTGAAAAAAGGATCGGTACCAACCAACTATTCGTGTTCCTGCTGCACCTCCAGAAGAACTGAAGTGAGTGTAACGTTTTATTAACCTTTATATTAATATTTATATTAATCTTTGCAAATCGCTAGCTTCACGATGAATGCGGCTAAGGTTTACACTCAGGGTACATTACGACATGTTTTCTATGTACGACGTTCTCAATATAATTCATAATCCCACGTTTATAATGAACAACGCGTTATGGTTATTGTGTTATTGTGTTACAAACGGTGTACGCACAGAACAGAGGGGCGGGGTGAGCAAAGCTCATTATCATTTAAAAACACATAAACTTAAACGACGTGCTGACAACAGAGCTGTTTTTGACCAGGTAAAATAAGTGTTTTCTTACAATACTAATGAGAATTTTTAATTAAAGTATATTACAAACTTTTAATTTAGACCCTAAAGAATCATATTAGCTTGTAAAAAAATGGCATTATATGACCCCTTTAATGTAGTGTGTTTGTTTAAGAGACAGACAGAGCCAGATAAACCATATAGACAATTTGGCACGTGCCTGCATACCCCTTGCAGAACCTGCAAGATGTTTATCCTAAAAAAAAAGAAGAAGCGGAATCCTAACACAATGCAATATATATATATATATATATATATATATATATATATATATATATATATATATATATTTTAAGGGATAGTTCACCAAAAAATCTAAATCAGCCCATGCTTTACTCACCCTGAAGTCATCGTAGGTGTATATGACATTCTTCTTTCAGACGAATACAATCAGAAATATATTAAAAACTGACCTGGCTCTTCCAAGCTTTATAATGGCAGTGAATGGGTGTATGTCTTTGGAAGTCCATCAAAGTGCATCCATCTATGATAAAAGTGCTCCACACAGCTCTATGGGTAATAAAGGCCTTCTGAAGTGAAGTGATGTGTTTGTGTAAGAAAAATGTCCATATTTAAAACTTTATCGACTAAAATAACTAGCTTCCGGCAGATGGCCGTACACAAGTCAACTTATGCCAAATGAGTAAAACTTGACGATGTATGACGTAGATGTAGGAGTAGCTTAAAGGCCATGTTGCAGGTTAACCACCACTGTTGATTAATGGGTACATAAATCCCTCAAGATATGTGTATCATTTTTAAAATGTCTCAAAAATGGTCTTAAAGACCATTTTTTTACGTTTCTGGTATAATTTTTTTTTTTACGCAACTCTGTGATGACGTCACGTTGGGGAGAAGCGGAGGAAAGGGTGCCTCAGCCTAGTATTAGAACTATGGCGACTGACTGGGATGAGGAAGAGGTGGCAAGAAGAACTAACATGTATTATGGCCCGCAGCCGTATAATTTTGAACCTGCTAGACGTGAGAGGGCAAATGAAGAATTGCCAAGAACTGATGGCCGTCAAAGCCAATTGAATGCATGGTCCGAGGAGAATGAGTGGAGAGTTGGTGAAGTGTCCCGGTGAGTTGCTATCATTTAGCAACGCAGAAATGAACACTGGAGCTAGTCTACAAGCTATGGCAAGCCGTTTTAACTTACGAGCAGCAGTGCACAATAACGACATATATTTTTTTTACGGTCATTGAATAGCACCGAGTGAAAAATCAACGTTTTCTTTATATCTAGTGGCAGTAAATGATCATGACGTTAGTTCAGATAAGTACCGGTAACCTTTGTCATAGTGTCGTAGTACTGGTAATGTTTGTCTTTGTCATCTAGAAATAGAAAGCATCATGCTAGCTATTAGGGGTGGAATTATACATGTATTCGTAGTGTGTGTGAGTGTGAGAGAGAGAGGCGCGGGCGCGATCGAACAGTGGAAACATAAAAACATCGTCATTTTGTTCATACAGGATATCGTTCAAACTGCAAAGTGTTTACTTATATTTGTGTACACTCGCAATAAAACACAACATTGTGCTTCTGTCACACTCAAAACTCTTGTCAAACTGTAACCTACAACTGTATATATTTCTATCTAGCTGCTAACGTTAGCTATATCTGCTAACGTTATGCTGTCTGCCTATCTCTCTCTATACTTGACTATCTATATATCTAGTCTGTCTATATATCTAGTCTATATATATATATCTCGTCTATCTAGCTCTCTATATCTATGTATTTATCTATAATCTGCGCTATCTGAATACTCTCGTCTACTACTCGTCGCTCTCAACAAGGCGGGCAGTGGGCTTTGGTAAATTCTCTCCCCAAGGTGACGTAATGCAATGCATTGTGGGGGAAAGGAGAATCGTTGCAAACCGCTGTAAGATAGTACCTACTTTTTTCGTTTTGTGATACCCAACAACATAAAATACAATGGATAACAGTTTAAATGTTTATTACCAACAAGCAAATTGCACAAATTCGTTGAAAAATTAAACCTGCAACATGGCCTTTAAGCTTTGACGCCTCTCGCGGTTCAAACAAACAGGGCTGGTCAACCGCGTTCGTCATTACGTTGTGCGTCAAGTTCAAGTGTCACTCTTTCGCCGTAAATCGATGCATACGGTCTGCCGGAAGCTAGTTATTTTAGTCAAAAAAGTTTTAAATATGGATATTTTTCTTACACGAACACTCCACTTCACTTCAGAAAGCCTTTATTACCCCTACAGCTGTTCGAGCACTTTTATCATGGATGGATGCACTTTGATGGACTTCCAAAGACATACACCCATTCCCATTATAAAGCTTGGAAGAGCCTGGACATTTTTTATTATAACTCCGATTGTATTCGTCTAAAAAAGAAGAAATGTCATATACAGCTAGGATGGCTTCAGGGTGAGTAAATCATCGGCTAATTTAAATTTTTGGGTGAACTATCCCTTCAATACTGGAATGTTACAGAAAAAGTCATTGCTCAACACCAGGTGCTTCTTGGTCTTTGTAAATAGTATTCTGCACTGATTAGAGCAAAGATATCGACCTCCTTCTTGTGTTTACTCCAAAAATGTTCCCATGGCACCATACAACTAATTCTCACTCCCAAGACATCAACTACTGAAGTATGGTCAAGTTCATTCCATGTCACAATTAAGACACTAAAGGCATCCCTAGGCATCATGGTATCAACAAACAGGGAATTCCATTGCTTTCAATGAGTACACTTTGGCATCATACACAGACGCGTTGGACATGGAATTGTTATCGCCATGATGAAATTATATATTGGGTTATAATTTTGCGATTATGAAATGTTGGGTTGTGATTCTCAATTTAATCAGCCAGCATATTTTTATTTAATTGTATTTATTTTATTTACACAAGTTTGAACACGTAACCCAACCCCACCCCCAAACCTACCCATCTGTGTATTATATAATATAAAACACAGGAAATAACAGGCAGATATGACTACATGCACAATATATATATATATACAGGGGTTAAAGTGGGCCGGAACGATCCGGAACTGTGTTCCGGCACCTCAGATAAATTAATAAATAAATAGATTCCTTAATCTCAACGAATCTCGCTGGTCCCGAGATGGACCGACTGACAGACCAACCTGCCTTCCTCCCCGCTGAACGCGAGCGATTACAAATGCGTGAAATGCACTCACGGTGGTTGAGCGCAGTAAAGTTAGTTTTAGGTTTGATATTTCAGCGGACATTTGTTTTCCCTTGCCACTGTTCTATAGGATCGGCAGTCTTACAAAGATATCAATAGCAGGATTAGTTTTAACATTATGTAACCATTATCGACATTAAATATTCGTTCAAAATCACCTACGTGCATTAATGCTGCATATTTATACCTGAGAATGCTTTGACGCGTTTCCACAACGTATGATGCCGAAGGGTACGTCTGGAACGTTGGTAATGTGGGCTGATGTGGCTACAGTGCCAGGGCTCAATTTTTGTCCCAGTGTTCAACAATTTTAACATAGCATCGTCATCATATCAGTGTTGATGGACCAAAATAATACCATTAAAATATCAAGTAAATAAGTATTGTGATACTTGGTCCCAAAAAGTGTTGCTATACCACGATACTCAATATGTTGTCTCACAGCGAGTCATTTTTCCCTGTTTCACCTACACAAAATTTGACGGTTCCCCCACCTACCAAATCCCACTTTAACCACTGTATGAATATATATATATATATATATATATATATATATATATATATATATATATATATATATATATATATATACACACACATATATATATATGTATATATATAAACCAAATATATATTTTTTTTTGGGGGGGGGGGGGGGGGGATGTACAAACACATGCCTATCTTCACTATTCTAGTTTTGAATTCGACCCAAATCCAAAATTTCACTTGCACTGCACTGCAATATACAGTGAAAGTCCAAAGTTTCAATACTGCTCAAAACCATTTTTTATTCATGATTAATATTGCATTGCATATAATGTGTGTCAATAGACTAAAAATAAGAAACCCCTAGAAAACAGTAAATAAAAAAAATAAAAAAACAATAACATTGGAACATTGTACATTTAGTATAGGCTACTTAATTTATTATTCCAATATCCAAATATGATACTAAATCTCACAGAAAAAAGGGCTTTTATTTGAGACGTGCTGTCTTTGTATTTGAACATTGCACATTTTAAACAGGACACGCATTAGCTGCATAAACGTTAGCCAATACAAACATATTTATAGAAAATAGTTGACAATGAATAGACAGGAGTCCAATAATAGCAAAACGAATCACTTATTCTAAAATGAATATTAAGTATAAGTTAGACGAATCCGACACATAATGAGGGCTGTGTTAACAGTAAAACGTCCGTCATTTAACGAATTTTAAAAACACGGATGGATAATACAAAATGCTTTTTGACATTTTGACAAAAAAACACAACCAAGAACAAATTTTAAACTTAGCCCGTCAATTTTCATTTTACAATTATCTTCTCTCTCTGTGCACGCGTCAGTGTAAGAGAGAGCTCGCGCAGCAACTGATACAATGGTACTTTTTAATCCATAAGTAACTAACGCGCTAGTTTTCATCCAAAATAAATATGTAACATAATTAGGTACTTTAGTTATTATTAACACAATAACGTAACACATGCAGGCTATGTTTCTCAACTCTGAGAATGAATAAATAAACGCCTGTTTCTCCAGACTCGCGCTTATCAGTAATCCACAAATCACAGAACTTTCATAATCACTAAGCCACAGCGATTTTAATTTTATTTAGATTTATTGTTCAGCATTTTATAATTTGCATGGCTGAATGATGTTTTCCTCTTATCTGAGTGACCATTAATGACGGAGTATTTTAAAATAATCCATGCGATTGCGATCACTCCCGTGTGATAATCGAATCCAGATTAAGTTAACTCAATACAATATTTCAAATTTACACATCCCCCCCAGCCCGTTTACCTTCAGGAGTCAGAAGTACTGTGACTACTGTACTGTCCTCGCTTATGAACTCAGTCAGACGGCGGAAGGGGAATCGCGCGGGATTCTTTATTGCTGCCGATTTTCAGTCTCTGTTTAATGATAGGTCTTACGCATCTGTCAATCATCCCCGCTTGCTATTTGGGGAAAGAACCCAGCGCTATGATTGGTCGAACTCTTCTTCTTTTGCTGTTGCTTGATTTGAGGACTGCGCGTGAACAGAGAGGCGCGTCACCAGGTTTTTGCGTAGTTTAGAGTGACAAATCGTACCAGCGTACTTTGAGGTCAAAATGCGTATCCCCTACGCAAAATGCGTACAGGTTGGCAGGTCTGCATAACTAATTGCTAGTAGTCAGACTAGTTCTTAAAGCAACAATATGTAGTTTTTCAACCTTCAGAATATATTTCCAAGACCCTTGAGATGGTACATCGACTTACAATAGGTTGAATGACACGTCTGCCATAGCCTGAAAGTGTCTATATCGCTTTTACTGGCACTATGTAACTTCGGGTTTCGGGTAGTAACCCGAGCACAAAAAGAACTTCAAAATTCTACTGCTTTACGGCATACCTCACTTCCCCCACCACCCCCCACTTCCTCAAACTCTGACGTGAGAGCCCAACTAGCGTTTGATTGCCGTCTGTATGTTGTTGTCATGGCCGAAGCAACAACTAAAAGGAAGAAGGTAAAGGTTTTGTCAGAGGAGACTAGAAAAAGAAAAAGGGAGTGACAAAATAAAAGGCCGGACGAGGATCAATATTGGTCCAGTGTTTGCTCACTGGCGTGAGCTAAAGGAGGAGGAGGGGTGCCTGACCGATGCTGACCTGGCCGTCATGCTGTTGGACTAGTAAATATATTGCTTGCATACTATCTCTATTTTTTCGAATTTGTTGTCTGCCTGGCCCTGTTACGGAATCTATCTGGTCCTCCATTTATCTTCATGATAGTCATGTTTGTTTATTTATTTTTTGGTGAAAGTGTCTTGCCTCAGGCTATAATGCAAATCGATTTTTCAAATTTGCAGATTCATCTATGGTAGCTTGATATTATAATATTGACGATATATGGCTATTACCTACCACACAAATATTTAATTGAATTAGCATATCCATTGTGTAAAACAGAAGCCAATAGGCTACTATAATGACGCTGGCTTGTAAACGTGAGCTACGCGATCTTTTGGCGTTTGAAAAAAAAATAAAACCCATGAAATTATATTCATATGACATGCTGAAATATATACCAATGTACCTGGGATGAAGACATTTCACACGCAGCGCTGGCAGTCTGCCCAAGACATGAGAACTCGCGAGAACTCAAGACGGTATCGGCTTGTCAACAAATGCACGTGTATCCCCCATCGGTATCCCTTGGTGTAACCATGACAGATTTTACGACAGTAGTAGAAGACAATACTGTTTCCCAACTGTAGGGGGACCACGAGAGCAACAACTACATAGTGCTGCTTTAAGACAGTCTTAAATTAGCGGCTATGTTTCTGCAACTGGTCCATCTTACATAAATTAAATGCAATAGATAAACTTTTAAAAGGATTTCAAACAACTTACATCCAGCTCGAGGGAAAGTCTCTGCAGCAGAGTCAGGCTTTGTAAATGTGTTTCTCTGATGATTTTCTTTGTGTAACGGGTCTTTTATTGTGTGAGCTGTGCTTTGCAAACGCGTGTAAATACTGGGATAATGCTTCAATATTTCATCAAGGCTTTTCTTCGATAACACATACAGCTCACAGTTTATTGCAGCCCTGAAAAACACATGGGGAAAATTAATAAGCTACACATACAGCAAATTGGCAAATTTTTCATTATATAGCTAGTTTATGTCCATTGTCCATTTAGCATTTCCTTAAGGCTAGTGTCTAACTAGCCAATTTTCAGTTGTAGGCTTCATTTACATCGTTTTTGGGAGAATCAATAAGAGTCTGTCCACACAGCCACACTTCTCAGTGGGAAGCATTAACAGCCCCAGGTACTCAACTTCTTGATTAAGTTTAAAGAAATAAAAATTTCATTGTTATCGTTTGTAGCGATTGGTACTCATGTCACCGCTGACGTTGTGATTTTTGAATCACACGTCAGTTTAAGGTGTGGTTATTAATAATTCATTACATTTATATAGCGCTTTTCTCTGCACTCAGAGAGCTTTACGTAGAAGGGGGAATCTCCTCAACCACCACCAATGTGCAGCATCCACCTGGATGATGCGACGGCAGCCATATTGCACCAGAACGCCCACCACACACCGGTTTATTGGTGGAGAGGAGACAGAGTGATGAAGCCAATTAGTGTATATATATATGGGGATGATTAGGAGGCCATGATGGACAGAGGCCACTGGGCAAATTTGGCCAGGATGCCGGGGTTACACGCCTACTCTTTCGAGGGACATCCTGGGTTTTTTTGTGACCACAGAGAGTCAGGACCACGGTTTAACGTCTCATCCGAAGGAAGGGATTATGACCACTTCCCCCTCTCTTAGTTCAGTGCACCAGTTGAGGATGTTTACCTTGGCAGTATGAGAACACTCCCAACAGGAGGCTGTTCAATCATTTAGAATTTATGTTAAGTGAGATTGTTGACTTATAGAGCTTCTTACTGTATTATTAAGATAAGGAAGACATACGTCTAATAAAATAAATTGTATTAACAAAAGATAACTACAATAACTAAAACAAATACTAAATGAATGCCATGAAGGAATGAACTGCATAAGAGGCATAAAATACAAGTGATTAAATTGAGTGTGGCTATGGAAGAGTTACGTTATCTTAAGGAAAGATAAACTGCATTTCTCTGAAACTAATAAGGTGAAGAACCTTACTATGCTTAATAACAAATAATCTTTTATTTTTGTGTGTTAACTAGAATCAGCTATATTACTACCTCTAATGAATAATAGAAAATCATATACTGATAATATACAACAATGCCAAGGTCCCTGGAAAGAGGTTTCTCATTGGCATAAAGCACACAGTTAAGGCCCGGGTATATTTAATTTTCCGTCTTCTGCTCCATCTCGTGCACAGTTGAGCATGCAAGCCTTTCAAAGTATACTCCTTTGTCTGTGCGTGTGGAAAGATGTGTTCGGCGCGTGCACTATAAATCTCATTACTCCAAACATACCAACATACTCAATGTACCACTAACTAACTAACATGAAATAAATAAAAGCAATACTAACCTTACTGTGGCAGGTCTTGGTTCTCCTAACAGCAAACCTCTCTCACCAAAATAATGGCCAGGTTTTAGTTTGAAAAGAACTGCTGATTCATCATTTGATAAAACCCCCACTTCTCCCTTTTGGATGAAATACATCTAAAAAAAACAAACAAAAAAACATAATCATAAGCATAAGCATGCTCTGTTACACTTTCAGTCTCATATTATGGCCCGTCAAAATTTTGAATATAAAATGCAAGTTTTCAGATGCACGTTTCCAATGGTCTTGATCTAAGGGAGTTCAACTTGACACTATGAACATAACAGCAATCAGAGGTAAACGTCTAACAGTGGTCTTCGCCTTGGTTTAACGGTAAGCACTTGGAGCCTGAGAGTCACCCAGAGAAAATATCAATAATATCAAAAGTCTAATTCCAGTCCTTAAGTTTCCTTTAACTTTTCATAATACTTGCAAGAAATTAATTCAAAATGACCGATTGCAAAATTTCGTATGACATTAAACATTTGGGGAAAAGATAATCATTTTACATGTATATTTATACATAGAAATCAAAGTTTTGTGGCTCTATAGATCTACAGTACCTACCTATGTATTTGCATTTATGCCCTTCAAAAATAGTAATAATATTAATGATAATAACCTCTGATCCAATGTCATCTTGCTTATATATGAGGTCACCGGTTCTGTACAGGGATTGCGACATACTTCTGGCTAATAAGCGAATGAAGCATCCATCAGATTCTAATTGCTCCAGACACTCCTTTGTTAAGATCTTCTCAAAAAATGGCCCCTGCAAACAACACCTTGTAAGTCAGAGTGTTTTAGCTAATTAAAATAATCAGCCAATTCAACATGCATTTAATTCTAAACAAAAAGTAAAAATAGCAACACATGCACAAGATCAAGCAAATTGAGCTGTCAATCATGTTATTACATTGAGTTTCCCAGCTTTGGTGATTGCCACATTAGACAAAAGACATGTCTCAGACTCGTGTGTTGACTTCCTCAGGATCTTAAGACCAAACAGCTAGAAAAAGAGATGATGCATTTACAGAATTAATGTGGCATTCTACAATCATTGTTACATCAGTAAAAGCCAAGAAAACATTTTACCTTTGCTATAAAATCAGCATAAAGAACTGTTGTAATATCACTGACTAGTGAAGAGGGCAAATACTCAGACAGTTTATCCTGATCAAATCCTTTTGTGTGCACCCATCGGAATGTGTAAAATCCAATTACTCGGTCATATAAAGCCCCGGTTATTTTGTGGCTCTTAAAAAAAGAGGGAAAATTAGTTAATACAAAACACATATTACACTAACATTCCGAGATATCATTTGGAAGAATTTAATTCGCCTAGAATGAATTACATTGATCAAAAGTTACTCCAAAGACATTTATAATGTAACAAATAACTATTTCCATTTTAAATAAATACAGTATTCAGAATCTCTGTTCATCAAAGAATCCCATGCAGCATGGATGTGTTTCTGTTTAGACATTTTTAAACCGAAATACGACTTGAAAATGAACAGTGATTTGCTAGAAATGTACATGGCATACACGGCATTCTTTAAGCAGCACAATCATTTTCATCATTGCTAATAATAAGAATGCTCCTTAGTGACCAAAAAAGCACATCAGAAGCATCTCTTAAAGATTATTATTAACACATATTGTTCTAAATAGATTGGATCAATGATTGCTGAAAATAAGG
This sequence comes from Gila robusta, assembly GCA_030770095.1. Lineage (NCBI taxonomy): Eukaryota > Metazoa > Chordata > Actinopteri > Cypriniformes > Leuciscidae > Gila > Gila robusta. The sequence continues at coordinate 701,211 of JAVALU010001949.1, read as the reverse complement.
CTTTGCCTTTACAGCAAATAAAAAAAACAAAAAAAAAACAGAAAAAGACTTTCAAACAGTACTTTATAATAACAGTAATTTACAATATTACTGTTTTAGATTGTATTATAATTAAATTATACATTAGTTATCAATAAAAGGAATTTCTTTTATCCATATTTCAATTTCTTTTTTGTATCTTTAATAAACAGACTCTGGGTGAAAATAAATACCTTCAAGAACAATTTCATGCTGTTAGTTTTCTCTGTATAAGCAGCTCTCATGGCATCTGTGTTCGCCAGCATAGCAGTTACAGTGCTTGATAACCAGCCACAAAACAGTGTCGCAGCAATCATGAGGAAAATCATCAGAACTTTCTGAAAATGTTGTTTATGCACAATGAAAAGTCAGTAGCTGGAGATGCATAAAGAAAACAAGACTCTATACATGAATATGACAAAGAAACATTGTGTGAAATACGAAAATAAAAAATAAAGAGGCTTAAATTTCAAAAAGAGTGAATTCAAGTCTGACAGTTTACTTTTAGCATTATAACTAAATCCCAATTTATCTCAATCTACTATATGGCAGAATATTACAAAACCTGGTTCTATTTCTTCTCAAAATGGAAGAGAAAACAAAGCTTATGATTGTTTTTAACCATCTCTCCTTCCAATTATCATTACGTAAGAAAGAAGGAAAGAAAGGGGGAGGGATTTATTTTTCTTAAAAAACCTTTAAATGTGTTTCTTTTTAAAGCAAAATTATTATTATTAATTTAATGTATTCATATGTGTGTATTGATTGATTGGTTTCTTTTACTTTAGGGGTGAAACGTCACCTACATGTCATAGTGAAATTCCTCTAATATTTGACTGCTATGATACTTACCGATGAAGTTACATATGGATGGATGTCCCCAAATCCAACACTACACATTGTTGTAGCGACAAAGTACAAGCTCATTAAATACAGCTCCTGGAAAGTAACAGTCACTGAAAGAAAAAAATTATAATTTTAAAGCTTTAAATAAACAGATTTATTTTAATTTACTAGAAATATGAAAAATATGATGAATAAAACATTAATTAGTTTCAACAGTCAAAGGTTTGATGAACAGCACGTACCAAAATCAATATTAAAAGAGGTCTCCAAGTGTGTCACCCAGGACAATTTTGTACAGTTGTGCTTTATCACTGGTAATAAATAATTACTTGTGTTTCCATAAAGGTTCCCTAAAGGGCATGCACTTGCAAAGACAATACAAGTGTTGAAGTGCACAAAAAGAGTGAAATATAAAAATAATTTAAAAAAACAAATGATGTTCCTTCCTGCAGCAATGTCAGCCTGCAAGAATGAAAATACAAAGGGAATGCGATATAACTGGAAAATATGTGGAATCCTGAAGCATGCATAAAGATGCAACGCTTCGTTACTGGCATAAAATCCGTTCTCACTGAATGGTGAAATCCAAATCCAACCCACAAGTTCCCAAGGAAAGCAGGTTATGAAATCGATAAGGAATCCGGTTTTGATATAATGATGTGCTGTTTCTAAGGGGTCAACTTTGAGTTCATTGCCTTCATAGAAAGCAACATGCATGCGGAGATACATGTCCACCCAACAAAACAATCCAAGTATGTAACAAACAATCCACAGCTCAATATTGAAGTGTAGAAATGCAAAAAGCAAAGAGGAACTGATGCTGACAGTGACAGCCAACACGCTCCGGAAAAGCTCCCATTGAACATAAAATGAGCAGCTGGGCAAAATGGAACTCCTGCAACAAAATGCATAAATGAATAAATAAGTAAATAAATAAATCATATTGCTCAAGACTGGAAGTACTGCAATGGTTATAACTTAGGGTGCTCAAAATCACTGTAGTCTTTGAGTTAAAATAATGTAACAAAAATGTTTTACTTTACTTATATAATTGTAAGAAAAATACTGATGCTTCCAATTTTTCGAGGTTTCTTCCTGATGTGAGGTCATTATTTTCAGTAAACATCTTTAACTGTATCAGTATAATTAAAACACCACAGTAGCACTGCATTTACCTCATTAAGAAAAAGGATGGGCATGACCACAAGAAGAAATATACAATGTGCTCCATTAAAGTGCTGTAGAGACAAAAACAAGAATAGTTCACCCACACCATTTACTCACACTCATAACAGAATTTTCACTTTCGTTTGAACTACTGTATTTCCTCAATAGTTTATCAGTTCAATGTAATGGAATGCATATCAATTAAAGGAACACTCCACCGTTTTTTTAAATAGGGCTTATTCACCGTCTCCCCTACATTAAGATAGGTGGGCAAAAGCATTTTTGTCTGAGTGCATGCATTGTCTTAGTTTGGCAGCGCCGACGCTAGCTTAGCTTAGCATAATGAATGGAATCCTATGTTGTCAGGTAGCATGTCGTGAGTAAAAGTGATACATTTAAAAAAAAAAAAAACATAATTACTTCTTGTGGCCTGTGTATTCACAACGAGTACAAATAGCAATGCAGATTAAGACTAGGTGATTTCCTAGGCAGAGATTGACTTGGGACTATATTGGGGTTAAGCACAGGCGAAGCACTGCTACTTGGGCGCAGAGATATCACGCAACACCTGAAATCCGTCACATACTGACGTGACCTGTACTGAGTATCTTCGCTTTTGGATTGTGTTGAGTTTGAGAAGTTACAGCTACAGTTACAGCAAACATGGTAATTGCCTGGATAGCAAAAGGTTGTGAGAACAAGCAAAGGACATACACTCACACCACCAGTTCATGTTGGCTCTCATCCTCACGTCCTCTGGCTGTTGAGTGATCGCAATCTCCTCCTCCTGTTGTTCTATATCCAAAGCATGCAGCTCCTCTTCTGAAAACTCTGGTTCATAGAGGTATGGTTCTGGATCTTGACTGTCTGAGAAGTCAGCCTCTTCTTCTCTCACAAAATCCGCCATGTTCATCGCCATTCACTATGTCTACTGTAGGAAAAATAGCTAGCTACTATTCACGCCGGTATGTTGACGGAAGTTGGAGGATTTCCATAGGGGATTTCAGGTGTTGTGCGATATGACTGCGCCCAAGTAGCAGTGCTTCGCCTGTGCTTAACCCCAATACAGTCCCAAGTCAATCTCTGCCTAGGAAATCGCCTAGTCTTAATCTGCATTTCTATTTGTACTCATTGTGAATACACAGGCCACAAGAAGTAATTAGTTTTTTTTTATTTTTTTTTATTTTTTTTTTATCACTTTTACTCACGACATGCTACCTGACAACATAGGATTCCATACATTATGCTAAGCTAAGCTAGCGTCGGCGCTGCCAAACTAAGACAATGCATGCACTGAGACAAAAATGCTTTTGCCCACCTATCTTAACCCTCTGAGGTCGGCTATCGCGCCGGCGCGATAGTCTCGCTTTTTTTCTTATCCGTGCAAAAGAAACTCAAATAACTCCGTCGATTTTTGTCATACAGACAAGTGTTATACATTTTTAAAAACTGTTAAATGTCTTCTTTTTTTTGTGTACACTAATAATAAAAACAAAAAGTTGTGTTTTTCGTAAAATAAAGAAAAAAAACATGATGCACGTTCTGTCTTCTCTCTCAATGTGAAGTTCATTCTGAAACGCGACAGAAAATGATCTGTAACTTAGCCAATACTTGCCACCCACACATGAAAGTAATGTCTTTACAAAGTTCGAAGTCTCCTTTTTTAAATGAAGTAAATCATATCAAAAACAAATATTCTCGGTTTAAGAAATCCGTATGAAAGCAACGACATGTACAGTTTCTCCAGCCCGAGCTCATTAACTTTAATTTGACCACACCCCCACGCGCGCAGCTGTTCTCATTCAAATGATCCACGTGAAGGAACGCTGAGCTGTTAACGCCCTCATCAGCTCTAAACAAAGAATCAGCGACTCCAGTATTTCTCTACTTTTCATCAGTTTGGAAGACTGTTTGTGCTGTGGATTTACCTTGGATTTACCTAAGAAGGACACATTTTTATTATGAGAACAATTTTTAAGGTAAGAGACATAATAGTAAGTGTTTTATTGTTGCATAAACTTTACATTGTAGCTACTAAACTCAAACTGGTGCAGCCTAAAATGTTATGAAATGAGATACAAGTAGGCCTATGCTAGTATGAGTTTTTATTCTAATATGGTGAATACTTTAATGTTTAGACCTGTGTTTACTGTTAAATACTGTGTTTGTGGATATCTGCTCAAACGTAGATGTATAATGTAACAACAATGTTTCATAGTTTGGAGCGGCTCGATCGCTGCACGCGCTGAGTTTGGGTCTGAGTCTGAGTCACGCTGTGTGTTTGAAAAACAAAACACGCCACACATTAGGCTTCACGCCAAACTCATCTCATTTCATAACGAATAGAAATATTTGAAGTAACATATGATAAACAATATATGTTTGTCTAGTGTAGTGTTACTGAAAAGTGTTCATTTTTAACGATTTATAGGCTGCCTGCTATCTAGGCTATTGTTATTATTTTATGCAGCCCTACACATGCCTATATACAAGGCACAACAAACTAGGTGTTCCTATATATATTTACAAAATATATATACATATACATATATACACTGCCGTTCAAAAGTTTGGGGTCGGTAAGATTTTTAATGTTTTTAAAAGAAGTCACTTATGATTAGATTATTTTTCAGATAAATGCTGTTCTTTTGAACTTTCTATTCATCAAAGAATCCTGAAATAAAAATGTAAATAACTGTTTTCAACATTGATGATAATGAAAAATGTTTCTTGAGCATCAAATCATCATATTATACTGATTTCTGAAGGATCATGTGACACTGAAGACTGGAGTAATGATCACAGGAATAAATTACACTTTACTATATATTTACATAGAAAACAGCTGATTAACATTGAAATATTATTTCACAATATTACTGGGTTTGTTTTGTATTTTTACTCAAATAAATGCAGCCTTTGTGAGCATACGTGACTTCTTTTAAAAACATTAAAAATCATACCGACCCCAAACTTTTGAACGGCTGTTTGTGTGTGTATATATATATATATATATATATATATATATATATATATATATATATATATATATATATATATATATAGTGTGTGTATATATATATATTGTGTGTGTATATATATATGTATATGTGTGTGTGTGTGTGAGTGAAAAATCTAAAATGTATTCCCAGAATCGTGCAGCCCTATAGTTTGTCTTGATATCAACATGTTTACAGGTGTTTATTTATTTTTTTAGAAAGGGACCAGATGCCACTGGATGAGTCCTGCTGACTTCAACATTCACATGAGTCTCTGTACATGAACATGGTAAAATGAAAAGTCAAACACCTTGGACATGACAGGTATGTAGGCTACTATGTTTCAGGAATGGCACAAAGGTGTGTGACTGTTTAAGTCTTTGTCTTTACATCAGTGTGTTTACTAATGTGCTTTTTGTCCTTTGTTGTGTATCTTTGGATTATGTTGTGTTGTAAATAAATCCAGACAATCTAAAAGCCATTCTTTTTTTAATTTCTCCTCATTCTTTGTGCAAGGCTTCTCATGATGATAGGGCCTGATAGCCCCTAATAGGGCCATTAGGGGAGGGTCTTTGTCTTTCTCAGGTGTAAAATGCATTCATATTAATGAGAGATCCACGCCCCTTCGCATAAAGCTTTCTCACACAAAACACGTCATACAAATTTTAAATCAATATATTGTCTTATCTAAATGAGTATGCAGGATGATTTTCACATAGTTTTGGAGCAAATATTCTAGGCTATGTGATACAATTTTCAAAAGTCTTGTGAAGAAATAATCACTATGGGTTTTATGACCTTATTTCAGTGACATTTGTTTTTTGTTTTTTCACAAACCACGCATAAACATTATTATCTTAAAAATACAAACATGTACATGCATGTTGCTCACATATTACGGTAGCCCCGTTTGTGCTATATAGAGTGAATTTACACCTTTGCCATTAACATGTTTATAAATAACTGAAAAAAGCACAATTGTCAGAGCATGTCAGAACACCTCCAGGACCCAGAAAACACCTTAGACCTCTGAGGGTTAATGTAGGGGAGGCGGTGAATAAGCTCTATTTCAAAAAACAGTGTTCTCAGACTGTCAGCTGTCAGCCGATGACGGTGCTGTGTGGTGTTCTGAGAATATCAGCTCAAATGGATAGTTCATCCGAATCAGATGTTGAACACACGGAGGAGGTTTTTTACCAATGATCGCGCGTGCGCACTCGACAATCAACTACTGTGGACTTCGACCGAAAACAGGAAGTAAATACAGGTATGTGAGCTGGCTGAATTAACATCACATCTTTCACATCTACTGCAGTCAGATTCACCGTGTTCACTCTGAATAAAATCACTCACATGGCTGTGCACTTGTAATGACACATCAAGGATGTTAAGAGGCTAAAACCAGGTTTAAAACTTGCCCCATTTAAGTCAACAGGGTGCAAATTAACACCGATAACACGGTGTAGGCAACACCGATTTTTGTCATTGTTCTCTGTACTGACGGCACTCCAAATTTACAAAAAAATGAGCTCAATGTTAAAATTGACCGGAGTTCTCCTTTAAGCAATGAAGTCGCAATGCTTTCAGATTTTTCTAAACTATTAACAATTTTTTGGACCTGTGAAGATATTAAAATAACAAATAATGAAATGATTGCTTTGTAGTTAAAGTGGTTTTGCTTTTCCAGCATAGTTATATTTGACAGCTAAATGGACTGTTCAAATAAAGCAATAAGTTGCAACAGGCCAGAAAGTAACTTTGCCTAGTTTTGATGTAAAAGGGCACTATGTGATGTGTTAATGAAAAGGACAATTACATTACATTTTATGAACTGTATCATTCACATTAAAAGCAAGTCATTAACAGTTGTACATGATGGCACTGTATACATTTTCATATCACCAAAATAATATTCTGCTTACTTCGGCCTCTGTCTGAACAGTTTCATTTGAATGGTTTCCTCTTCTGATCCAGCATACATGGGAATGTTTCCAAAGTCCTCCACATCTAGCAAGATATTTATATGTAAATTCTCAGTAGTTAAAATAATCTAAGGCTTCTGCTTTGGCTTTTAGGTTGTAAACCTGATGAGTGTGTGCGGAAAGGAACAGCCTGCCACATCACACACCTCTTGTAGGGATACCCCAAATACAAGGCTACAAAGCCACCATACTACTCCTGCTCCAACGCACCACAGAGGAAACCGGTTTGTTTCCTGTGCAGGGAGCTCTAGAGTGATCGTGGCCTAAACAACTTCAGTTGAGAGACCTGAGTCTATGAGTTGGGCCCCATCAGAGGCCAAACCCACATTTCCATAACTCTGTTCTTCAGAACTCCTGGAAGTACAAACAATCAGGGAAACAATGTACAGACCACGTCTGCAACTCCATATGAGCTCCATCACCTCGGGGTGGAGTCTCCCTTCCCTGGGCCTCAGCCCCTGCCTCGACAGGATGTCTGCTCCCTGAATCTGGTGCCCAGGGATGTAGAGCCTGAGCCATCATCACACGGTCGCTTGACGACACCTAAAGGCGGTTTAGTGTTATGTTTAAAAGTATAATTCTTTCCAACGATTGTTAATTAACTTAGGGTAGAGTGGGGGAAAATGCCCCCCTTAAGGAAAATGTGACATTACTGTGAAACAAAACATAAGGTGATTAAGTGCCAGGTGAGATGGTGACCTATCCACGGGTACCGAGCGACCATCCATGATCGCTCCCCAGCCCATGGGGGAAGCATCCGTCGTAAGCGTTAAGCAACGACAATGAGCTCCCAGCACAGGAACCAGGGACAAGAACCAAGGCTTCTTCCACATAACTAGGGCACGTAAGCATCGCCGCGTGACCCTGATCATGCGAAAGGGGTTGCCCCTCTGGGAAACCCTTTGGTCCTGAGCCACCACTGCAGGGGTCTCATGTACAATAGGCCAAAAGGTATCACGTTGGACACTGCTGCCATCAGACCCCAATCTCTGAAACTGTTTCACAATGAGTGACTGGCCTAGCTTTATTCTTTTCACAGCCGACAGGATGTACAGGATGCGTGCAGGTGAGAGGTATGCCTGCATCGACATTGAGTCCCAAACCACGCCTAGAAAAGTGGTCCTCTGTAGTGGAGAAAGAACACTCTTTTTAGCGTTTAGTCGTAACCCCAACACTTTCCTGAGGGCGAGAACGACATCTCGATGGCGAACCGCCAACTGATGCGACTGATCGTGAAAGTGCAGGGTGATAGTGCTAGGCCGAATGAAATAACTCGATATTGGTATGCTTTGCCCCCGAAAGCAAACCTCAGGAACTTCCTATGATATGGAAGGATGGAAATGTGGAAGTATGCGTACTTGAGCTCTATCGTGACAAACTAGTCCTCGGATCTGATCTGTGGCACGATTTGTCTCAGTGTTAAAATTTTTAACTTTAGCTGAATGACTGACTCGTTCAGAACTCTCAGATCCAAAATGGGATGCAACCCCCCATCCTTCTTTGGAACAATGAAATACCGACTGTAAACCCGGTGCTGCTGAAGGGAGGTACATGTTCTATGGCCCCTTTTTCCAACAGGGTTTTCACTTACCATTACCAGAACATGCTTGGGGCCCACCACGGTGGATAGGACCCCATAAACCTGGGCGGGCGAGACCCGATGACAACCCTTTTCTATGGTCTGCAGGACCCAACGAGAAATAATAATAATAATAATAATTCATTACATTTATATAGCGCTTTTCTGGACACTCAAAGTGCTTTACATAGAAGGGGGGGAATCTCCTCAACCACCACCAATGTGCAGCATCCACTTGGATGATGCGATAGCAGCCATATTGCGCCAGAACGCTCACCACACACCAGCTTACTGGTGGAGAGGAGACAGTGATGAAGCCAATCAGTATATATGGGGATGATTAGGAGGCCATGATGGACAGAGGCCAAGGGGCAAATTTGGCCAGGATGCCGGGGTTACACCCTTACTCTTTCGAAAGACATCCTGGGATTTTTAATGACCACAGTGAGTCAGGACCTCGGTTTAACGTCTCATCCGAAGGACGGTGCTATTTGACAGTATAGTGTACCCATCACTATACTGGGGTGTTAGGACCCACACAGACCACAGGGATAGCACCCCCTGCTGGCCTCACTAACACCTCTTCCAGCAGCAACCTGGTTTTCTCAGAAGGTCTCCCATCCAGGTACTAACCAGGCTCAGCCCTGCTTAGCTTCAGTGGGCAACCAGTCTTGGGCTATAGGGTGATATGGCTGCTTAAATATTTGTGAAGTGAATCAATAAAACTGACTTGATATAAATCTAAATTCTCTTGATAGCTTTGGGTTAGCTGTGTTAGCAAGCATTAGTCACAAATAAAAAAGTATCTAAATTCATTAGCAAGCATTAGTCACAAATAAAAAAGTATCTAAATTCATTAGCTACAGTAAAGCCCAAATTGATAATATGAAGATCAGCTTAGTCAGATTCACTGATTCATAACAATAGAAAAGTGTTCAGATTCAGAAGATATATAATGTACGGTAATTTGTAACAAAAAAGCAAAACATAAGAGATTTGTCTCAAAATACTCACAGCATTTTGACTTCTTGGAATATCTACGGCCTTGAAATGTCAATGGGATTTTTTGTGTCTGTACAGCATCAGATTCTTGGTTTTTGCATTGCCTTTTCAGTACTTTCTCCGCAGTCCCTATCAATGTCTCACAGCATTTTGGATTTCCTTGGAATTCTTCAATTTGCCTAAAGGATTGACAATTTTCTCATAAAATATTCTTTAATGTTACAGAGATTTTACTCTAATATGTTTATTAGTTTTTAAAACATACCTTTTAAACAGGGGATGTTTCTCAAGAAGTACTCTGACCTTGTAAAAATCAATTACTACAATTTCACAGCATGTCATAGCCTGCACTGTCAATGTGGCAGGTTTTCCAAACAAAAAACTTGCCTGATGGAAAAAAGAAAAGAAAAGTTAATTTATTTAAATGATGTACACAAAAAATTGCTTATGTACACAATATAATAACTCAGGTACCCTTTCAGTCTGTCACGTTCGAAGTTACGTCAGAACGGAACTGACAAATTGAAATCTTGCCTGAGAGCCCAATTACCTTTGAGTGTAAACTAAACGAGCCAATGGACATTGGTGTGTAAGATTTGCATTGCAAACTCCGCCCCACGAAGAGAGTATAAGGAAGAGCGCATGTATTCGCACATTCAAGCTTTCGCTTCGGAGCAGAGCGGTTTTTGTTGTTCTGGTCTGCAATCACCAACTTGTTTGCTTTTCAAGTTGGGAAAAGCTCTTCATTTTGTTGTTGATGTGATGGCGCTGCAACGGGGGTCGTGATCTAAAAGGGCATGTCCTGCTGTTTTTGCAGTATTTGCACACTGCAGGCTGCTACAGTTCCTGTAAGCTATGCTGCTACATTTCCTCTGTGAGCTTCAGCACTTTAACACTGAGGATTAGAATAATTGTAATGTGACGATCGGGTGTGGATATCTAAATCAGAAAAAATCATAGTTTCGAGTGGGTGGTGGGTGGATGAATTATTTTAACATGTAATAACATTCGGTTGATGTTAGAACCGATGTTATGATCCTCAGTTGTTCATGCCCATGCACAGTTTTTCGCTGTTACCATTTACAAAGTCGGCAAGTAAAGTTTTGGCAGACTTTAGAATAGATAGAATAGAATAGATAAAGGCAGCTCATTCCACAGCTTTGGGCCCATTACTGCAAAGGATCGATAAAAAAAAGAAAGAAGAAGAAGCTGTTTTTGATTTTCTGATCTCAGTGTTCTGGAAGAGTTATATGGAGTCAGTAAATTTGCAAGATAAGGAGGAGCTTAATGATTATTTAACCCTCTGAGGTCTGCTATCGCGCCGGCGCGATAGTCTCGCTTTTTTTCTTATCAGTGCAAAAGAGACTCAAAATACTCTGTTGATTTTGATTTTACATATTTGTGTTATACATCATTCGATCCTGTTAAGTATCTATTTTTTTTGTGTATACTCACAATATAAACAAAGTATTGTGCTTTTAGTCAAATAAAGAAAAATAAACACGATGCTAGTTTTGCCTTCTCTCTGTCAGTGAAGTCCATTCTGAAACACGTCCGAAAATTAACTGTAATTCCGCGAATACTTGTCATACAGGCACGAGTGTTTTTCCATAATGAAGCTTGAACTCTCTTCTTTTAAATTAATTCATTTATATAAAAAAACAAATAATCTCAGTTTATGTAATCTGTATGAAAAGAGAGAGATGTCAGTCTTTTTCTTTCCAGCTCATTATACTTGATTACGCGTTAATGTGCCACGCCCACGGAGAGCGCGCGCTTTTCAAACGCAAATGATCTAAGGCAAGCCATTCAAACATGCCAACGCCCACCAGCTGGTTTATAAAACACATCATGTTTAATAAAAACTTGCACTTTACCTCGTCTTGCTACGCTGTGAGGAATAATACTATCTAATAACCCTGGAAAATGTACCAGAAGTGCTGGTAGTTTCATTTCGAGGAGCAACGGATCCAGCTGATGTATTAAGTCATTTATTCTTAAGTGCTTTGTTCTAATCGCAATATTGAATAATGTCTGTAAACCGCAAAAAGACTGTTTAAATATGAATTGCGTGTCTGTGTGTAGGCTAAATGATGAATGAACGGCACAGGTGTGCGCGCCATGTTTACTACAGTTATACTGCGCGTGTCTGTGCCGTTCATTCACTCTCGCACCTACTTTAGTAAACATGTTATTTTTACATGAACACATCCAAACTATATTGCTATAGCCTACTAAGATGAGTAAAAATAGACTGAAATATGTTGAAATAAAATGTCTGTATAAGCAACAAACTGCAAATTAACATGTATATGCTAATATATCATAAACACGATATGTTACAGACTAAATATGAATGTTTAGACAAGATTTCGTGATTAGTTTTGGATAGATTATAAAGTTTTGACTGTAAAAAAAGACTACTGTCATATTAAATAGGTAAGCTTTTGTTCGCCAATTTCTGCTCATATGTTAAATATACTATAGTATGGGATGTTTTGTCAAAAATAGAGTAGGTATATTGAATTATCAACTAAGATGTTATTATAGTGTTTATTCCAATATTCAAACTAATGAATCCTTACCTTTTTTAATACGTATGATAAAATGTATATTTTTACAAAGAAAGAATACACTTTTTGTTGTACTAATTGTTGTTGTAATTGTAACCTATTTGTAATTGGTTACAATTTCTAATTGTAAAATATATATATATATATATATATATATATAATTTCTTTTGTCCGAGGTCGCATTCTTTGGGACCCAGTGACACATCTGTGTGAAAGGCTCATTAATATGCAGCTCATTATGTGGCACATTATCCGGCCTTTGTCTTCTCAGGTGTGAACACGCCTCCACGCATATTGCCTTTCCAAACAAAAGGTGTCTTATAAAATGTAAATCAATGTATTGTTTTGTGTAAATGATTAGGCAGGATGATTTTCACATCATTTTGAAGCAAAAACTCTAGGCAACAACACCCATTAGTCAAAAGTCTTGTGGACACATATTTAGTATGTGTTTTGTGGCCTTATTTCAGACACTTTAAGTTTTAGTTTTTTCAATAACCATGCATAAACAATATTCTCTCAAAAATACAAACGTACATACATCTTGCTCACATATTATGGTAGCCCTGTTTGTGCTAAATAGAGTGTAATTACACCTTTGCAATTAATATGTTTAAAAGCAACTGAAAAAAGCACAAATGTCAGGGCATGTCAAAACATCTCAAGGACCCCAAAAACACCTTAGACCCCAGAGGGTTAAGTATTTATACACAAAAGTCAAATTTAAATTTAATTCTAAGATGGATTGGCAGCCAATGTAATGAGCCTAATACCGAAGTAATGGATTTGTGTTTCTTCATCTTCTTCAGAAACCTTATCGTAGCAATTTGCACTGTTTATAGTCGTGCTAGGATGAACAGTATACTGATTTGAATTGCCTAAGCCATGACTAAATAAAGGCTTTTTATATATATTTACTTAAATTCTCGAGTGCCTTGGCTTGATAATTTTTTTTTAGTACATTATAGTTAGAGACACCTAATATAAAGTTTTAATTTTAATATATTTTAGGCAAGCTAATAGTGAATCCAATGAGTTGATATTAGATATTAGATAGTTGATATTAAAGGATTAGTTCACCTAAAAATGAAAATTTCCTAATAATTAACTCACCCCAATGCCATCCAAGATATCCATGTCTTTCTTTCCTCAGTGGAAGATAAATTAAGTTCCCTTTCGAGGGAACTCGCGATGCGTCAATGACGCTTTGGGAACGCCCCTGCGTGAATGCGTCTGAGCACTTGTGTCAACTAGTCCAATGGCGAGAATGAGCGTCACGGGCGGGTGACGTCATGACCAGGATAAAAGCACATCCGGAATCGCCCCGCGTCAGCTTCTGTGCCGCAGCAGCGCTCTGTGTTACTCTGTCTGTCATATTTATTGTTGTCTGTCACGTTACTCAAGCAGATTCAATATATATATATATATATAAAATGGCATCCAAACAGACTTTCAAGCAGTGTGTTCCTCCCTGCCCTCGTTTCCTTATGGGTGGGGATACACACGAGCTGTGTGTAATCTGTTTGGGAGCGGAGCATGCGATGTCAGCCTTCGAGGGGGCTGACTGCGAGCATTGTGAGAGGCTGCCGCTTCGCTCTCGCCTGTCACTCTTCGAGGAGGGTGTTCAGGTGAGCGTTCCCTGCAGTTCGGGCCCCGCTATATCGTGGGGATCGCAAATGGATCTCACTTTCTCCCTTTCTCAGCCTTTACCCGTGAGATCTATTGCTCTCTCTCCGGAGTCGGAAGCCCGCTCTGCGGTTCCTTCTGCTTCGGGAGAAACACCGGTGCTTCAGCTCTCTAGTTCCGAGGAACTAGATGTGCTGAGCATCGATGTGAGGGAAGAAGTAACGCCAGCTTCTTCCCCAGCGCATGAGGAGCTGTGTCCAAATTAAATATTGAATGGCCAGCCGAGAAGCAGGGCGCTCGTCCCAAAAGCCTTTTAGACGAGCGTTTTTTATCATCAAGCTCTGTGCCTCCACCAAGGGGACTTCCATTTTTCCACGATCCTCACAATGAATTAAGCAGGTCGTGGAATAAACCATATTCATCGAGAGTTTTCAGTCCTCGAGTCAAGGTTTATTCTGATATTAAAGGTTTGAAAGAATATGGTTATGGGGCGATGCCGACGATCGAACAACCGCTGGCCAGTTATCTTTCTCCAGCATCGGCATCGTCCCTGAAGTCCCTAATGCTGCCCACTAAACCATTAAAAACATCATCTATGTTAGTGGGTAAAGCATACGTGGCAGCAGGTCAGGCTGGGGCATGTTTACACACTATGGCCATTTTACAAGCGTACCAAGCTGATCTGCTGAGGGATCTGGAGACTAGCGAGGGGGCGGGGTCCGATGTAGTTCGAGAATTACGTCGGGTCACCGATCTGTCTCTCAGGGCCACGAAGGAGACCGCTCGTGCTATTGGGCGGTCTATGGCAGCTAATATGGCCACTGAGAGACATTTATGGCTTAATCTTTCGGAAATCAAAGATAAAGATGAATATTTTCTTTTGGACGCCCCGCTATCGCCTTCTGGCCTCTTCGGTGAGTCAGTTAACACCGTTGTGGAGAGGTTCCAGGAGGCGAGGAAGCAGGCGGAGGCATTCAAACGATACCTCCCTTGCCGTCAACAGGCCCCTAGGGCTGCTGGGCGTGAGCAGCCCCAGCCGCATAGCTCCTCATATAGAGCGCAACAAAAAGAGAGTCGCCTCTCGCGCCCCACCCCAAAAACCGTGGGGTGTAGGACGACATTCTCAGCCGAAGCCTTCTAAGCAACAAACCGATCTGAGGATGGTTTTGTTGGCGAAGAAGGCTTCGGCGAAAAAGAAGTCCTGACACCCCTGGCGCCAGACTTCTGAGGGCAGCCCCCTCCGGGGTGGAGCGGTGATCACCTCATTATACGGTGCTATCCATTATACGGTTCACCTCGGTGCCCTCAGGAGGCCGTTCTGCTAACCCCGAAACCCTTGGTGTTTCAGGGCGCAGCGGTTTCCAGCGAATCTCAGACCCAACGTCTCTGTTACGACGTGGTTTCGGGTTTGCACCCTCCGAGGAGGGTCGAAAGCCAGTCAGTTCGGGTATCTCCTGCCAGTATGTTCCAGGTCACCGAAGTGACGACTATTATTTCACCAGAGGCCAGCCTCGAGAGGCTGGTTCCCTTAGTAGAATATTTGTCAGAGTGGAAGGTTCTGCCAAACATATCTCAATGGGTCCTGCACATTGTAGAGAAGGGGTACAGAATCCAGTTTGGTTCTCGTCCACCACGCTACAACGGGGTGCTACTCACAGTGGTACACCCGGAGCAGGCTCTGGTAATGGAGCAAGAGGTGAAAGCACTTTTAGCGAAAGAGGCTATAGAGGTGGTTTCTCCGGCCAACAGAAACTCAGGGTTCTACAGCCGGTACTTCATTGTTCCGAAGAAGGATGGGGGTTTGCGTCCCATTTTAGATCTTCGTCTTCTCAATCGCTCAGTCAAGAAACTGAAGTTCAAGATGCTGACGTTGAAACAGATAGTGACCCAAATCAGATCCGAGGACTGGTTTGTCACAATAGATCTGAAAGACGCTTACTTCCATGTCTCCATCCTTCCACAACACAGGAAGTTCCTAAGGTTCGCTTTTGGGGGCGAAGCATACCAGTATCGGGTTCTTCCATTCGGTCTAGCTCTATCTCCCCGTACGTTCACGAAATGCGTAGATGCAGCTCTAGCCCCGCTCAGGCTGCAGGGCATACGTATTCTGAATTACATAGACGATTGGCTTATTCTAGCAGAGTTGGAGTAGTTGGCGGTTCGGCATCGAGATGTCGTTCTCGCGCATATGAAAACTCTGGGGTTGAGGTTGAATGCCAAGAAAAGTGTACTTTCTCCAGCTCAGAGAACCACTTATCTTCGTGTAGTGTGGGATTCAGTGACTATGCGGGCCGTGCTCTCACCTGCCCGCATCGCTTCGATCCTCTCAGCTGTAAAAGAGATAAAGCTAGGCCAGTCACTCACTGTAGAGCAGTTTCAAAGACTGTTGGGTCTGATGGCAGCTGCGTCCAACATTATTCCGTTCGGCCTGCTGTACATGAGGCCCTTACAGTGGTGGCTCAAAACCAAGGGGTTTTCCCCGAGGGGGAACCCACTCCGGTTGATCAAGATAACACAGCGGTGTCTCCGTGCCTTGGTTATATGGAGGAAACTTTGGTTTCTATCCCTAGGTCCAGTGTTAGGAGCTCTTTGCCATCGAGTTTCGCTCTCGACAGATGCTTCTCTCACAGGCTGGGGGGCGGTAATGGAAGGCCGCTCAGCTCAAGGTCTTTGGGGGAGTCATCATCTTTCGTGGCACATAAACTGCCTGGAGATGATGGCGGTCTTCAATGCGTTGAAGCATTGCCTCTTAGATCTGAGGGGTCATCACGTGTTTGTCCGCACAGACAACACGTCGGTGGTCTCCTATATAAATCATCAGGGGAGTCTGCGTTCACGTCCACTATACAAACTGGTGCACCAGATTCTCTTGTGGTCCCTAGGAAAGTTTCTCTCCTTGAGAACAATCTATATCCCGGGACATCAGAATGTAGGAGCAGACATCCTGTCGAGACAGGGGCTGAGGCCAGGGGAATGGAGACTCCACCCCGAGGAGGTGGAGCACATTTGGGGAGTTTATGGCCAGGCACAGGTGGATCTGTTCGCGTCTCAGGATATGACGCACTGTCCACTTTGGTTTTCCCTTTCAGACGTTTGACGTGGTGCAGACGTGGCCGAGGCTTTGTCTGTACGCTTTTCCCCCGATTGCTCTGCTCCCGGGAGTTCTGGAGAAGATCCGCCAGGACGGAGTGACAGTGCTGTTAGTAGCTCCGTACTGGCCAAGTCGGATTTGGTTCTCGAACCTTATCTCCCTTCTAGACGGCTCTCCCGTGGAGCTGCCGAACAGGAGGGACCTTCTTTCTCAGGCGGGGGGAGAAATTCTCCACCCTCGCCCAGAGACTCTCAACCTGTGGGTCTGGCCTCTGAGGGGGCCTGACTCGTAGAATCTGGACTCTCAACCGAGGCTGTACAGACCATTTTAAACTCCAGAGCTCCATCCACGAGGAAACTTTATGCCCTGAAATGGAGAGTATTTTCTTCTTGGTGTCACCAGCGACAGTGGGATTCAGTTAATTGCACCCTCGGTCCAATACTTGAGTTCCTGCAAGATCGCTTCATGGCAGGGCTATCCCCTTCTACTCTGAAGGTCTATGTTGCGGCTATCGCTGCCTACCATGCCCCCTCTAGGGGCTCATCTATTGGAAAAGATCCTCCTATTATTTTATTATTCGTTGCTCTGTTCGAGCCTCTTGAGTCTGTCTCAGAAAAATGTCTGACACTCAAAACAGTGTTCCTTCTTGCTATTTCCGCTTTGTCGGTTTCTCCGTCATGCCTTGAGTTTGCGCCTGGTATGGTTAAGGCGTTCCTCTATCCCAAGCAAGGTTATGTCCCTAAGGTTCCTACCAACATACCACGGCCTATCATTCTGCAGGCATTCTGTCCTCCTCCCTTCAAAGATTCGTACCAGGAAAAGCTTAACCTCATCTGTCCAGTCAGAGCACTGGACACATATGTTCACAGATCTTCCCCTGATCAGTTTTTGGTGTGCTTTGGACCACCTAAGAAAGGCCTTCCTGCATCTAAACAGACGGTCAGCAAGTGGATAGTCGAGGCTATTTCTCTTGCATATGAGGTTCTGGGCCATCATTCACCCTTGTCTACCAGAGCCCATTCTACTAGGGGTATGGCTGCTTCTAAGGCCCTTATGTCAGGGGTATCAATTCAGGAGGTTTGTGACGCAGCTGGCTGGTCTTCACCGCTTACGTTTGTCAAGTTTTATGACCTGGACATTGATACCCCAGGGTCCAGAGTTCTCATGTCATGACAGTGCAACATGACAGGTTCTCGGCTGTATAGCGTTCGGGCATTCTCGTTCCCAAAGCGTCATTGACGCATCGCGAGTTCCCTCGAAAGGGAACGTCTCAGGTTACGACTGTAACCATAGTTCCCTGAGTAGGGAACGAGACGATGCGTCACTTTGCCATACCTCCTACATCCCTGTGATCGACTGCTTCGGCCCTTTTTGAAGCTGACGCGGGGCTGTGTTTTCATTCCGGATGTGCTTTTATCCTTTCCTGGTCATGACGTCACCCGCCCGTGACGCTCATTCTCGCCATTGGACTAGTTGACACAAGTGCTCAGACGCACTTGACTCAGACACAGTCACTGACGCATCGTCTCGTTCCCTACTCAGGGAACTATGGTTACAATCGTAACCTGAGACGTTTTTTGAGGAAAACATTTCTGGATTTTCGAACTTCGAATAATGGACTTCAATGACAACCAGCGTTTTGAAGTCCAAATCAATGCAGTTTCAAAAGTCTTTGAAGTGCTTCAACGCATGCTGTGCACGATCGCAGCTGAGGAGGAGAGTCTTATCTCGCGAAACGATAGGTCATTTTCAAAAAAAAAAAAAATGTATACTTTTTAACTATAATTGTGCGGATTGAGCTGATCTGCAACGCGCCGGGAACTACGTCATCACGTTGAAAGGTCACTGTCGATGTCGCAGGCGCCAGCGGAAGTACCGCCCCACTCGACTATGCGAAGGAGGATAGTTCAAATTGTATTGGTCGCTTTGTAAACAGTAGGGCGGTACTTCCGCCGGCGCCCGCAACATCGACAGTGACCTTTCAACGTGATGACGTAGTTCTCGGCGCGTTCCAGATCAGCTCAATCCGAACAATTGTAGTTAAAAAGTATATATATATATATATATATATTTTTTTTAAATTACCTATCGTTTTGCTAGATAAGACCCCCCTCCTCAGCTGCGATCGTGCACAGTCCGCTGAAGCACTTCAAAGACCCTTGAAACCGCATTGATTTGGACTTCAAAACGTTGGTTGTCATTGAAGTCCATTATTCGAAGAAAAATCAAGAAATGTTTTCCTCAAAAAAATTAATTTCTCTTCCACTGAGGAAAGAAATACATGGATATCTTGGATGGCATTGGGGTGAGTAAATTATTAGGAAATTTTCATTTTGGAGGTGAACTAATCCTTTTAATGGAAAGTACAATTGTGTCGTCCGCTTAGCAATGGAAAGTGCTTCCTAAAAATGCTAATGCGAGAAAATATAGAGAAAAGAGAATAGGAGCAAGGATAAAACTTTGCAGAACCCCCCAGAGGAAGAAGTATTTTACCAAAGGTGGAATTTCCATGGCTAACTGAAAAATATCTATCACTTAGATAGGATTGAAACCATTTCAGTACCTTTTAACTTACCAAATGTTCATGGTGGGAAATGAGGATATGGTGGTCAATCATATCAAAGCAAAGGCTGCACTCAAAGCAGCACCAGAATTACATCATCTATAATACTTTGGGTTTAGTGAAATTTCCGGACATGGGATAGTCTTGCACACTTACTCTGTGCACTTAAGTAAAGCTTGTGTTTATTTAGACACGTACAGAAAATCTGAAGAGGGTGGCACACTTACTGTAAATGTATGTTGAGACACACCTCAAAGAGCATTACATAAGTGTAATTTGCCAATAAACTGGTCTGGCATGATTTTATCCAGTTCCCATAGCATTAGACACTAAATGCAGTGTGGAAGAGATTGATAAAAGGCGAAACAATATATTTAAATATTACCTCTCCAAAATACATTCCCTTCTGATATTGTCCAACCACTTCTGAAAGGTCATCATTCAAACTCTATAAAATAAGTATAAAACAAAAGGTTAAAAATATATATTATTATAAAAAAAACAACAATGATTAAAATAATAAAATTATAGGCTGTATTTTAATAACAAAGTTTTTTCTTATGAGTGTTACCGAGTTTTATTGTTCATTATAGTAGTCAACTAAAATGCCTATTACCGCCACGAGGACCACCGCCGCAATGCCAGGCCGTTAAATACAAACCAGCCACATGTGACACTAGTTTGTGAAATCACCACCAGGTGGTGCAAAGGGGGCGTTTGCAACATTGCTCAGTAAAGTTGGAATTTTTACATTTTTACTTGTAAATGAAGATAAAATAAAAATAAATTACTGGTCATAATAATAATAATAATATAGCATTATAGTATTTAATCTCGGCTAGTTATTTATCACATAAATGCTAAATGTTCCAGCTATTTGACTTCTGTTACAGTGAAATATTACAGTGACAGCAGTGCATGAAGTGCGATTGCTTTTTATATACAGTACTAGCCAGATAAGATGTGCATTATAAATAAAACGATCAAAAAGGTGGATTACTCTTAATGCGAATGAGTGATAAAGCCTAATTGTCTAACACATGGATTTATTTGCTTTGTCAATATTGTGACCGAATAATTTAAAAATAAAATGATTGAAACTACATTTAATAATTCACTGATGTATTTCAACAGATCACACATATTCGTTCACTATCAAAACATTCTGCATTAATTTAGTATAAGTGGCGATTGATAGTGAATAATAATATAATGTACTGATGGTAACCAGGTTGTGCTGTTGAGGCTCATGTAGCCTCTCGAGGAGAAATGGAAACAAATGAGCGCAGCACACACAAAGAAACTCCGTAGTGAATGTGATTCCGTCATCAAGTTTTGATCTGCATTGATTCGTCAAAAATACCCATGCGGTTTGTTCCTCTGAGCCAAACATGAATGATTGTTGATGCTTAGTCCCACTCCCATGCCCAGATTGGTTGAAAATATCATCTACTCAACAAATAAACATAGGTTTTGGTCTTTTGCACCACCAATTAGCATCTTTCTTTGGAAATTTGAACTGAGGTAAAGTGAAAGTAGTTGCGTGAGTGCGTGCATGCATATTTGCGTCCATGAACGCAATACAATACAAACACAAAATAACAGCTTTGCATGAGAGCACTCTCTGACAAAGCATAACCCAATTCAAAAACAAATATAAAACAGTGGTACACATCGGATGAGGCACTGAAATTTGTGTTTTCAAATTTGCGTTGTCCCAGTGGAATTCCATCCGACAGAGATAACTGGCGCCACCAACAGTTCCGTTTGGTATATGTAAATACTACTTATAGTTTGTGAAAATCATTTGCACTGTTTGTATTTTTGTTGCACAAGACAATTTTCACAATTGTTTACACTTCTTGCTGCACTATTTGTGTTTGTTGTTCATATTCAGATTGAATATATATATATATATATATATATATATATATATATATATATATATACAAGCCACTTTTGCTTCAGTGTTCTATTACAATGTTTCTATATATTTTACTTCCTGAACTTTTTTGGACACATCTACATTGTCAGTAAATAAAAAAACACCAGCTTTTCACTGAAAATCACCTATAATAATTTTGTAATAAATGGCTATAACTTGCTTAGGGATTGTTACATGTAGTCATCTGGAAATCTAGAATATCCAAGTACAACTTTCTAAAGGAAAAAATCCAAACTTCAGGAGGATTTATTTGAGTTGAGTAAAAAAAAAAACATCACTAAAAATGTGCTGGTGTTTTTCTTAAATCTGGTAAATTCATCCATTCTAAGACAAAATAAATCTAAAATTGGTAATTTAAATGAGCTAGATTGAAACTTCAAGTTATCCTGTTTAAAATGATATAAGGCACTTGATGCTGACTGCTATAATGGGTTAGAAAAACAAAGAAAAGAACAGGCGAGTCAGGTGCTCCAAAAATGGTCTAGGTCTTTAAGCGTTAACATACTGCGGTAAAAAAATATATGTGGAGTTTTTATATTTATAACATGATACAGTTCAGCAACATTGCACGATCAAGAGTGCTGAATACCACCACGATTGAAAATGTGACACTGATTTCATATGACAGTTCAATAAACAAGTAATTAATATTAAGTCACTTACATTTTAGACACAATTTGACTGTATTTGTTCTATTTCAGCAGCGAAAATAGTTTCAAACAAAGATCACAGCAGAACCATAACGCGATTTTTGCACAGATGATAATAATAAATCAGTTTTGTACATCTTACATTACATTTTACATTACATAGACCTGATCTATTGTTAATGCTGATCAATTATCAGCACAAATCAATGGTTTATGAAATTTAGTGTACAAAACTGTTGATTCCTCAGCCAGATATGATGCTAACTTTGCTTAAAAGTGGATTTACCCAAATGTGTGTTTTGATGAAACAATGAGGTTTAGTTTGTGTTAGCTTTAATTTCAAAATCTACAAACATGAAACGGAGATATAAAACTTTTATAAAGAAATTAACTTTATATGCTCACCTGACATGTTCCTCTAAGAATGCAAAATAGTTCTCTTGTGAGAGCATTACTGTACTGGATGATTTCCCCTTTAGGAAAAAAGTACATAACTGAAGATAAAGCAAGGTCCTGTATAAATGACTGTCCAGCTTGTGCGAAGTAAGGAATCTGTAAGAAGGAAAACAAAATTGTTATTAATGAACCAACCCTCATGATCATAATATTCTTTGGCAAATGAGTAAAAGGATTCTTGCCCCTCAATTCTCCAGATTGATAAACCACTAATGTGCAGTAAGCAGCAAAACAGTGCTCATTCGATATGTGCACACGAGGGCAGTGAGTGGCAGCGCATACACCTGGAACGCACTCACATAAAGCTGATGCTCATACAGCGTGTGAGTACTTATCTTACAGGGCTTGAACGGTGAAATACACAAAATTATGTGTCAAAATGCCCATCTTTGTGAGCATCTTTGTAAATAGTCGTTTATGTCTTAGGTGACTGTAAACAGTAAATTCGGTGTTAAAGTGAAAGCAGTCTAATAAAGCTCCTTGCCATTCATGTTAATCAGTCTCTCATTGCTCACAACTAAATCACTTTTGAAGATTATGCACTGTTTTTGTACATTTGATTACTTTATACAATTAATGTTGTATTTCTATTTCTAATGCTTAAGGTTTATGTCTCAAATGTTGATGGTGAGCAACTATGCAGTACAGCCGCATATATTTTGGATGAAAAGAAACGCTCTAATTAATAAAGAGAATCCTGCCTTACCTACTTAAGTAGGATGTAGGAAGGACACAAATACACAGCACTTGCTGAATAATATTTCTGATCATTTTTGTATCAGACAACTCATTTTGTTAATTTAGGAGGTGCAGTGTTTCTATTTGTTTTTGTCCTCCGTCAAATATTGGACAATGTTTAATTACACCTTATGGGTTGTAATTATGTTTAGTTTGACATTAAACCTTTTAGGTTCTTTTAGGCTAAGCCAGAGTATCCTAATATGGATAGTGTTTTGCTGAAGCCCTGTTATTAAAAGCCTATTAAAATGATCATTGTAAAATTAATATTTGTTGCGCTTATTTATTTGATTCTCAATTAAAACAATCAATATTATTAAATAACATCTGTGGTATTACTTATCAGAAAAAAAACAAGAAAAAAAAAAACTGACATTCAACAGAGAGCTTAATTATTACTTATATAAAGCTTGAATGATCGAGATCGGCTAATCATGATGACAAAAAAATCGGTAATCAGTATCACTGCAAAAAAATCCTGATCGGAGCATCCCTACCCAGGAGTGACAAACGCGAAGTCTGAGAAGAATTGTAATTTCTTAAGCTTTGCCCCACCATGTTGTTGTGAATGTACATATAACCCTGCTCAGCGCCATTTGGTTTCGATTTTCTGTCTTCATGGTTGTGAATCAGCGAGACAGAAATTATTTTCTTCTCCTTTTTCCCAGGGTTCAGACTCTGCTCTTCTTATCTCCCCAAAGAAAGCCTTTGCAACCTGCCAGATTCATTAAGTACTGATCCCAGGTTGCAGAGGTTTGTCAAATTTTTTCATGTCAGTGAACATGAAGAAATGGATATGCTGTCTATCAAGGCCTTGGGCAGTAAAAACTGGTCATGTGCTCCTTCCCTCAGAGGGTTTCTGCCACCGAAACAGATCTTTTGAATGTCCTCTTTTGCAAGGTCAAGAAATTAAGACTTGAAGACTTGATCTCAGCTAGATTAATGCTTTCTGCTGGGTGCCTTTCTTTCCCAAGTAGCACAATGAGAATGTTAAGACCTGGAAGTTTCCCTACTTTGAAAAACCCAGATGTCTGGAGTGTCTTTTTTCATGGCATTCAACTTTACTGAGTGTGGCTTTATATTGTAGCCCAACTTTGCGGCCACATGAAAGCTTGTCCATCCGAGCCGTCAGTGATATAAAGGGATGCCTCACCAAGTATGTGATGTGCAGCTTTTGCAGCCATTACTTTCTGGGCAAGAAAAAAAAGGTCTTTTCTGGACTTTAGGACATTGAAAACAGACATTAAGGAAATTTTTATTCACAATGGTCACTCAGAATTACTTTTAGAAGCATTCATTAACAACTCAGGCGGAGCTTTAGAGGAATCTGCCAACAAACTCAATTTGAATTTCAGAGCTCCCATAGCATAAGCTGCTGATGCAGCCTCTCGTTCACTCATTCAAGTAAACAGGGTTATATCCAAAACCCATACAAGTTTTTTTTTTTTAAACATACAGACAGTTAGTGGTTTAAGGAAACAAAAATAGGTTACTTTTTGAAATTCATTTAAAAAATACTGACCTGTGACAGAAGCTCCCCTCTCTCTGCCATTACGACATTCTGTTTAAGTTCATCTGGCAAGTCATGCATTATGAAAGGTCCTCCTGGGAAAGCTTCACCTCTGATAATAAAAAAAGATCAATAAAAAAGGCTTCTCAAAAAAAAATGTTTGTCATATCTGATTTCAGCCACAGCGTATTATGTAGGGGGCGGGATATTTCAGATTCTAGAGTATTTGATTGGACAGAAAATCTGATGAGAAACTGAAGTGCAAAATTATGTCATCAAAATCTGTATGGGTTGTAGGGAGAGGGCTGGTTCACACACAGGGATGCAAACACATGTATGGTCAAAAAAGAGAGAGGTAATCAAAGCCCTCGCCCCGCGGCAAATATCTAGATACTTACATTGCCACCAACCCCTGCCATCCCCGGCCCACCCCTATAGGCACATAGAGTAAAATGAAATTAAAGAGGAATGTTGAAAAGAATGATACTTTGAAACTAAACCGCCAGTAGGTGGCGGCAGGCGACCGTCTTAATGAGCGAGTCATTGAGTCATTCATTCAAACGAATCGTTCAAACGACTGATTTATTAAGAATGAGGCAGTTTATGAATGGGTAATTGAATCTTTGACTCAACCGATTCGTTCAAAATGCTGAATCATTCAGTAATGAAACATGGCTGAGTGTTCCTGTGAGTTCCGCTATAGTTCTGCAGTGATCTTTGTTTGGAACTATTTTCGCAACTGAAACAGAACAGTCATTGCGTCTAAAATGTAAGTGACTTAATTTGAACTATTTGTTTATTGGACTGTTATGAAATCAGTGTCTCGGTTTCAATCGTGATGGTAGCTATACAGGAAAACAGGACTCTGGTCATGTGATGTTTCTTAACTGTATAATATGTTATAAATAACTACGCGAGCCTCAACAGCACAACTGTGTTACCGTCAGTAGGCCTACATTAGGTATCAATCGCCACTTACATTAAATTAAATTAAATCAGAATCATCCTCGCGATTTCTGTGATTCCCTAGTTATTTTTAATTAAATTTTTTGGATGTTGAAAATTGTTTTAATCAGGGCATTTGTCCAGTTGGGCAAGTACAATCCTCTTTCACTTGTCCCTTAAAAAAACACACACGTGTCCCGGACAAGCGTTAATGTCGAGCCCTGATATGTTTTCCTTGATTGGTTTTCCCTGAAGAGAATTAGGTTGTTGAAAATGAAAGTAAAAGAGTGACGCACGTTAATTGCGTTTTACCGTGATGAGAGATCCATGAATTTAATAAACTCAACACATTATAATGATTTATCTGTCATCCACCCTCGATTAATTGGAATATTATGTTTTTATTACTTGGCGCGCCGGACCCGCGGATTATGATCCGTGCAGCACTATCGGCAAACTATTGGTTTGAGAATGGACATAGGCCGGTGTTGTGCCGAATTTCGACTCACAGTGGAAAAAGTGTATCTGAGCATGTGACTGTCTGTCCGAGTTTTGTCGAGACCCGGAGGCGGCATTAAATTTGACGGAGGCGGCCGCCTCGTAATTCTCTATGCAGGAAAAACCCTGCATTACCGACCCAATTGAACCTGTGAAGGGACGACTCAACGCCGGCGATATGTTATGCCCTAAATTAATACATGATTAACTAACTGTATTTTTTCTATGTACATTTCTGAAATGCACTTTCTGTAAAGCTGCTTTGAAACAATATGTATTGTGAAAAGCACTATACAAATAAATTTGAATTGAATTGAATTGAACTCTGGCTTCAACTACGGGTGATTGATAGGGTCAGATAGAGCCTGCTTTAACTTTTACATGCTATTATGTTAACATCGACAGCCCTAAATTCAACACAAGGGACATTTTTTTCACACACAGTATGAGTTGCAGTCTGACACGTTTTTATGCCCCTGCTGATTGACAGGATATAATTGGCCCTGACCATTGGCTGTTTTTAAACAATTAGCCAATAATTAGTGAAAATAATTGCTTTTATCAGCCGATACCGAATATTGGCTGATACAGCGGTATAGGTCTGCACAAGTCCACTTGGATCCGAAAACCCTGAAAGTAGTAAATCTTTTGCCAGTGCTGGATCTCTTCTTAAAGGTAACTTTAAAGTTACTCTTAAAAGCATTAAATTAGCTTTTCTTTGTCTACTGCCTTTAATATCATAGCTCAAAATAAATGCTAGTGACGGTACGCATTCTTGAGGTGCCATCAGTCACTTTGTTTTATAATGATATAAACAGCGTAGCAATGATTTTTCAGCGTATCGCCTTTTTCCAGGGGTCTTACACCAGCTGAGAAACTGCCATTGAGATGAACTGGAATGCTAACAGATAACCATAATGCTAACCTCCTTGACCATAACCAATGCTGCACATACAAATATTGGAAAAGGACAAAACAAGATAAACATACCGATATTTGGACCACAGGAGATTCATATAATTCATAACTCTGATCTGTAGGGAAGCATTGAGGTCATGTCGCTCCATGAAGTGACGCATTTCTGAAAAAAGATTCTGGAAATTCTCCCTAAGAAAAAAAAAAGAAAGAAAAAAAGCATCAATATGTGCATACTGCATAAATTGAGCTAAATTACTGAATCTTATTATCAGAATATTTTTTCCATAAAAATTACAGTTTGCAGTGAGAACCAAAGAGTGAAGTTTACTGCTGTACAAAGGCTAAATGCAATTGTGGTACTGAGAAAAATTGACTAAAATTTCTTGACTGATTTAAACCGTTTTCACACCTTACTATGCAAAAAAAACAAAAGAAAACTAGATTAAAATTAGTTTCTGTAATCAGAAACATTTACCTGTTAGCATTTTCACCAGATATTGTGGAAGACATCTGACTAACTATATAGTTTAAAATCAGCAAGCCAATAAGACCAACAACTGCTGCCAGACATTGTTCAAGCAAAGAGCCAGGAACGTTGTCTCCATATCCTGAAAAATAAAAATTGTGTCATAATGTGTTAGTCCACTTTGGTTTCATCTTTACTGGTTCATAATAATGTAAGCACCATTTGTCTTGGTGACAAGAAATATAAAAAATTATTGGAATTTCAAATTATGGCTATTTTATATGAATGTTTTGTTATCTACTTAAACCAAAACATTAATTGAGATATTAGTAAGCTAAATATATTCAAAATCAGAATTTATAAAAGTACTCTCTGTCAGGAAGTCACTGTCATAAAGTTTCAACTTATGAAAATAATACAAAAATATAGCTACAAACAGCAACTAACGGGGTTCAAGATCTTGGAAGTTTTAAGATCTTTATGCCATCTCTGCTGTTATGGCCTAGGCGACCCATTTGTATAACACCATTTTCAGGTTTTTTACATTAATCATAATGTGGCACAATTGTCAAACTGATACCTGAGGAAAAATTAAGTGATAAACTTTTTGACAAAATGTGATTGCAAATGTTAAAATGTTATAACTTATAATGATAATTAAAAAAGATTTTTAAATATTTGATATATGAGAGGGAACGAGACGCTGCGTCGAGATGCGGTGGGAACGCCCCTTCGTGATTGCGTTGTGAAGCACGTGCATAATCAGTCCAATGGAGAGACGAGACGTCATAGGCGGGTGACGTCATCGACCAGGAAACTATAAAGCACACCTGAAAACAGACCGCGCTAGCTTCTGAAAAGCTGAAGCAAGTCGATCACAGGCATGCAGAGAGTATGGCAGGGCGACGCAGCGTCTCGTTCCCTCTCAGGGAGCCAGAGTTACATACGTAACCTGAGACGTTCCCTCTCAAGGGAACTCGAGCTGCGTCGAGACGCGGTGGGAACACTATACCCACGACGCCATAATAGCAAATGCCTGTTCTGTGTGAAGTCATTGGGCACACTAAGAAGCAAGCACCCTAGACCCTGGAGTGGAGCCTAGATCCAAGTCATAAAATCTCACAAATGCGGTAAGGAACCAGCCTGCTGCATCACAGATGTCATGGAGGGAAACCCCCGATAATAAAGCCTTTGAGGCAGCCATACTCCTAGTATCTTGGTCAGACGCCTAACAGTGCCGCGAAGGAAACGTACTAGAGGGTGTCCCCCGAAGAATACACTACTTAAAGGGACATGGTAAGCAGCTAAGGCCGCCATGTACACCTTTAGTGTGGAGGGGGATAGATCTGCGGAGAAACTCCAGCACTGAACCACAGGGCAGATAACTGGGTCCAGCTGGTGTTCTCCGCACCAGGAAGTGAACAATATCCACTTCAAGGTGTAGAGTTTCCTCGTGGAGGGAGCTCTGGAGTGGAGGACAGTCTCAACAGCCTCAGTTGAGAGACCTGAACTTATGAGCTGGGCCCCTCAGAGGCCAAGCCCAAAGTTTCCACAATTCTGGGCAGGGGTGAAGGATCAACCCGGTCGCCTGAGAGAAAAAGTTCCCCCCCGAGTGGAATTTCCAGAAGAGAGCCGTCGAGGAGAGACTCTAGGCCCAAGAACCATACTCGGGTCTGCCAAAACGGGGCTATTAATTCAGAAGACGGACCCTGTCCCGACGAACTCTCTCCAGAACTCCCTGGATTATGTAAGAGACCACCGATGTGTTGTTTGTGCGGACAAGCACATGGTGACCTCTCAGGTCTGGCAGGAAGTGCTTGAGAGTTCGAAACACCGCCATAATTTCTAGCCGATTTATGTGCAAAGAAAGTAGATGGTCCTGCCAAAGACCTTTCGCCGAGCGACCACTCATGATCGCCACCCCAACCTGTGAGGGAAGCATCCGTCGATAGCGTACGCGTCGACAAGAAGCCCCCAGCACTGGGCCTTGGGCGAGGAACCAAGGTTTCTTCCACATGACTAAAGCACGTAGGCATCGCCGCGTGACCTTGATCATGCGAAAAAGAATTCCTCTCGGAGAAAACCCCTTGGTTCTGCGCCACCACTACAGGGGTCTCATGTACAGGAGGCCAAAAGTTATTACACTGGACGCAGCTGCCATGAGACCCAACAGTCAGAGACTGGCCAAGGGCAGAACCTGATATTGGTACACTTCACCCCCAAAAGCAAATCTTAGAACCCAGGATCGTTGGGAAATGCAGGCACCTCGGCGCCCTGAAGCAGCGAACCGGCAGGGAACAACCGAACTAACTGCTTTACGACCCTCCTCGGAGGATTGTTTGAGGATGCTGACACCTCGGTGCCCTCAACTCAACTCAACTCAGATTTATTTATATAGCACCACTAAAAACAACATTTGTTGACCAAGGTGCTGTACATCAAACATCGTCAGCATTCTGCACCGAGTACAACATAGATTACACACGAAATAAAAACAGACCAAACACAGCACACATCAACTACAGTTATAAGCCAGAGAAAAAAAATACGTTTTAAGTTTTGCTTTAAACTCAAGCAGTGAAGAAGCAGTTCTAATAGGGACAGGGAGGCTGTTCCAAAGTTTTGGTGCAGCGACAGCAAAAGCTCGATCTCCTCTCGTTTTTAATCTGGTCCGCGGTACAGTTAACAGTCTCTGGTTGGATGACCTAAGAGACCTTCCAGAGTTGTGACTGGATAGAAGATCAGTCATATATAAAGGGGCCAATCCATTCAAGGATTTAAAAACCAACATCAATACTTTAAAATCAACTCTGTAACAAATAGGGAGCCAGTGCAGAGACTTCAGAACCGGAGTAATATGGTTCCGTTTGCGCACCCCTGTAAGGAGCCGAGCAGCTGCATTCTGTACCATTTGCAAGCGGTTGAGTGGTGCACGGTTAATGCCCAGATACAGAGAATTGCAGTAATCAAGCCTTGTTGAAATAAAGGCATGCATCACCTTTTCAAGATCTTTGAAAGAGAGAAATGGTTTAACTTTGGCTAGGACTCTGAGATGGAAAAAACTGGTCTTGACTACCATATTAATCTGTTTGTCAAATTTAAGGGCTTTATCGAACGTCACACCCAAATTCTTCACAAATGGTTTGACACATGGAGACAGAGAGCCAAGATTTAAGCAACGAAGACTTGCAGCTTCTGATGATTCGAAAAATATAATCTCAATTTTGTCGTCGTTAAGGTGAAGAAAATTTAGGGACATCCAAGCCTTAACCTCCGCTAGACAAGCCAACAGAGTATCCAACCCCGTATTGTCAGCTCCCAGGGGCAAATAAATTTGGGTATCATCAGCATAGCTGTGAAAGGAGACGCCATGTTTTCTAAATATCGACCCGAGGGGGAGCATATACAAAGAGAATAGAATCGGGGCCAGAATAGACCCTTGAGGGACCCCGCAAGTTAGAGACACTGCATTCGAGGTAAACTCACCAATATTAACCGAGAACTTTCTATTGGTCAAGTAAGATTGAAACCATTTAAGGGCATTTCCCTGAATGCCCACCCAGTGCTCCAGGCGTGAGATGAGCACAGAGTGGTCGATTGTATCAAACGCTGCACTCAAATCCAACATCACTAGCACAGCAGATTTGCCAGAGTCAAGAGTCAATAAAATATCATTTAGAACTTTAACCAGCGCTGTTTCAGTAGAGTGGGTTTTCTTAAAGCCTGATTGGAAGACCTCAGAGATCTTATTTTTATCTAAGAAACTCTGAAGTTGTTGAAATACTATTTTCTCTGAAATTTTCGACATAAAAGAGAGATTTGAGACTGGCCTAAAATTTGTCAACACTGACGGATCTAAATTAGTTTTTTTGAGAAGTGGGTGGACAATAGCATGCTTCCAATCATCTGGCACAGTTGCCTCTGCCAGGCAGCTATTCATGATCCTCTGAACTATGGGCCCAATCACCTCAAACACTAGTTTAAAAAAGCGTGGGGGAAGAACGTCATGGGAGGATCCTGAGGGTTTCAGCCCATCTACAATATCTGCTAAAACAGGCAAAGAAACTGGCTCAAAGTGACTTAAAATACTCGTGCAGAGTGGGGGGAAAAAAGAATCATGAAATGCTGTAGAGATATTCAGCCTAATATCACTTATCTTGTCCACAAAATGTTTTTGAAATGTGTCACACATAGCTCGAGATTCTGTAGGGTAAAGACCAACCGAAGGGTTAACAGCAGCATTTATGGTGGAAAAAAGTACTCGTGAGTTATGATGATGTTTTTCAATCAGATCAGAGAAATACTTAGACTTTTCCATTCTCACCCCATTCTGATATTGTTTCAGATTGTCCCTTAGTATTTCATATGAGATTTGGAGCTTATCTTTTTTCCATCTTCTTTCGGCCCTTCTGCAAGCCTGGCGAAGAGCACGAGTATTGTCATTGAGCCAGGGCTCGCGTTTTAACTTGTGTCGTTTGGCTTGTATGGGTGCCAGAGAGTTTAAAATATTAACTGCAATGGTATTAAAATGATTCAGAGAATCTACACCACTCCAATTATCATAAAATAAGTCAGATGATTGGAACACCTCATTAAAAGCCGCTGAAAAATCAGAAAAGGTAGTCGATGTAATTTTACGAGACCATCGAACAGCCTTAATGGGTCTTGTAGTGTTAGAAGAAGTGGGCACTCTGAAAACAATAGGCTTATGATCAGAAATAGCATGGTCCTCTATAACAAGGTCGCTGACTGTCAAACCATGTAAAAGCACCAAGTCAAGAGTGTGGCCATGAATATGAGTGGGAGCATTTACACATTGTACCAAATCAAATGAGTCAATAAGGCTCAAGAATTCTTTGGCCAATGGATTTTCTAAACAACACACATGTATATTAAAATCCCCCATAATTAACACTCTATCAAATTTGGGAATAATCCCCCCTAAAAAGTCTGAAAACTCATTAATAAAGTCTTTATGAGGTTTAGGTGGGCGATAAATGACTGCAATTGCCACTGGGTTATCCAATTCCAAGATAAATAATTGAAGTTCAAAACTCAGATAGGCGTCGATCACTAACATCTTACAACAATAGTTCTGTTTAAAAATAGAAGCCAGTCCTCCCCCTCGGCCCACGGATCGAGGAGAGTTTAAGAATTTACAGTTAATTGGTACCAGTTCAGTAAAAGGGCTCCTATCCCCTGGAGAAAGCCACGTTTCCGTGATAAACAGAAAGTCAAGGCTGCGTGAGGTAAAAAAGTCGTTGAGAATAAGTGTCTTGTTAACCACCGACCTGGCGTTGATCAACGACATCCTGATCTGCCGCGACTCAGCAGTCCGCTGTATTGCTCGGCACAGGGGACGGAGGTGATTAGCGCAGACGCCGCCTCGGCGCAGTCGGGGTGAGCCCTGAAGTGGCGAACCGGCAGGGAACAACCGAACTGACTGCTTTACGACCCTCCTCGGAGGATCGTTTGGGGATGCTGACACCTCAGTGCCCTGAAGTGGCGAAACGGCAGGGAACAACCGAACTGGCAGCGCTGCGACCCTCCTCAGAGAGTCGCCCCCCAGAGGGCGCCGAGGAGACACAGATCCTCAAACCCGTCTCTTCCCGGAGGGGGCCACCCTCAGAAGCCTGATAGCCTAGGCGTCAGGACTTCTTCTTAGTCGAAGCCTTCTTCGAGATAACGACTGTCCTCAGATATGTCTTATCCCAAGACGACTACAGCTAAGACTACTAAAGGAACCAGCCTCTTGAGACTGGTCTCTAGTATAGCTTGAGAAGCCAATCCGGCGTCCTGAAACGGATGACCAGCAGGAAATAACCGAACTGACCCCTCTTAAACCCTCCTTCTGCGAGTCAGACACTGAGACTAGAACTCGCTTGAGGGCACCGAAGGGAGATGGGCACCATATAATGAGGTGTTATCCATTTCCTCCAGGGAATTAACCATTTATTTCCTCAGAATTAAAGGACTCCTCAAAGATCAGATGAGTACATATTTCATTTTCTCAAAAATTAAATGCAGCCAAATATCAACCAGGCAAGTAGAAACGGTCTAGTTGAAAGGCTGAATATACTGTAGTGTATTAATGTAGACCTCATAATATAATCTCAAACAATAAAGAATACAAAATTAGTTTGCACACAATCATAAGAGAACGAGAGAAAGGGAAATTTATGAAGGTATTTTTGGTGCAAAACTACTGAACGCCTGTGACAGTGAAATTTGTAATTGTAGAGAATAGCCACATGTGTATCAGTAAATTTGAAGTCACAGAGAGAGATGTTTTAAGAGTTGCAAACTTGTAGACTTTTTTTCTCTCCCACAAACACAACACAACAGTTACACCTTCTCAAATTCTTCATTGCATGTGCACAAATCCTATTCTACAAGTCACAAATTAAGAAACTCGTGCGCTCACATTTTTGCTACAGTTGCTGCAGTGAATATGGTGCAAAATGCATTTAAACACCCGCATCAAAAAATGTGAAGTCAAGGAGAAATTTTGCTCATCCGCAATTCAGTATCTGAATTCATCCAATGAGAGTTGCACACTTGTAGAATATTTTCTCACAAATATCTTGTATATTTTTCTAGCACAAACACAAGTACATAACTCAGACCTGCCAACCTTGTAATTTTTTTTTGAGTAGCATCGGGGGGGGGGGGGGGGGATTGTTGTCATTTTTTGAGACAATGTAAGACACACACAAACACATGCCTATCTTCATAATTCTAGTTTTGACTTCTAAAATTTTAGCTAGCAATTTAGCTATTGCAGTGAAAGTCTAAAAATTCAATATACTGCTCAAAACCATTTTTTATTCATGATTAATATTGCATTGCAATATTGCATTGCATAAAAAAGCATGTAATGTGTAATGTGTGCTGGTCAACAACTAGTCTAAAATTAAAAAAACAACAACTAGAAAACAGTAAAAAAAAAAGAAAAAAAAAAGAATGTGTACATTGAAGATAGGCTACTTAATTTATTATTCCAATATCCAAATATGATACTAAATCACACAGAAAAAATGACTTTTATTTATGACGTGCTGTCTTTGCATTTGAACATTGCACATTTTAAACAAGACACGCATTAGCTGAATAAACGTTAGCCAATACAAACATATTTATAGAAAATAGTTGACAATAGACAGGAGTCCTGTCACATGACCAATAATAGCAAAACGAATCACTTATTCTAAAAAGAATGATCAAGTAGAATATAAGTTTAGATGAATCCGAAATATGGGGCTGTGTTAACAGTAAAACGTCTGTCTTTTAACGAATTTTAAAAACACGGATGGATAATACAAAATGCTTTCAGTCATTTTGACAGAAAAAAACACAACCAAAACAAAATTTAAACTTAGCCCGTCAATTTACAATTATCTTCTCTCTCTGTGTGCGCGCGGTCTGTGTTTGTGAGAGAGCTCGCGCAGCACTGATACAACGGTACTTTTTAATCCATAAGTAACTAATACGCTAGTTTTCATACAAAATAATTATGTAACATAATTAGGTAGGCTACTTTAGTTATTATTAACACATTAACATAACATGCAGACTACGTTTCTCAACACTGAGAATGAATAAATAAACGCCTGTTTCTCCAGGTTTATCAGTAATCCACAATTTATCACAGAACTTTCATAATCACTAAGCCACAGCGATTTTAATTTTATTTAGATTTATTGTTCATCAATACTTAAGCATTTTATAATTTGCATGGCTGAATGATGTTTTCCTCTTATCTGAGTGACCATGAATGACGGAGTATTTTAAAATAATCCATGCGATCACTCCCGCGTGATCATTGAATCCAGATTAAGTTAAAGGAGCTGTATGTAAGAAATTTATTTAAATTAATCATAAAATGGCCCTGATATGTCACTAGACATTAAGAAATCATGTTCATTTCAAATACTTATATCACTGACAACAGTAGTCCGGCCAGGATATTGTCATTTAAAAAGTGAAGTTGCAGCCCTCAACTGATGTTGATGTTGTCATGTTGTGTTTTGGTCTGATGCGTCACCCTCCACCTATCGACCAATCACGAAGTCAGTAGTGTTGCGGCATCCGGGTTGCCAGCTCTGCCAGTTACCACAGCTGCAGCTACAAACGTGTCGGAATCGGATAAAAAAAAAGTCTAACGTTGCGAATCAGATAAACTGATAAACTCATAAACTCGTTATGAATCAGAAATACTTCGTGACAAAGTCCGAAATAAAACAAGGATCTGTATAGGAGATGCCTTTGAAAGATGGAGACGGCTGAAAACGGAGAAGAATTTGAAGACAGACGCCAACGTTGCTAATTTTCTCCTGGACAGGTAAGATTCATCTATGTTTGGCTAACTTGTACTTGATGTAAATGGACATTTCAAATATTCATGACAGTCGAACAAAGTTATGCATGTTCGTGCAAAGTAACGTTACGTTAGCTCATATGGAGGAGGTGGGTCATCGAATTGGAAGCACTATAGGCGCAATTCCACGGTAAAATAACTTTTTCTAACGTCCATAACACCAATGAAAAGCACATTGTAGCCTATGATGTGAATAATGTGTCCCACTTGGAACGTTTTGTAGCCTACTTGTTTATCATGCAAGTTCTACAGCCAAAAATAATAGAATGACATGTAATCTTTCACATCACATATTTTAGCGTTATGGACGTGTACTGCAGAGTAAGTTAAAAAATACAGCTGGTCGCTATCACTTATAGTGTCAGCTAAATGAATAGCTGTATCTTTGATATCGATTACACACAGTGACCGAGGCTTGTGCCTGTACTTACGTTAATGACAGATACCTACCGTTAGTATACTAACAGCTACTGTTCTAACAATGTACTGTCACATACGAGCGTACATCTTTACTATTATATTTGGCTAATCGCCATTAGTAAATTTTTGCGATATATAATTACTTTGCAAAACATCTCTCATTTGAAGCATAAACATAATTAACAGAAAAAAAAACTTAGCCTACTGTGTAGGACTCGTCACTTGCCATTGGAAGCTTCTGTAGCAGCCTACGTTCCTGCTGTATCCTGCAGCCTATCTGGCAACCTCGAGTCAGGGAGGAGGGGAAGGGGATACACCGCTCTACAGTAATTTGAAGGTGATTGCAGTACCAGTTTTGGCCACAATCCTACATACTGCTCCTTTAACTAAAAACAATATTTCAACTTTCCACATCCACCCCAGCCCGTTTACCTTCAGGAGTCAGAAGTGCTGTGACTACTGTAGCCTACTGTCCTCACTTATGAACTCAATCAGACGTCAGGCCGCGGGAGTGGAAGAGGATCGAGCGGGATTCTTTATTGCTGTCGATTTTTTTTTTTTCAGTCTCTTTTTAATTTGATAGGCCTTACGCATCTGTCAATCATCCCGCTTGCTATTTGGGCAATGAACCCAGCGCTATGATTGGTCGAACTCCGCTTCTTTTGCTGTTGCTTGATTTGAGGACTGCGCGTGCACAGAAGCGTCACCAGGTTTTTGCGTAGTTTAGAGTGACAAATCGTACCACCGTACTTTGAGGTCAAAATGCGTATCCTCTACGCAAAATGCGTACAGGTTGGCAGGTCTGATAACTACAGCTGCTTGAATCTGCAGCGACGAATCTCAAACACTGTTTTTCGCTTTCAAGTGACAAGTTTCGCGCGCTCTCCCTTTTGCACCATATATCTCGTGAATGTGGAGCAAAAGTGACTTGTGCATCTGTAGAGGCAGTGGGCGGAGACTACATGAATATTCATGAGTTTCCCGGGCATGCGCGTGGAACTGCTCGCTCATTTTAGTTCACTCAGAGGTTCACTCCTCGTTTCTTAGCAGGTTTAATGGGTTATTTCAAAAAAGGTAAATATAGTTTCAGCGCGAACTTAAACTACAATTGTGTATCGTTTCATAAAGTTCATCATGTTTTTATTAATTTGCACGTTTTGTGCATTCGTCAATGACTGAATGATTGCAGGCATTCACTACGTGTAGGCCTATATAAAGCACAGCAAACTTCAACTCGTTAATTTCGTTGTGCTTTTCCTTTGTACATTGCAATGCTTTAAAACTATCTTTGTTGTCATTTGTTGAATGTCACTGCAATAAAAAATATTTACATTTTTTACAAACAAAATATAAATTTACAAAAAAATATCACAGGTTCCACTTTTACTGTAAAAGTAAAACCAAAAATTCCAGAACACCTGAATGATTACAGCAACACTTATTTCCAACAGAAGAGCAGATATAGAATATTCCTAAATACATTAACCATTACCATTTCATTTATTTATTGCTAAGCTCTTCTGATACCTTACCTTATGAAGCTTTAAAACTGTGTCATCTCTGGGAAATAACTCCACAACCATATCAGTGTCCAAATAAACATTTTGCACCCTACTGTCACGGTGTGGGTTTTGTGTCTTGTTCCTTGTTCTTGTCGGTCATGTGATTCCCTGTTTGCCATGTGTCTTGTTAATTGTCTGATCATTGTTCCCATGTGTTTCTGATTAGCCACGCCCCCTTGTTATCTTGTTTAGCTTGTTTGTCTGTGTATTTAAACCCCTGTGTTTCAGTTGTTGGCTGTCGGTTGTTGTTTAATGTTTGATGGTGTGTTATTCCCAGTTCCTTGTACCTTGTTTCTGAGTTTAGAGTTTTCTGGATTACTTGTCTGTTAGATAATTAAAGTGCTTGCTTTTGGATTCGCTCTCTGCTTCATTCCTCCTGCCATCGTTACAGAACAACCGACCAACATGAATCCAGCAGCACAACTTGTATGTCTCCGTCAAGGGGATCGACCAATTGAGGACTACGTGAGGGACTTTTTGGAGCTGGCTCATCTGTCTCGTATGGACGATTTATGTCTAATGATATTTTTTCGGGGAGGCCTATCTGAACCGCTCGGTTCATTCATGCCCCTGCATGACTTTAACGGGACCCTTGAGCAGTATATCGAACTGGCCCTTTTGTTGAGCGGCTCAACTTTTACTGTGGGCTTGGTGGAGGAGGAGCTCCGCAACCCCACAGTACCCGATCCAGAGACCGTCCAGCCAGAGACCGTCCAGCCAGAGACCGTCCAGCCAGAGACCGTCCAGCCAGAGACCGTCCAGCCAGAGCTTCACGTCAGCCACGTCCAGCCAGAGCTTCACGTCAGCCACGTCCAGCCAGAGCTTCACGTCAGCCACGTCCAGCCAGAGCCAGTCCTCGAGCAAGAGCCAGAGCCAGTCCTCGAGCAAGAGCCAGAGCCAGTCT
The DNA here is from genome assembly GCA_030770095.1 of Gila robusta. Classification (NCBI taxonomy): domain Eukaryota; kingdom Metazoa; phylum Chordata; class Actinopteri; order Cypriniformes; family Leuciscidae; genus Gila; species Gila robusta. Next base: position 662,376 of record JAVALU010001949.1, on the reverse strand, counting down.
TCGAGCAAAAGCCAGAGCTTCCTTCGCCGCTGACGCCGTCCAGCACAGAGCCCTCACCGCTGGTCCCGTCCAGCCCAGCGCCCCCACCGCTGGTCCCGTCCAGCCCAGCGTCCTCTTGCTCTCGGAGACGGAGGAGGAAGAAGACTTCCCGCGTCCCGCAATACCTGGAAGTCCTTCCTGTCAGCCCAGAGTCCTCGCCGCTGGTCCCGGCCGATCCAGAGACTGTTCGAGTCACGTCTGCCGATCCAGAGACTGTTCGAGTCACGTCTGCCAATCCAGAGACTGTTCGAGTCACGTCTGCCGATCCAGAGACTGTTCGAGTCACGTCTGCCGATCCAGAGACTGTTCGAGTCACGTCTGCCGATCCAGAGACTGTTCACGTCACTTCTGCCGATCCAGAGACTGTTCACGTCACTTCCTCCGAGCCAGTGTCTACGGACAAGATGGCCGAACCAGAGACTGTTCACGTCACTTCTGCTGATCCAGAGACTGTTCACGTCACTTCCTCCGAGCCAGTGTCTACGGACAAGATGGCCGCCTCCGAGCCAGTGTCTACGGACAAGATGGCCGCCTCCGAGCCAGTGTCTACGGACAAGATGGCCGAGCCAGAGTCTGTTCCTGTTCCCGAGCCAGAGTCTGTTCCTGTTCCCGAGCCGGAGTCTGTTCCTGTTCCCGAGCCGGAGTCTGTTCCTGTTCCCGAGCCGGAGTCTGTTCCTGTTCCCGAGCCGGAGTCTGTTCCTGTTCCCGAGCCGGAGTCTGTTCCTGTTCCCGAGCCGGAGTCTGTTCCTGTTCCCGAGCCGGAGTCTGTTCCTGTTCCCGAGCCGGAGTCTGTTCCTGTTCCCGAGCCGGAGTCTGTTCCTGTTCCCGAGCCGGAGTCTGTTCCTGTTCCCGAGCCGGAGTCTGTTCCTGTTCCCGAGCCGGAGTCTGTTCCTGTTCCCGAGCCGGAGTCTGTTCCTGTTCCCGAGCCGGTGTCTGCTCCGCCCTGGCCGCCCGAAGGGTCTTCACCGCCCTGGCCGCCCGAAGGGTCTTCACCGCCCTGGCCGCCCGAACTGCCTTGCCCCTGCACAGACTTGACCCTCCTTCCCTCCCCCAAGACCACCTCCGCTTCACCACCCTCCTGAACTATTCGTTTTTTTTGTTTTGTTTTTTGTACTAAGGGGCGTCGGGAGCCGCCCATAGGGGAGGGGCTATGTCACGGTGTGGGTTTTGTGTCTTGTTCCTTGTTCTTGTCGGTCATGTGATTCCCTGTTTGCCATGTGTCTTGTTAATTGTCTGATCATTGTTCCCATGTGTTTCTGATTAGCCACGCCCCCTTGTTATCTTGTTTAGCTTGTTTGTCTGTGTATTTAAACCCCTGTGTTTCAGTTGTTGGCTGTCGGTTGTTGTTTGATGGTGTGTTATTCCCAGTTCCTTGTACCTTGTTTCTGAGTTTAGAGTTTTCTTGATTACTTGTCTGTTAGATAATTAAAGTGCTTGCTTTTGGATTCGCTCTCTGCTTCATTCCTCCTGCCATCGTTACACCTACACTGATGTTTCTCTTTGTCATGTTATTTCTTTGACCTTATGTGTTGCACTGTGTGACTGGATGATCATTGAATCTTCTTAAAAAAATACCTTTGTAGAAATTCCCATCTGCTCAGTTCCCTGTGTATATTATACATTGCGGATCATTATCTACACGTTGCATCGGCAAGCACGCAATCTAAGCCATAGATTCTTATTGTAGACATGCAGACCCATAATCTACGCGCTGCCTTGGCACACGCGAGATCTGAGATCGAGTCACAGAATCTTTATTGCAGACCCGTAATCTACGTGCTGCCTCGGCAAACGCGAGATCCGAGCCAAATAATCTTTGACTTTCTTCCCTTGAGAAGGCCAACAAGAGCAGAGCTAAAACTCTCGATAGTGCATATGTTACACGTCGGGAATTTATGAATGAACACTGTCAGCCCCAGTTTACAAGAGCTGACTGTGCATGCTCCACTCCCAAACAAACAACAAATGAATCACGTGTTGTTTGTTTGTCACAATCCAAAGCTGTTTGCTAGCCATACTCCTGTCTAATATATATATATATATATATATATATATATATATATGCTTGTGGACAAACAACAATAAATAGACAGAGACAGATTCACACAGAGTGCTTTCTGAAGGCACAGAAGCTAGCGCGGTCTGTTTTCAGGTCTGCTTTAGGTGTATGTGTGCATTAACCCCCTGGGGTCGGCTATCGCGCCGCTTTTTTCCTTATCAGTGCAAAAGAGACTCAAAATACTGTTGATTTTGATTTTACATATAAGTGTTATACATCATTCATTCTGTTAAAGGTATTGTAGGTAGAAATCCACAAAAATACTTTTTGTCCAAATTTGTTTAAACTGTCTTTATATATCAATGCATAATTAAAATGTAAGTACTCTGGAAAAGAAATTATAAAAATCGAGTGTCTGTAGTCCTCTCAGGACTGCAATAAACACAGCTCATTATTCCATTAACTCCCACCCCTCCCTTCTCGGCTCCTTCCAAAGCCACGCCCCCAAAACACATAAACGCGCGATCCCGGCCGTTCGCTCAGCTGGAAGAGTCGGAAGCGTTTACCAGCGCCGAGCAGAGAGGAGCGCAGTGCATGTAGTGACATCATGTCAGAATCACAAGTAATAAAATAACTAACTTTATCAGTATGAATATAAACAATTAACATGGCTGTTAGTACTCACTATCAAGCTCGCATATCGATACTGGTAAAGTTCAAAATATTTTACTAGCTCGTAATGGAATCAAACTCAATATAAGGCAAAGCTATAAATAGCTTCATTGATACACGTCTGCCGTTACTATCAGTTACACTGTGATGAAGGTGAATTTGTAAGATTCATAACATAAGATTGTTTACAGATAAACTGAGTAACATACACTCAAACACCTTCTCACAACTGCATTGCAGACACAAGATAATATAACACACACACACACAACATATATTGTATAGCACATACAGATACAACATAGAGACATAGGTAAACATATGTAGAGCATATAACAATAAACCAAACGTGAAAAAACGGAGCAGGAAGACTTCACGGTGAAAATAGGAACAAAGTTTAGGCAGAGGGTAAAGCTAGGTATAAAAATAGATCCCCTAAACTTTTTAACCTAAAGTTAGATTTGGCGAAATTAAACAAAACAGCTTTCAACTGCAGATAGGCCTATTGCTTATTTATCGTCTCAACCCTGGCTCACTAACAGTAACGTTATACCAGTCGACACCAAAGTTACACTGTCATAGCTAAGCCAGTGTAACGTTAGTTATGCTACGTAACGTTAGGTAGCTATATTAGGTAGCTACGTGTGCTAGTGATACATGCTTCATGAAAAAATAAATGCCATCAAAATGAAAACAGCAAGATTACCTGTCCAGCAGAAATAAAGCCATCATGGAGTCACTTTTCAGCCCCTTCAGATCCCTCAGTTGTCGCCACCGCTGGAAAGCCACGCCGATATTGACTCTCGTATGATTTCTTTATTTATCCAAAGACTTTTTGTTCATAGCCTTTTCAAATACTGTCTTCCTTTTTTTAACTTGTTTGACTTCGCTGCCTCTATATGCAGGTAACGTTACTGAGAATTTTGACTGTTCTCTCTCTGCCATAACTGTTATTACTAGCTTCCGTGCCTCTTCAAACGGGTGCGCGCATTTGGGCTGCTCCTGTATCAGCAGAGGTGGTATCCATGGTAGCAAAGGAGAGTGACAGTCGCCCCAACCAATCATTTCTTTCGTCCCGAATGGAATAATGAGCTGTGTTTATTACAGTCCTGAGAGAACTACAGACACTCGATTTTTATAATTTCTTTTCCAGAGTACTTACATTTTAATTATGCATTGATATATAAAGACAGTTTGAAAAAATTTGGAATAAAGTATTTTTGGGGATTTCTACCTACAATACCTTTAAGTGTATATTTTTTTTGTGTATACTCACAATAAAAACAAAGTGTTGTGCTTTTTGTCAAATAAAGAAAAATTAAATATGTGAGTTTTGCCTTCTCTCTGTCAGTGAAGTCCATTCTGAAATGCGTCCGAAAATCAACTGTAACTCCGCGAATACTCGTCATACAGGCACGAGAGATTTTTCTTTATGAAGCTTGAACTCTCTTCTTTTAAATGAAGTAATTTATATAAAAAACAAATATTCTCAGTTTATGTAATCTGTAAGAAAAGAGAGAGGTGTCAGTCTTTTTCTTTTCAGCTCATTATACATTATACACGCCCACGGAGAGCGCGCGCTATTCAAACGCAAGTCAAGCAAACATATCAACGCCCACATCAGCTGGATAAACACATCAAGTTTAATAAGAATCTTGCACTTTACCTCGTCTTGCTGCGCTGTGAGGAATAATACTATCTAATAATCCTGGAAAATGTACCAGAAGTGCTGGTAGTTTCATTTCAAGGAGTAACGGATCCAGCTGATGTAGTAAGTTATTTATTCTTAAGTGCTTTGTTCTAATCGCGATATTGAATAGTGTCTGTAAACCACAAAAAAACTGTTTAAATATGAATTGCGTGTCTGTGTGTAAATGATGAATGAACGGCACTGGCGCGCGCGCTGTTGTTTACTACAATTATACAGCGCGTGTCTGTGCCATTCATTCACTCTTGCACCTACATTAGTAAACATGTTATTTTTACATGAACACATCCAAACTATATTGCTATAGCCTACTGAGATGAGTAAAAATAGACTGAAATAAGTTGAAATAAAATGTCTGTATGCAACAGACTGCAAATTAACATGTATATGCTAATATATCAAAAACACTATGGGCCCTATTTTAACGATCTGAAACGCAAGTGTCAAAGCGCAAAGCGCAAGTAACTTTGTGGGCGGATCCCGGCGCTGTTGCTATTTTCCCGGCGGGATAAATGCCTCTTGCGCCTGGCGCAAATCTAAAAGGGGTTGGTCTGAAGTAGCTTCATTATTCATAGGTGTGGTTTGGGCGTAACGTGAAATAAACCAATCAGAGCGTCATCCAACATACACTTTAAGAGCAGGTGCGCATGTTGCATGGCGGATTGTTATTATTATGGCGCATTTACCAGGCGCGTGCCAGGAGCGGTTCACAACCGAGGAGACCGATGTTCTCGTCAGAGCCGTAAAAGAAAGAGAATTGACATTGGGGATGGGACAACCCCACCCAAATCAATAGAAAAAAATTATGAGAAAGCTCAACTTAACTGGTAAGTTAAAGAGTAAGGTTTTTAATGTACTTACATTATGGTAAAGGTGATTTTGCAGTCTTCAGATTTTTTGACGGACAAACTAATTTGTCAGATGTCCTTATATTACATATGTGTCTTGCCACTATTGGGCAAACAGGTCTGATCCGTCATTACTACAATTTGCCTGAAAAATTTGGGTAAATGTGTAAGCTAGATTTATGCCTATTTTTTCACATCTTCATTGACACCACAATGATTTCCCTCGTGTGGTAATATATTTCCTTGTTATAATGTATGATTTGCAAAAATAAAAACTGCTGCATCTGTGTTGATGAGAGAATCAAAGTGTATACGCGTTGTGCACCCGCTACATTATGGCCAAGCATGCGCGCTTAAAATAGCATTATGAACAACGTGCAAGGCGCCACTGACTTTAGACAAGGTTTTTTTTGGTCAGTGGCGGAATTGTTTTCTGGAAGTGCAAAATAGCACTAGGGAATGTTTGCGCCGAAACACGCCTCCTTTTTGCGCCGACCCGCCCAGGGAGCGCAAGTTCATTTCCTAGTTTACTGACGTGCGTCTGTGGAGGGAAAAGCCCGCTTTGCGCGGGTGCAAAATAGGAATGATACATGCGTCAGTGTACAAAGTCATTTGCGCCGGGTGCAAGATAGGGCCCTATATGTTACAGACTAAATATGAATGTTTAGACAAGATTTCGTTGATTAGTTTTGGATAGATTATAAAGTTTTTAGGCTACTGTAAAAAAAGACTACTGCCACATTAAATAAGCTTTTGTTCGCCAATTTCTGCTCATTGTTAAATATACTATAGTATGATGTTTTGTCAAAAATAAAGTAGGTATATTGAATTATCAACTAAGATGTTATTATAGTGTTTGTTCCAATATTCAAACTAATGAATCCTTACCTTTTTTAATACGTATGATAAAATGTATACTTTTTACAAAGAAATACACTTGAAATATTGTTAAAATTGTAATTGTTGTTGTAATTGTAACCTATTTGTAATTGGTTACAATTTCTAATTGTAAAATATGTATATATAGATAATTCCTTTTGTCCTTGCATTCTTTGGGATCCTGTGACACACCTGTGTGAAAGGGCTAATTAATATGCAGCTCATTATGTGGCACATTATCCGGCCTTTGTCTTCTCAGGTGTGAACACGCCTCCACGCATATTGCCTTTCCAAACAAAAGGTGTCTTATAAAATTTAAATAAATGTATTGTTTTGTGTAAATGATTAGGCTGGATGATTTTCAGATCATTTTGAAGCAAAAATTCTAGGCAACAACACCCATTAGTCAAAAGTCTTGTGGACACATATTTAGTATGTGTTTTGTGGCCTTATTTCAGACACTTTAAGTTTTAGTTTTTTCAATAACCATGCATAAGCAATATTCTCTCAAAAATACAAACACGTACATATATGTTGCTCACATATTACGGTAGCCCCGTTTGTGCTATATAGAGTGAATTTACACCTTTGCCATTAACATGTTTATAAATAACTGAAAAAAGCACAAATGTCAGAGCATGTCAGAACACCTCAAGGACCCCAAAAACCCCTTAGACCTCAGAGGGTTAATTACACTTTTATGAAATATGCTATAGACAAGCATACTTTTAATATATTTCTGAAAAGAATATTAGTGGTACATTGGTAATAAATGTATGCTTAATTACATTTTTAATAAATATGCTAATGTCAATCATACTTTAAATATATTTCTAAAAAGTGTACTAGAACTACATTGGTAATAAATATATGTTTAATTACATTTTCAAGAAATATGCTAAATGCAAACATATTTTAATTATATTTCAAAAAATTGTATTCAAAATACATTGTAATAAATATATGCTTAATTATACTTTTAAGAAATATGATTAAAAACAAGCATACTTTTAGTGAAGTTTTAGTGTATTTACAGAAAACATACTTGTGTTACTACTTTGTGTATAGCAAAACGATTAATATTTTAGTTGGTTACACATACCTTATTTATAACCATGTATAGGCCTACTGCAATATATTTTTAATATTTATGTAATAGCATGTGCTTCAGCCCTGCTTTTAAAAATATTGTGAAAAACGTTTAACATTTTAATATATTTAAATAACACATCAATAAATATATCAGATATTCAAATGAATTCTTAAACTAATTGCACATATGCATAAAAAAAAAAAAAATATATATATATATATATTATTTCACGGTGCATTCATTTCGACCAATCAGAGCCAAGCTTTTCAAAACAAGCTTGCAGGTAATTGTCCAATCACACAGTGCCATTTGAAATTACAAGTTGGGCGGGCAACGGATACTGTGGTATTCAAACTATACGGATATTTCAACAGAAATCATGTATTTTCCAAAATTTGCTTTGTATTATTTTCCTGACTCTGACCTAGTCAAGGTGGACAGCACCGATCTAATATTAAGAGAACACAGACGAGCAGAATACCAGGTCAGCTCCCGCGAACAACTTAGCAGTGAAGAGGGCTACGTAGAGGTGCGCCTGCCAAGTCGCAGCCAACATGGACAGAGCAAGAGACTGCCAGCAAAGATGTTACTTCTTGGTGGTAAGTTTATTAGTTTAAGTGATTAGTATAAGTGGCTTTATTCTCACTTTGGGTTTAGAAAATATTTTCAGAAGTTGATGCCGATGCTCTATATGTTAGATAACTTGGATTACTGATGTTAACCGATAACTTGACACTGACGTGAGCCGAGCTACATAACGTTACGTCTATCAACTCAACTTAGTCAATTGTTAGATACTTAATCTAGACAGTGACATAAAACAACTATAAAAACATTGCACACTGTGTTTGCAGAAAACAAAATGGTTATTAATGGTGATTACACGGCTTGATTGTCCCTTGGTAAATGGTAAATGGACTGCATTTATATAGCGCTTTCACAGACCCAATGGCCACCAAAGCGCTTTACATACAGGTCCTTCTCAAAAAATTAGCATATTGTGATAAAGTTCATTATTTTCCATAATGTAATGATAAAAATTAAACTTTCATATATTTTAGATTCATTGCACACCAACTGAAATATTTCAGGTCTTTTATTGTTTTAATACTGATGATTTTGGCATACAGCTCATGAAAACCCAAAATTCCTGTCTCAAAAAATTAGTCAAATGTCTCATGAAAAGGGTCTCTAAACGAGCTATTAACCTAATCATCTGAATCAACTAACTAACTCTAAACACCTGCAAATGATTCCTGAGGCTTTTAAAAACTCCCAGCCTGTTTCATTACTCAAAACCGCAATCATGGGTAAGACTGCCGACCTGACTGCTGTCCAGAAGGCCATCACTGACAGCCTCAAGCAAGAGGGTAAGACAGAAAGAAATTTCTGAACAAATAGGCTGTTCCCAGAGTGCTGTATCAAGGCACCTCAGTGGGAAGTCTGTGGGAAGGAAAAAGTGTGGCAAAAAACGCTGCACAACGAGAAGAGGTGACCGGACCCTGAGGAAGATTGTGGAGAAGGACCGATTCCAGACCTTGGGGGACCTGCGGAAGCAGTGGACTGAGTCTGGAGTAGAAACATCCAGAGCCACCGTGCACAGGCGTGTGCAGGAAATGGGCTACAGGTGCCGCATTCCCCAGGTCAAGCCACTTTTGAACCAGAAACAGCGGCAGAAGCGCCTGACCTGGGCTACAGAGAAGCAGCACTGGACTGTTGCTCAGTTTTGCATGTCATTCGGAAATCAAGGTGCCAGAGTCTTGAGGAAGACTGGGGAGAAGGAAATGCCAAAATGCCTGAAGTCCAGTGTCAAGTACCCACAGTCAGTGATGGTCTGGGGTGCCATGTCAGCTGCTGGTGTTGGTCCACTGTGTTTTATCAAGGGCAGGGTCAATGCAGCTAGCTATCAGGAGATTTTGGAGCACTTCATGCTTCCACCTGCTGAAAAGCTTTATGGAGATGAAGATTTCATTTTTCAGCACGACCTGGCACCTGCTCACAGTGCCAAAACCACTGGTAAATGGTTTACTGACCATGGTATTACTGTGCTCAATTGGCCTGCCAACTCTCCTGACCTGAACCCCATAGAGAATCTGTGGGATATTGTGAAGAGAAAGTTGAGAGACACAAGACCCAACACTCTGGATGAGCTTAAGGCCGCTATCGAAGCATCCTGGGCCTCCATAACACCTCAGCAGTGCCACAGGCTGATTGCCTCCATGCCACGCCGCATTGAAGCAGTCATTTCTGCAAAAGGATTCCCGACCAAGTATTGACTATTGAGTGCATAACTGAACATAATTATTTGAAGGTTGACTTTTTTTTTTTGTATTAAAAACACTTCTTTTATTGGTCGGATGAAATATGCTAATTTTTTGAGACAGGAATTTTGGGTTTTCATGAGCTGTATGCCAAAATCATCAGTATTAAAACAATAAAAGACCTGAAATATTTCAGTTGGTGTGCAATGAATCTAAAATATATGAAAGTTTAATTTTTATCATTACATTATGGAAAATAATGAACTTTATCACAATATGGTAATTTTTTGAGAAGGACCTGTATTTGCCTCACATTCACCCATTCATACACCAACGGCGGTGTCAGCCATGCAAGGCGCCATCCAGCTCGTCGGGAGCAGCTGGGATTAGGTGTCTTGCTCATGGACACCTAGATACCTAGACATGGTCAGGTGGAACCGGGGATAGAACCACCAACCTTCCGGTTTATAGACAGCCTACATGAACCACTGAGCCACTGCCACCCCAAGTCCCCCTTGGACAAGTAACTTAAATCGGTGAACATAATAACGTACGTAGCGTTACTTGTCTTGTGTTGTAAATATAATTTATTCTTAAGCTCTAATTAAACTTACACATTTGTGATATTTAAATCCAGAAAATGTTAGTCTAATTCATTAATATTAGGCTGTCAGTTTTCATGTCAATATCTATTTGATAAATAAATTAAGTTGTAATCATCCACTATAAGCTTTTACAAAACCAATTAAAAAACTTGCACTGCAAAATTAAAACGGTAATAAATAATTATATGAGTTTTTTAAATTTAATATATAACCAATAAATTTGCATATTGCAAAGAATTTTTTTTTTTTTTTAATTAAACCGTCAGTAGATGACGTCAAGTCGAGTAAGTAATAGTTGAGCCTCTTTGTTTGTAACTTTTCGTTGGTGAAAAACAACAAAAACAGTCAATAGCATGTCTAAAATGTAAGCGACTTAATATATATACACTGCTTGTATCTTGAACTGAGGTTTTTTTTTTTTTACCTGTGTGACAGTTGAAATCGTGATAATATTTTGGAAAACCGCTTTCTTGAGATGTTGTTAAGCTATATTAAATTTGAAAAATAAAAATATGAATCATTCTCTCAGTGTTACTACTTGTCTGGTAAGGCTAGTAAAAATACTCTTTTCACTTATCCCTTCAGAAAAATACACAGAAAAAGCAATATTTCAATAACAGAAATATGATTTCTATTGGAAATTGTAAAAGTGGTATTTTCCTCTGTTTTTTCTGTAAAATGTGGATCTATTCTGAGTAGTGTCAAGTCTTCATATATCCTCTATTAAAATAGTATATTATATTATTTTTCCAAAGTAGAAAAAACACATTATGAACAAAACATACAATAGCATCCTCATAAGCTGGCCCGCAACCTAGGGTAGTGTTTTTAAAAAAAAGGTAGTTTACCCCCCAACAAATTAAAATGGTCAACATTTTAATTTCAATGTTTGGTAAAAAAAAAAAAAAAAAATGGTTAGAAAATTCTTTATGATAAAGAAAAATCATATTTGTAATAATAATTGTATCTGTCTTTTTGTGCATGAACACTTTAGTAAGTGTTCTGAATAACAAAGTGACAGCTTTTTATTTGAATTATAAATGAACAAGTTTATAATAATGCTTGTTTTTTTATTCTTCCCAGATTTCCCTCTGTGATTCTGATGTAAAAGTCCCCAAAAGAGTCTATGACAGACTGAACAAGTCACAAGCTTCTCTTTTTACTCAAGATTTGGCCACTTTACTTTTTGGAAGAGAAACTTTATCCAGATGCACACTTACTGGTAAATCCGGGATTCAATCAAAAGACCAGTTGGACCCTCACAAGGTGCAAGCCCTCATGCTGTAGTTTAATAATTTTATAGTTTAAGCTTGCCACTTGTGTTCTTTTTTCCCCACCTCTAATATAAAGGTCTGTTTGGATTTGTGTGTGAATAATGTCTCAAAAAATTAAAGTGTTTTTCAAAAAAGAGATGCTGTTTGTTTGTACATTACATACCTGTGCTGTATTGTATCTGTGGTATATCCTTTTAAACTTTTTTACTTTTATCAAATGTATTACATCTAACTTTAAAATAGTTATTTTATTAAAGCAACATCTTTATGAAGTGACTGCACAATTGTGGACAATTTTACCAATATTAACATTTTAACAGTATAATTTTAGCATAAATGAAGCAGAAAATGCTACTGCTAACACAGTAATAGTGTACTTGACTACTTTTAAAATACACCATTAACATATTTAATTATGTTTTACAAAGGTACTGTTAACAGTTAAAATATATTTGAAATAAATTATTTACTATATAAAAAATGTGAGCAATACATAAATATGATTTGTATATATTATATATTCTTATATTTTAAATAATTTATAAGTGTATTTAAAAATGCATTAAAGATGGGTTCAATTGTACTAAAAGGAGTAACAATATAAAAAAAATTAAAGCTGAAATAGTATGTTAAAAGCATATTTTAGTTCATCTTCAGTGTGTTTAAAAATAGCACAGTTGAGTACACTAAGATTTTAAGTTTATCTTAAGAAGTACTAAAGAAAAACTTTTAGTATATTAAGTACAAAATTAGTGTGCGAAAATGGAGCACTTTAAGTACATTATGGATGTATACTTTAATAAAATGTATTTTAGTGCACTTTTTTTAACCTAGGAATACATTATAAGTATATAAGTATAATTTGTATATATTTATTATATATTATTACTACATTTACATTTAGCTGACGCTTTTATCCAAAGCGACTTACAATTGCTATATGTCAGAGGTCGCACACCTCTGGAGCAACTAGGGGTTAAGTGTCTTGCTCAGGGACACATTGGTGTCTCACAGTGGATTCGAACCCTGGTCTCTCACACCAAAGGCATGTGTCTTATCCACTGCGCCACCACCACCCCATTATTATATTTTAAATGATGTATTATTGTATTTAAAATGCATTAAAGATGGTTTCAGTTTTACTAAAAGTGGTAACAAAATAAAAAAATTTAAAAGCTGAAATAGTATATTAAAAATACACTTTAGTTCATCTTCAGTGTGTCGCATAATAGCACAGTTGAGTACACTAAGATGATCTTAAGTTTATCTTAAAAAGTACTAAAGATAACCTTTTAGTATATTAAGTACAAAATAAGTGCGCGAAAATAGAGCACTTTAAGAACATTATGGAACTGTACTAAGTGCACTTAAATAAAATGTATTTTAGTGAACTTTTTTTTCACCTGGGTATTCTAATAAACCAAGTGATCTCAGACCCCTAAAAGGACTCAAAAGCAAACTGTACTCAAACCACATCCGGAGGTGGTCTGAGTACGGTTTGTTTGCGAAACCGTTTGAGGTTCGATTTCTTTGTGATATGTGAAAGCAATAAGGTCCTGGTCCGCTTTGCGTTTCGTTTCAACATATGTACCTGGAGGCTTGCCATACCTGCAGCCATGCTCCGTCACTGCGGAAAACAACACAAAACTTTTTAGATCATGAATAATTAAAATGTCTTCACGATCTGATTTTGAAGACATATGGTACTATCGTGCTACAGTGCATTATATATTTTGCCGTTCTGGTGCCTCCATCCCAACATACTGTACAACACGACATACATTCAAATCGTGTTTACGCAGCAGTAGAGTTACGCTCACATGACACTGCAGTTATTCTCAGTCATGAAAGTTTATAATTTGCATGCAAGCCTTGCCAGTTAAACAATTTATTCGCATGCTGTTCTTGCCAATACACCTGAAGCGCTCACGCAATAAAAGCCTGCAGCGCGTGAGTACTGAACTAAGTTATCTTTTGCGTCTTATAGGCTTAAACTGTCAAATACACACAAGGTTTACATAAACACAGTCGGTTATGTCTAAAGTGAAAGTAGACAGTTTGGAGAAAATCGGATGCGTGTCTGTGTCCGTGCTGCATGAGCTCTAAAAATGATAGCAACCTAATAATTATATGCTGCCGCTAGTCCTTAAAGGGATAGTTCACCCAAAAATGAAAATTCTGTCAGTATTTACTCTCATTTACCCTCATGTTGTTCCAACCCCGTAAGACCTTCGTTCATCGTTCATTCGGAACACGAATTAAGATATTTTTGATTAAATCTCAGAGCTGGATCACTCCTCCATAGGCTTCTAAGGGATTGACACTTGCCAGCCCCGAAAAGTTATTAAAGATATCGTTAAAATGGTCCAAGTGACTACGGTGGCTCAATCTTAAGTTTATCAAGCGACGAGAATACTTTTTGTGCGCAAAAACAAACAAAAATAACGACTTTATTTCAACTATTCATTTCCTTCTCTGTTGGCCTCTAGTCAGTTAACTTAGTGTAATAGCGTAGTGCTACGTCACACGTAGGCTCACTATTGGCCGACGCTGGTCATGTGTGTGATGCGTGTGACGTATAACAACAGAAGCACTACGCTATTACACTAGTGAACTGACTCGAGGCCCACAGAGAAGGAAATGAATAGTTGAAATAAAGTTGTTTTTTTGCGCACAAAAAGTATTCTCGTCGTTTGATAAACTTAAGATTGAGCCACTGTAGTCACTTGGACTATTTTAACGATATCTTTAATAACTTTTCGGGGCTGGCAAGTGTCAATCCCTTAGAAGCCTATGGAGGAGTGATCCAGCTCTCAGATTTAATCAAAAATATCTTAATTCGTGTTCCGAAGATGAACGAAGGTCTTACGGGGTTGGAACAACATGAGGGTGAGTAAATACTGACAGAATTTTCATTTTTGGGTGAACTATCCCTTTAATGTTAATGAAACAACAAGAGAAAATCACTCAGAACTTCAGTAGCTCAAATAAGAATCAATGTATAATTTATACAGTGAAGTCTATGTAGTGTTGTATTTTTTACATTTGATTGTTCAATTTATTATTTGAATGGTGCTGTTAAATACCTACTGTGATTGTCCTGAAAATTTTTGCCATATCGCCCACTCCTAAAAGAGGCTATAACAAAACAGCTCTACAATGCCGCGTAAAAGTAAAAAAGAAGTACATGAGCACCCAGGAAATATACAGACACAGATCGAGAGTAAACCCAATCGCAGGTATTTATCGACTCTAGGACTGGATAGGTTAAGATCATAATGCTGGTGAAAGCTACTTTCAAACGTTGAAGGCATGGGAGGTTTTGGCTGTCAAGAACAGAGATTTGTCAGGATCATAGGATGGAGGTCAATGGTGCTGTGATGATGTAGTTGTTTGGTCAGGTTCCAGGAGTAGATAAGAATGGAGATACTCCCAGAAAACCTTGTTCATGAAACTTTGGAATATGGAAGGGGCGTTGACCAGGTCACAGGGCATGACCCAATATAGTGGTCACAAAGTGGTCTTCCATTTATAGCCCTGTACAGGACGAGCTTGGTGAATACCTTTGCCAGTCCATGTTTTTTTGTACAGGATGTGACAGGGTCAGGGACAGAGGTTTAGATCCTACCTCTGGGCAAAGGCGCACCTGACTGGAGTTATATATGGCACAGTCCCATGGTTTATGTGGGAGGAGTTGAGTGGCCCTTTGCTGACAGAAGACATCTAGATAAGGATGATAAGTGGAAGGGACGTCCATGGAGTGATCATTCGCATAGCTTTATATTTTGACTCCATTCTTTATTCCTGGCAGTGTTTTTGGACAGAATTGTGAGAGTCCACTCCGTTGGATGAAAATCAACCCCACACATGGATGGTCTCAGGATGCATCACTGTTGTCACGACAAGGACTCATGGTAGCATTCACCTTTTCTTCTCCAGACAATCGATTTTCCAGATATCCCGAACAGTTGGAAGGGGGCTTCACCAGTCTTCCACTGTCCAATCCTTGTACTTCCTGCAGAATTTCAGTCTTTCCTTGATGTTTTTCTTAGAGAGAGTTGGCTTCTTGCTGCTATTCTTGACACCAGGCTGTTGTCCAAAATTCTTTGCCTCACTGTGCGTGCAGATAAACTCATACCCACCTGCTGCCAATTTTAAGCAAGCTCTGCACTGGTGGTGACACAATTCCATAGCTGACTCCTCAGGAAGAGACGGTACCAGTGATAAGCCTTTCACTGCAGTTAAATCTCCCTCCTTGAAATAATGTTTTATTAACAAAGTTCGGGAGGAGCACGCGCAGATACGAGTGGAGAGCACTCAGCAATCAACGATAAGAGCTATACACTCAGCAGTAGGGCTGGGCGATATGGCTGAAAACTGTATCACGATATAAGTGTTTCATATCGGTCGATATAGATAATTATTGATATTTTGTATGACCTATTTAAAGGACCAGGAGACAAATATATTAGACTACATTTAAACATTTTTTATTTTAAACTTAACCTTCCTCTGATTATAATATATAAGCAGAAATGTCAACACAACCATGGAAAACATCAAATAATTAAAATGTAAACATTTTTATTTTAAACTTAACCTTCCTCTGATTATAATATATAAGCAGAAATGTCAACACAACCATGGAAAACATCAAATAATTAAAATGTAAACATAAGTCTAAAATCACAATGAACACTTAATTATCTCTTAAAATTAAGGTGCAAAATTAAAGAATACATAAGAAATGCTTAAAAAAAAGAGTAATAAAATAGTGTAAAGTGTTAAATAAACAGAGAAACTGACGACGGTCTTGCATTATTTGCAGACGACATTGGTCTGACTAAGGTCAAGACTTATAAAATCCAAAAAACTGCCATACTGGCGAGCTGACCTTTCCTGTTTTATCAACAATCGCTGCGGCACTCATTTTCCACTTATCACTCCACGCCGGCTCTGTTACTGAAGAATCCAACACGAGACAACGATATGGCGCAACCATACTGTTAAGGGGGTCGCACACCGGACGAGAAGCGCCGCGTCGCGTCAAGAACAACTAGAGGTATCGCACACCGGACGCGCACTTTCTCAGTTTATGGCCAGCAATATTATTAGGCTATGTTTAAGGACATTATGAAATTAAGATAAGGTCTGTACTATGTTATGATTGTACTGTACAATTAAATACAATCGTTGCTACACTTTACCTCAGAGCGTCCGTTAACTGCATGAATTGAGAATCTCACCTATAAATCCGATAACATCAGCAATTTTCATTCAGTCAGCTCATTTTTGTGAAAGAGTGTGTGTACACTCATAGAGAATAATTTGTTCGAATTTTAAAGACATGGCGCTATAAACTGAGAAAGTGGGTGCACGTCCGGTGTGCGATACCTGTCCTCGACGCGATGCAGCGCGGTGCTGCGCTTCTTGTCCGGTGTATAACGTGTGCAAGTGCAACCCCCTTTATATGACCGGCTTTTAGCGTGTCACCCAGTACGTTGCTAGGTTACCAGAGAGTGAGGACATTTGTTCATGCAACCAAACTTGCAACAAAACTTTCTTCCGACGAAAAAAAAAAAAAAAATTATCCAACGTTTTATCGAACGCATTTTTTATTGATATTGATTACGTGTCTATCGCGATACATATCGTTATCGTTTTATCGCCCAGCCCTACTCAGCAGTCTCACCTCAATTCATTGACAGTTTAGCAGCATCCCTCCACCGGGGTTCTCCACACTTCTTGTCCTAACCATTTACATACGGGGGGGAGTACTCCGGGTTTGGGCCGAATTCCGAGTTCCGCCAAATATGCATTAAACTTACTCCCTCTAATTGTATGTAAGTGTGAACTAGTGAACTCCTTGATGATCCGGTAAATGGTTAATTTAGGCGTAATACTCTTTTCAGCTATTTCCTTGCATGTGAGGCCATTTTGATACAAAGTGATGATGGCTGCATGTTTTTCTTTGAGGTAACCATTGCTAACACAAGAACACAATGATTGGAAGTACTTCTTCCCTGCTTTTATAGCAATCAGTCTGCTCTTATGATAAATGATTTAACCTGACTAGTACTTGTACTAGCACGTGCCCCCTAAGATTTGTGAGCCCAATGGATTTGAATGCAGCTTCCAAAGGACAAAAAAATATATACATTTGATAATTAACCCTTTGAAGCATACAATCACTCCGGTGTGATGAAAATACTCAATGCATCACAAGATCAACTGTTAAATTCAAATCTGCATTCGCGCTTTGGCTGGTGCTGAGTCAGAGATGAATGCGCTTAGCGCTCGTCATACATCACATCTGTTTAGTGTTTTCAACCATACTTTTACTGACTGTTTTATCAAATTCCACGTACGCTAGGTAATGGAGAACGTTAAGAATGCAGGACTTCAAAGAACAGCCTCAGTTTCACAAAATGCGCAGTACAACAACGAGATAATGTGCAGTTTGCCTTGCGGTGTCAGTGCTTTAAATTGGTTTGTTTCTATAAGCTAGAAAATACTTGGAAGACTAAACTGATGCAGGACTTATAGGCCTAATATTCGTAATATTCTGGAAAAGCGACAGTAACTAAGTTAATAATGTAAATGTTCTCAGTAAAATAATATTCTCGCTTCAATAAATCAAATGTATAATCAGATATGATGGCATTTATTACAATGAAAGCTAAAGTAAAGTTTTATTATAAATAATTATAGTAATTTTTATTTGGAGGTTAGTTTTTTCCACATGAAACAAACATAGACTGTAGAACAGTCTAAAAATACAATATAAAAATTGACTGTACTTTTTACTACATACGTGTACCTAAAATGTATGGTCAAAATTTTGGTGGAAAATTTTTTTCTTACTTTGAGTTTGAAGCAATTCAGCAGAATGGCACATACACACAAAGACATATATATTAATGGTACTTACCAACACCTGTGATAGTCGTAGTTGTCCAATATGCTGCAACTATATAATGATCGAATTTGGACTGAGTAGGTTTAAGTCCAGCATTCCATGCCCATGATTCCTCCTCACATCTTAAAAATTAATAAATGGTTTGAATAAAACTGAATTTCTATGAAATAATTCTAAAAATATAGATTTTTTTTTCTAGGCTAGCACTGTAATAAAACACACTTACCTTTCTTCATGGCATGCTAACACGTACAATAAGCCAGAGCAAAAATGCACATAGAAAATCAAGAGGAAGAGGCATTTTGCTATCCTTTGTTCATATACGTTTTTATAGATGTCTTGTTCATTTTGTTTGAAATGCTTATAAACCTGAAACCACAATACAATTGATATGATGAGTATCAGGATATCAACTCAACTACCTATCTGAACCCCAGTTAGTCCATACACTAGTTCTGCAAAGATAAAGTCAACTTTAAGGCTCTGCAATTTTACTTTTTATAATTAGTATTACAACATATCACCCAAACATTTTTTAAATAAATACTGTACAGAAAAATATCTAAAATACCTTGTGAATCAGAATCAGATTGACTAGGCCTACAATTCTCAAGTGTTCTGTACCGCCGAAAGCAAAATACAGAAATTCTAAGGGTAAAACTGCAATGGCATCATAATACACGTCCCAAGACCTTCGATACACTTGAAATATTACTGCAAAATCTGTTACGAGTCCTGGAGAACAAGAAAGAAGGAAGTTTTAGGCATCAAACTATAACATTGCAACTAATTAATATATTAAATTTAATCTTTCAGATTTCATTTTCCTATAATAGTGATTTTAAAATTATAAAATGTCTGTTATAGCTAACCACCAGCCAACAACTGTAAAGCACTTGCTTTTTCTGTCCACTGGTGCAGAGTAAGCGGGGATAAATGTACATTGCCAATATATTCAAATGTGTTTTGGATGCTGTCATTGTAATTGTGGTTGGATTAGCAAACGTGAGCAACATGAGTCAGTTGAGCTTAGGGCTGTACACTTGGGTGTCTCAAAATTTCCATTGTTACAATTTTGGTAGTATATGTCAATTAACAATGTTACCTGGATCAAGAAAGCTTTATTTCTTTATTTCTCACCAAAAGTGACGAAAACTTTTGACAGACTACAGATTATGGTTACACATTCTTGTATCCCCGCCCACGGACAGTCGGATCATCAGTATGGGCAATACCAAACTTTATTATTTCGCTACAATACAGATACTTTTTTTTTTTTTAATCTTAATGATATCAATAATAATTATTTCTTAAATTGTATGTGATTTTATTTTGTGAAATACTTAATTAAATATTACCTTTCATCAACTCACGAACCCCCATTTGGGAAACCCTGGTCTAGTGTATGGTCTATTTTTGTTGTGCAATAGTCTACACAATGCAAGGCAGCTTTATTTCAGTTAAATATTAACTAGAAAAATGAAATAAAAAAATAAAATAAAATGAGATTAAATTGTGTGTTGTTCTCCAAACCACAAACAACACAGCAAACAAAGGTCCCTCTTTTTTTCTAGAGACAAGAAAATGTTCCAGCATTTACATAGTTAGGCGTTTCTCAACCTCTTAGTGATGCCAAAAAAGGCTCTTTTATATACCCGGGGTCGACAACCTATGGTACGGGAGGGGTAATTGCTGGCAAGTAAGGAAAAGTGAGAGAAGTGTTAAGTATTTCATTAAGATAAAGTACCTCCCACCTGCATACAGATCTACATTTAGAGGCAATTATTCCTCATAGCAACACAGCATGTTATATTAAGAGAGGAGTATATACATACTATTAAAGTGTGAGAATTAAACTGTACAAGTCAATGAAAGTGCGCAGCTCTGATTAACCATTACCGCGACCTGCGCATCACGTGAACACAAGTTACTGACTGACAGCTTAAAGCTTGTTCCGCTGTAAATGGTTAATGCTTTAAATTTCTGAGATTTTCAACCAAGTATATAGACTCCTTTTTAAACATTCCACACACATCAAAATTACCGTAATGCATGTGGAAACGCTGTTCATGTGTACCTGGTCACTTCATGTGTTTTCTCTGGTCGGATAACTATCCAATCATGAAAAGAGAAAAAGAGGGCTTTTTTTCGCATTCCAGATGAAACTGGACAAAATGTAAATTGTACTCCTCCTAAATTGGTAAAAACTAATAATGCGAGAGCGTGTTATAATGGCTCCCAGTAGCCAGATATGTCAGAGAAGCTGAGCATCTCGTCAACAAACCAACGCACAAACTGCCACAAATAAAACTGAAAGTTCAGCGCCACATTCTGAGGCTCAAAACACAGTCCTCTTCATTAAAAATAGTAAATTATCTTAACAGTGCTGATGCCTCTCTCTCTCTCTCGCCAGTTGCGGTCTTTGATCAATAAAAATGTAGCTCATATCTTGCTTTCTTTGATATGAACTCCATTAAATTTGCATATAGTGCGGGAATTGAAGATTAGATTTATATTCGTTTTGCGGAGACACATATGTTGCCAAGTGTAAATGGAACAGTTTTAACAAAACGGATGGCTATCTGATCAGTTAAAACGCATGACCAGGTGTAGGCCCATTGAAAATCTGTTCTTCAAAGTCTAATTTAAACATGAAAACATACAAACTAAAGGACTTTGAAAAAAATGATGAAAGATTGCTCCAGAAATATGTTATATATGTTAACCAATGTCCATTATGAATATTGAAGGTGACATATCATGAAAATCTGACTTTTTCCGTGTTTAAGTGCTATAATCGGGCCCCCGGTGCATCTACCAACCCAGAAAAAGTCTCAGGTTACGACTGTAACCATAGTTCCCTAAGAAAGGGAACGAGACGATGCGTCGATGACGCTTTGGGAACGCTTCCAGCGTGAATGCGCCTGAAGCATCTATGTCAACTAGTCCAATGGAAGGAATGAACGTCACGGGCTGGTGACGTCATGACCAGGAAAGGATAAGAGCACATCCGGTGCAACCAGCATTAGCTTCGAAAATTGCCGAAGCAAGTCAATCACAGGGATGCAGGAAGTATGGCAGGGCGACGCATCGTCTCGTTCCCTTTCTCAGGGAACTATGGTTACAGTCGTAACCTGAGACGTTCCCTTTCGAGGGAACTCGCGATGTGTCGATGACGCTTAGGGAACGAGAATACCCAAATCGCCAAACTTTCAAATGCCTGAGTGTCAGCCTGTTGTCATCACTACACTAAGCACCTGAGACCTTGGGGCAGCGTCCAGGTCCAGGCTATAAAATCTGATGAATGTGAGCGGTAAGGACCAGCCCGCCGAATCTCAAACGTTTTGGAGAGAACTCCAGATAATAAAGCTTAGAAGCCATACTCCTAGTGGAATGAGTCCTGACCACCAAATGGTTGGCCAGAGGACTCACAAGCAAGAAGAATAGTCTTGACTATCTATTTGCTCAATAGGTTGGATTTTCTCCACGGAGAAGTCCGATGAACATAAGTGTCCAGTGCTTGCACTGGGCACAAGAGGTTCAGCTTTTCCTGGTCCGATAAACGGGGGAGGACAGAAACCTGCAGCACAATAGGCCTTGCAATAATGGTAGGCACCTTAGGAACATATCCATGTTTGGGGTAAGAATGCCTTGGCCATCCCCGGTGCACTCAAGGCAGGTGGGGACCGAAAGGGCCTGAAGGTTTCCGACTCTTAGAGGGACGAAATAGCTGGCAGAAAATAGTCTTAAAAGAAAGAAACTTCTCTGAGACCAAACCCTAAGGGCTCGGAGGAAGCCCCAGATAGGCCTTCTAGAACTATTGCAAGGTCCCAAGCCGGCACCCCAGTGCAAGTCGCAGGCCTCAGCCTCAAAGTGCCACAAAGGAAACGAGTGATCAGGGGGTCTTGACCCAAAAATGTACCACCCACCAGGGCGTGGAAAGCCACAATGGCCGCCACGTATACCTTAAGCGTGGAAGGACATAGACCTGATACAAAGCGTTCTTGCAGAAACTCGAATACTGTGTTTACTGAACAGTTAACCGGATTCCACTGACGCTGGTAACACCAAGAAGTGAAAAACTCTCCAAATAGTGAATATAGTTTCCTTGTAGCGGCAGCTCTGGAGCTTAGAATGGTCTCAACAACCTCGGTTGAGAGACCACCCTCTATGAGTTGGGCCCCCTCAGAGGCCAAACCCAGAGTTTCCAAATCCCCAGCCGGGGGTGCAATATTGCATCCCCTGCATGAGACAGAAGGTCTCTCCTGATCGGGATCTCCAAGGGAGGGCCGTCGAGGAGAAGAATTAGGTCTGCAAACAAAAATCGTCTCGACCAGGGTGGTGCTACTAACAATAGGCTTATTGCATCCTGGCGGATTCACTCCAGAACTCCTGGGAGCAGAGCAACCGGGGGAAATGCGTACAGACGTAGCCTCGGCCACGTCTGCACCATAGCATCCAGCCCCAAGGGGGCTGGTTGAGTGAGGGAGAACCAGAGTGGACAGTGCGTCGTATGCTGAGACGTGAACAGATCCACTTCTGCCTGGCCGTAAAACTCCCATATTTGCTCCACCGCCTCGGGGTGGAGTCTCCAGTCCCCTGGCCTCAGCCCCTGCCTCGACAGGGTGTCTGCTCCTATATTCTGGCCCCCTGGAATATACACTGCCCTCAGAGAGCGTATTTTCCTGAGGGAGCAAAATAAGAGGCCACCAACGTGTTGTCTGTGGGACAAGAACCAGAGTTTCCCCCATATAACCAAGGCGCGGAGATACTGCCAGGTGATCTTGATCGTAGGGAGTGGGTTTCCCCTCGGGGAGAACCCTCTGGTCCTGAGCCACCACTGTAAAGGTCTCACGTACAGCAGGTCAAAGGGTATCACATTAGACGCTGCTGTCCTGAGGCCTAACAGTCACTGTTCCAGAGCAACACATGATGGCCCCTCAGGTCTGGGAAGAGATGTCTCAACGCATTGAAGACGACCATCATCTCTAGGCAATTGTGCCAAGAGAGATGATGACTCCTCCACAAGCCCTGAGCTGAGCGGCCTTCCAATACCGCTCGGCCAGCTGGTGAGGGAAGCATCTGTCGAGATAGCAACTCGATAGCAAAGAGCTCCCAACACCGGAACCTGGGACAAGAACCAGTGTTTCCTCCATATAACCAAGGTGCGGGGATACTGTCGCGTGATCTTGATCATACAGAGTGGGTTTCCCCTCAGGGAGAACCCTCTGGTCCTGAGCCACCACTGCAAAGGTCTCACGTACAGCAGGCCAAGGGGTATCACAATGGACGCTGCTGCCCTGAGGCCTAACAGTCTCTCGAACTGTTTCAAAGTATGCGTCTTTCAGATCTATCGTGACAGTAGGGCTGTGCAATTAATCAAATTTCGATTTCAATTTCGATTTCGGCTCCCAATGATCTCCAAAATAGTACAATCGAGTAAAAACGATTATTTTGCCATGTTCTGTTTTGCAAGAACACTCTTATTTTATCTTGTGTTTTGAATGACACGCGCACATCCGCCCCTCCCGAAGCCATAAACTCTCTCAGCCTATACAGTCATAAATTGCAAGCACAATAAACTTCACAATAACAATTGGCTAATTTAATATAGACTGGAGTGAGACCATAGACGTCTCTCGAGCTGTTGCGATCTCTTTCTGCTCGATCACTGTAGCGCCTCAGTTCAAGCGAACGGCAGCACATGACCTGATCATCTGTTCCGCTTTACAGCACGAAACAAATCTAAAATGAACACAGGGAGCGACATTAACACTTGTCTGCTTGTCCGGGAAAAGGGGATTTTTAAGTTACAAGTGAAAGAGAGTTTTACTTGCCCGACCGATCGAAACGCGAGATGGTTTTGATCTTATACAGTCAGTGTAAACAGAGATTGCTAATGGATAGTTTCTGGTCACCGCGTTGCCTGTCTATTTGTGAGAGAGACATTAATGGAGAAATCAAAACAAATCAGCCTAACAGCTCATACAAAAACTCACAGAAGAAACATACTGAGGTAGAAATGTTGAGTTTTTTTTTAATTAATAATATATGATATAGTTAAGTAAATAACACGACTAAGGGCTGTTCCATAATATCACGATTGCAAATGTTACATTGAATTTATAGTTTAATAAACAAGTAGCCTATTTTATATGTATTAACTTACATTTTAGACGCAATATTGACTGGTTTTGTTCTATTTCACCGACGAAAATAGTTACAAAAGAAAAGCAACACTAAGCGCTGTGTTTTGTTACTGAATGATTCATTATTTTGAACGAATCGTTTTAATGAATGACTCAATGATTAATTTATTAAGACGGTCACTTGTCACCACCAATTGATTTATTGTTTAAAGGTATCATTGATTTTATTTTTTATTTTATTATTTGTTTAAACATTAATCTCATAATATTTTTACAGTTGTAATTTTGCAGTGTAAATTAATTTGATTGATAACAGCCCTTTTTATTAAAACTGAATTTGATCAAATGTAAGAATTTGACATAAAACATATTTAGTAAGGTTTAATAAATTGTCCTTTATAAAGGTAAAAAACGCCCTGGTGACCCCCTACAACAAATTACTTTGTAAACATGTCACCTTTTTCACCACTTGTGAGTTTGCAGGTCTGTTTAATAGTTCAAAAAGTACAATAATTGTTCAAATTTCGATTTTTTTAAGAATTGTTTAAAGGTGTCTTTTAATAAATGCAACACGTTCCCAAAGTCATGTGAAATAATCGTGTTACATAATCGTGATTTCAATACTGACCAAAATAATCTTGATTATGATTTTTTCCATAATCGAGCAGCCCTACGTGACAGACCAGTCCTCGGATCTGATTTGAGTCACGATCTGTTTGAGTGTCAGCATCTTGGACTTGAGTTCCAGCACCGAACACTCAAACAGACGAAGATCTAGTGTGTTACGCAGTTCTCCATCCTTTGTTGGAACAATGAGGTAACGACTGTAAAGACCCGACGCAATGTCGGGTGAGTACACCTGCTCTATAGCTTTCTTTGCTAACAGGGCCTTTACCTCTTGCTCCATTACCAGAGCCTGCTTGGGATGCACTAACGTGAGCAACACCCTGTTGTAGCCTGGAGGACGAGAACCAAATTGGAATCTGCCTCTTACTACTAACTGCAGGACCCATAGAGATATATTTGGCAGTAGCTTCCGCGCCTAGGGATCTAAAAATCTACCAAGGGAACCAGCCCCTCGAGGCTGGTCTCTGGTGTAGTTGAGACAGCCAGTTCGGGGACCTGAAGCATACTGGCAGGAACTACCCGAACTGACTGTTTTCGAACCCCCCTCAGAGGGCACGAGTCTGATGCAATGTCGAGTTGACGCTGCGCCAGAAGCTCATTGGAGACCGCTGTGCCCCGAAGCACAAAGGGTGACGGGGTTGGCAGAACGGTTCCCTGAGGGCACCGAGATGGAACGGGCACCGTATAATGAGGTGTACACCATTCCATCCCGGTTGGGGCTGCCCTCTCCGGTCTGACACCGGTGGCGCCAAGACCTTTTCTTTTGAGCCGAAGCCTTCTCAGCGTGAAGAACGGTCCTCGGATCCGGCTTCTGCTTTGAAGGCTTTGGCTGCTGTGTTGCGTATGAGAAACTAGAAGGCTGGAGCTGCTCACGCCCAGCAGCCCCAGGGGGTTGGACATAGCGAGGGAGAGATTTTTTTTAACGCCTCTGACTGTAAAATCTGTGGCCCGACGCTAGACCCACGGCCATATATGCTTTTCCCACTATATTAAAAATAGTTTTCTTTAATACTTTAGTGAGAGAAGCCGAGGCCTTCAGGGACGATACTGAACCAGGAGACAGATAGCTTGTAAGTGTCTGTTCTACCCAGGGTATTGCCCCATAGCCATACTCTCTTAACCCACTAATATCTGAATAGACATGAACTTGGGGGCTAAAAGACAAGATGAGTAGGGCTTTTTCCATGATCTAGACAGCTCGCTGTGCAGATCGGGAAAAAATGGAAGGCCCCGTGATGGAGGTGAAAAAGTAGAGGGAAGGAAGCTCGTTTAATTTATTTTTATTTTTAGGACGAGCCCCCTTATTTCTTCTGGCCATTAAATATTTAATTCATCTACAGCCTAGTAATCACCTCCACCAGCTTTTTTATATATATTATATTTATATGTGTATATATATTAATATATATATATATATATATATATATTTTTTTTTTTTTTTTTTTTTTTCATACGCTGGGGAAAGAGATGGCGAATCCACTTCCCCCATGATTGTGTCACTTTCAATGCCCAGCACATCCACCTCCTCAGAGGTAGAGCACTGAAGCATTGATCTCTCTCCCCGGGCGGAAGAGACCGCAGCGCGGGCTTCCGATACCGGCGAGAAAGCAATGGATCCCTCGGGAAAGGGAGGATATAAAATCCGCGGACCCGTCTCCAACCCCGTAAAGAGATCCATTTGCGATCCACAGGAATGCATTCTGCCTCGGCAGATGCGGGTCCTGCACCCTGAGAATCGCGAGCCTGGCCACTTTCCTCGAAAAGTGTCAGGCGGGAGCAGAGCATGCGAAGCGAAAGCTTCTCACAATGTCGGCAATCAGCCCTGCATGCTACACTCCCAAACACATCACACAAAGTTCATGTGTGTCCCCATTCGTTAAATAACGCGAGCAGGGAGAACACAGAGTTTGTGCAATTGTTTCACCACAGTGTTTAGATATATATATATATATATCAGACAGATAACAGTAAATATAACAGACAGTTTGACACAGATCGCTTGCTGAGGCAACAGAAGCTAATGCCGGTTGCACCGGATGTGCTCTTATCCTTTCCTGGTCATGACGTCACCCGCCCGTGACGTTCATTCCTTCCATTGGACTAGTTGACATAGATGCTTCAGACGCATTCACGCTGGAAGCATTCCCAAAGTGTCATTGACGCATCGCGAGTTCCCTCGAAAGGGAACGTGAAAAGTGAGAACCCAGTAACTTTGTTTTGATAAGCCTTTCTCTGCAAGCATGTCAAAAAATAAGCCGGCACAGTGATTAACTCCGAAACTTAAAAATGGCACTTCATAACAAAAAGGTTGCTGACCCCTGATATATCCTAAAACAATTCAATTCAATTCAAAACAATTAAGTTTTGAATTCCCTACGATTCACTTTCTGCTACTATGACAGTTTAAAGTGATGTAAAAACTGTTTTGGAATTGATTAAACGTGTAACGTTAATGCCGTAAATCAGAGCTGTTTACTAGCGGACACGTACGATTAGTGCAATTTAAAACAAAAACATTTGAAAATCAAACTTTTCATTAAAAAAAAAATCAAAGCTTAGGGAACTAAATATGTTGAGACCAATTGATAGTCTTGATATAGTATTTATAGAAAACATGTTATTAAACAGATTTTTGAATAAACAATTTACTAAGATATTTTCAGGCATGAAAACTGGTCAGGGGTAAAAAATGTGAGAAGGATACGGCAGCAAAAATCCAATCCAATCAACCTTATATACATAGCACAATTTAAAAATCAAGGTCACCAAAGGGCTGCACAAAGAATAAATAGAAAATATAACATATAAAATATGGGGGCCATTTTAATGTGTGGAGGCAAGTATTTACACAAAACACACAGCATACCATAATACAATGTTATAATATAATATATATATATTATATTATAATATTGTATTATGGTATGCTGTGTGTTTTGTGTAAATACTATATATATTATAATGTGTATATATATATATATATATATATATATATATATATATATATATTAATATACAATAATATATTATAATACCAAAATAGCGCACATACAAATCAGGTGCGTGTACGTAATACGAGCGCACAGAACCTACGAGGCTCATTTCTACAAAAGCTAGAAGATAAGAGCTTGCTCCTGCTTCCATTAGCTTACATGTTGTTTAGATAACGTGCAACAAGAGAAAGATACCGACACGTTTTATCCCGTTGTTGACGTTAGCCTACATTACATCCAGGTTGCTGCCACTCGTCTTCATAAATGAACAATTAACTTAGGTAACATTATTGGTTAATAACAGTGGGTTAAATAATGACATTGGCAACATCACTGTATGTATCTGACAGGACAGTTAACATTGTAAGCTAACTTACCTCAGGCTTGCTTTCCGACGTGCAGTTCTTTGTTCGGCAGTGTGTCCAGTTGTCAGACTCGCGGTGTAAAAGACTTTGAAAACGATTCTGCCCTACTCTGACTCGGATTGGCTGTCAGGTTTCGGCATTAGGAATGATGATTGTTTTTTTAAAGCTGCAAAGTTTCTGGTAACTATAGAGATATAGCGGATAAATGCTGGCCACGAAACCCCCCCTCCCCCTCCCCCTCCCCCTCCCCCCCATGAATATTTTCTCATCGGATCTGCACAAATCCCGTAGGTGACCCATTTTGGTTTTAAAAATTTAACACAGTGAATTTCGCCGAAAGGTGAGGAGTTTTCATGCCTGTATTTTAAATGAGCCTTCATTACAAAAACAAACATGTACATTAAACATTACCATCTTCTGTAAACACGCCCGTGCGAAGATTCACCAGTATGTCAAATGCAGCAAAAATGTTAGTCATGCCATCAACTGCAAAGTAACGGGCAACCGAGCCTTCACTGAAAAACCCTAAAATTGACATTGATATTAGACAAAACATTTCAAACCTTAAAGCTGCAGTCCGTAACTTTTGCTGCTCTAGCGGTTTATAAACAAACTGCATGCGTCTTGTGGAAGAACATTGTAGCCGGATCTCCTTCTCTGTTTATGTCTATGATGAGTCACGCATGTACTGGGCTACTCCGCAGTGGTACAACCTGACCAGTCTGATATTGTCTGAATATAAACAATTTATTACAGGTGTACCGTAGTGATTCAGGATAAGACAAAAACAAGCTTTGGAAAATGGATGCATGATGTACTTGCTTATTATTTAGATTTTGTAAATTTTGAACACAAAAAAGATATGGACTGCAGCTACGGAAAGCCTAAGCACAATTATTAAATGACTACAGTATTTATTAAAATATTTTCAAGTTTGTACTACATTTCTACAAATTACATTTCTATTTTATAAATAAGGTTTTGTTTAATTTTTAATGTAAACCTCTCAATGCTCTAAATCAAACAGAAACGTACCCTTTAGGTCTGCATTGTTGGTGAAAAAAAACAACCATGTCTTCAGGAAAACTGAAACAATGATGCACCAGAAAAAAAATACCTTCCAGACCTTTACAAAAGCATTGTCAGGGTGGAAAGTTCTCTTCCAAAACAACTAGAGAAATGGACATGGCAAGTAAATATTAAATGGCATAACATCTCAAATACATATAAATTAGTGTGTATATATATATATATATATAAAGTATGTGCATGTATTTATATATACTGTATATACATACATATAGTAGAGTAGGTAATCAACCAGAATGCCTATTACCGCAGCGCTAGCCGGCGCGGCAAAACCACCGCGGCAAAAATAAACCAGTCGCATGTCAAAGTCATTCACGAAATGACCGCCAGGTGGCGCAAAGGGATATTGTGCAAAACAGCAGCAATTGCCGCACTTTGAACTTACGTTTCAATCATTTAGATGCCACGGGTTCAAATCTCAAATAAACATGGACTACTATCAATTTTATATTAGCCTATTAATGCATTTTATAGCCTATTATTAATGCAGAAAGATTTGTCTAGTTCTTAAACTGTTACACCATATAGTTTTTTGCTTATATTTATAAAATAAAATTACCATGCATTTCCATTTTACACTAAGGAACAAATATTATCCAACAGAATGACTTTACATCCGTATAATAATACCAATCGTAATTTCAAAAGCAGTTCTGTAAAAAATTTTTTTTTTTTTTTGGATTCCCTATAGCCTACATAGAGTTTTAAAAAACATGGTTTTAAGCAAGGTGCCAGGGGGTACGGGGATTTCCTTCTGATCTAAACATCCCTGCTTCTGCTGAATTATTTTAATCCCCCACCCCCACCCTCCACAGTAATCAATGCTATAGGCTACTTCACCAATAGACCATGTAAAATAAAGATATGCAACAGGCACGTTTAAATGACAAACAATAAAATCCAAACCAGCATTTCAGTTACATTCATGGTCCAGTGGCCTTAATGCTTTTCAAAACGTCAGAAAGCGTTTTGAGATTATTTTGAATGAAATATTGAAGTTTATAATTAAATGTTTTGGCACACCACGCCGAGTGGTGCTATGCATTGTTCTAAAGTCGGGATTTATTCTGGCATGAATTAGTATTCGACAAACGCAGCGGCACGTTCATTTGGATTTATTTTTCTCATAACAGCTAAAAAAAATAACTTAATAAGCTACTCCGTAATTTTTTGTTCATATAGATACGAGTAGAGTAGCCTACATCGTTCGAAACTGTAAACTTTTATTCATATTAGGCTAACGGCAAAAGTTTATCTGTCGTCTCTGTCTCCGGGAACTGCGCGTCACAAAAATTTACCGAAAGCCACTTGCCTCAGCTCAGTCACGATAAGAAGGCTATGTCTAAAGCCTTTAAATGTCTAAATATTTAATAAATGTTATCTGATTATGTAATCCATCTGAAACCGAGAGGTACAGAGGATCTACTCAAACATGTTTAGCTATCATGTGAGTGCTTCCCAATGAGGAAAGGACGAGACAAGGGTGAAAATCTCGCTCTAATTAAATGTTGGCTAAATCGCCCTAAATTAAAATGTAAAAACAGATCAAATCATTGATTTGTCAAAATGTTGCGATATTGTTTCATTTAAGTTCATAATTATTCTATAAATGTTATTTAGTTTAACAGCAGAACCATGAACCACTGTGGTTCGAGATTTATTTGAATAAAAAATAAAAAAACACACAAATTGCATGCACCCTGGTTGAAGGATCCAAAGATTTTTCAACTTGTGAGTTGAACATTTTGTTCATGACAGTTTGAAGATTGTATTTAGTTTTGCTTGGAAAAAGCTGGCCCACACCGAAGTAGCGTTTTATTTCTTCAATTATTAAAATAATGAAATATTTACTTTATAAATTAGTAATAAACTTTTATGACAGAAATATCACTACATGTAGCATAAATGATTTAATTCCTTCATTATCAACACTTTAATAGCCTAATGCTAATTTCTAGAATAGCGATTTAAGTGTGAATTGCAACTTCTCTTTGTTTTATCCTGTTAACCGTTGCCAGAGCGCAGGCGCACTGAAGCGTTTTTTTTGTTTAAATAGTTCAAAGTTACTATCAGATTTAAAGTTATTACCTTGACAAACTATACATCATTAAAAAGATATAAGACTTAAGATTCAGTATTTGACCACTATTGTATTCTGAGAAACGACAGTTATGTCTTAATTTGTGTCAGGAGTTATGTAATCAAAAAATGAGTCGATACCTTTAATATGAATTATGCGCGTCAGCCGCTCTCATTCAGAAAAAAACTCCTGTGAGGTCGTCATGACAGCGCTTCACAAAACCACGTCCCTCAGGGCTTTTAGCTCAAAAATGTGCAGACTTGGAGAAATATTGATAGATTCTCATAGGTTTACATCAGATTTATATAGACAGGAATAATATTTATTGAATTTATACCCAAATGGGCCATTGTAATCATTATGAGCGCTGAATACTCTGATGTACTGTGTTTTCAATCCATACTGGCAGCCTGAGGGCGCCGTGTGCACATGCAGTCCATATATGGAACACATGAAGAAGTGCCATAATCATGTGACATCCCAGGAACTCCGTGACACATACACAATACAGCTTCCAGAGATCGCTGTAACATGCAGATAAAGACGTTTTGAAGACAATAAACATGATTGCAATGATATTTGATTTACCTGTGTTCTTCGAGCCATGTCAGGTATTTTCATAATAATAATTATATTTATAATGTAATGCTAATCGATATAGACTTTATCATTGTGCAGAATACTATAAAATAATACATTTACTGTCTGATTTTTTTATCTGAAGCCAAATCAGATCACAGAAGGTTATTTAAAACACTCGACTTGCCCTATAAAGTAAGTTTGGAGAACAAACATGGTTTTAATCTCATAAATTGTCGTGTATTGATGGTGTGCTAAGCTAACATGCTAGCTAGCCCTCAGATGCACCTGCCACCTAGCTGTTATTTTTATGAATTTTTCTAAATAGGAATGCTAACTGAAATGTTTCTTTTTTCAAGAAGGTCATTTGATACAGTTTCAAATGTGAAGTGAGAACTTTGAAAAAAGATATTCGGGATTGAAACAGTGTGAATAGCCAGTCATTAGTAATTATAATGAAGACAAAAGAAAAACATATTTAGAGCCATAAACAGGCCGGAGAGGTGTGAATGTGTGCAGGGGAGACTGAGACTGAATGGGGCTCGTTTGCACCACAAAACAATAGAGACAATAGACTGAATACATTCTTAGAACATGACAGTAAACATCAGTTTGCATTTTAGAGTCTAATCAAAATAAAGTCATATGACATGATCTTGAAAAACATTTAACTAAATACAGAGTTTTAGACTTGTCATCTTCAGATTTTAAATATAACATGGTCAGACATGTGGCTTCAGCTGCAGTGCATTCATAGATTGATACAATGCCAACTTCAATATTATTTTTATGAAATATTGAATATTGAAAATATAATATATTTTTATATTTCATAAAAATACATTTCTAATAACTTTACAAAAATTTGAAGCTATTTATAACTATTTTTTCATTATGACAATAATTAATTCTACATTTACAATAAACTACCAGGTGTCAGCTTTCAAATGAGATCATACTTGTGCTTTTAGTACAAAGGGTTCATGAACTGTATCTGTTTTAGTTTGGGTATGCCATTTCTGGTGATTTTTCAAAAGTGGTGTTGCAGCTTAACAGGTTAAGTCAGTCTCAAACTCAGATAGCCTGTGGGGGGGGTTTGGAGGGACAGTTCTGTTGCTTTATTGTGCGTGCAGGAAAATAGGTGTTAATGTTCCGTCTTTCATATGGAGAGTGTCGATAGCCAGCCTGATGAGCATGCAAAGGCAAAATTATTTTAAAGCTGCCATCGGCAACATTTTTTTGATCATATTCAGTGAAATCGACACTATAATCCGACAGAACAACATAAATAAAGTGGTTTTAGAAAAAAACCCGAGCTTCTAACTCCACCTGGAGCGTGTTATTTGTTTTGCAAAAATCCACCGCTCCCGGATCATCGGGTCCAATTAGCGCAGGGGGGTGTGAGATCTGACTGTCAATCACAGGTCATGCACACGCCACCCCTCGCGCACGTTACAATCACATGCACACGCCTGAAGTTCGCGCAGTAAGGAAGAGTGATGAAAAGATTCCAATTCCTCGGTTAACCTCAAGAGCTAGGAGGTCAAAAACAACACAGGAAAAGAGAACACCTGCTGAAAAGAAAGAAGTAAAGAAAGAAAGCGACCGTGCCCGTAAATAAACCAGGATCAACATCGGATCGGCATTTGAAAGGTGGAGAGATTTACGTGATTTAATTGGGTTCAAGCTGGATGCAGAGCTTGCAACATTTCTTCTCGACAGGTAATTGTGCTTGATCAACCAGTTACTTTATTTCTTAGTGTTATGTTAGTAATCTAAGTATGTTTGCCCAAATGTGTTGGTATGGATAGCTAACGTTAGCACTTGTTGGGCAGGTTCGTTAGCTTTGTTTGCACTGAAATCCGTGTGAACGTAACGTTAGGTGGATAAACATGTCCAGATGAAGGGATAAAGTTCGGCTTTTTGGAAGAATCAATGCTACTCTATCTTTCTTATGAGAGCAAGAACAGTAGTAAAGCTACTGTTATTGTATGTGCTATCTGACTAGCTCCAAATACTCCATGGTGTTGATGGATGCTGATGAGACGGGCGCGTTCACAAAATCTGTTGCACACGAACTGACGAGCACGAACTCGGTGGGAGGGTATTCGTTGATGGGGGGGAGGGACATGAGAGTTGTAAACATTCAAAATTTTGCCTAAGTCCACTCAGTCTGCCAGACTTGCCGACTGCAGCTTTAAGGATAAATCTATCGATGTGTCCAAATGTAGACCCTATATCTTATTATAAATATTGTAGTTTATTTATTGTATTTAAAGTTTTTTCACACAAAATTTCAATTGAAGTGTTCAATTCAGTTGTTTCAGAAGTTTTAGAATGTTTGAGCAGTGTGTATGATTGTCAATAATCTGGCATTATCTAAACATGAACTGTTGACGAAACGCATTCATGCCAAGAAACGAATTGAAGGAAGGAGTATATACAGAGCTCTTTAATTCGTTAATTCGATTTGTTCAATGTATGGATCTGTTTTGAAAAATTTCCTCCGTTGCTATGGCCGGGTATCACTGTCAGTCATCTCAATTTGAAGTTTTAGAATGTTTGAGCAGTGTGTATGATTGTCAATAATCTGGCATTATCTAAACCTGAACTGTTGACGAAACGCATTCATGCCAAGAAAAGAATTGAAGGAAGGAGTATATACAGAGCTCTTTAATTCGTTAATTCGATTTGTTCAATGTATGGATCTGTTTTGAAAAATTTCCTCCGTTGCTATGGCCGGGTATCACTGTCAGTCATCTCAATTTCGTGAATGAGTCACAAAACAATAATTAAGCAGATTAAAGACGAGCTTCTTCCTTTTGATTTTCTGACGCGATCAGCTGACAATTTTCCTTCATCAGTTTTGTCGTCTGTGCAGCGCCTCTACTGGAATGTAGCAAATTCATGTGTCTGTTACGCTGCGGTTGAAACAAGGAGGAAGCAGGATCCAAATGCAGCACACTTTATTCAATAAACTCAAAACTAGACAGACTCAGACTAGGGACATCAACATTACAACATCGAGAACTCAAAGACTGAACTAAAACACAGGGCTTCAATATAAGGGCAAACAAGCTAAACAAGACAAGGGGGCGTGACTAATCTGAAACACCTGGGGAGACTAATAAACATAACAGGGAACTGCTAAACAGGAAAAGACAGGGGAACACAGACTGACATCACAACATTGCCCCCCCCTCTATGGGCGGCTCCCGATGCCCATCAAAACAGAAAACACGACAGTTCGGGAGGGTGGTGGAGCGGAGGAGGTCCCAGGGGAGGGGGGAGGGATGGAGGGCCAGGCCCGCGCAGGGAACGGGAACAGGGCCTTGCAATGGTGGGCCTGGGCCGTGGAACGTGGGCGGACCTGGGCCGTGGATCGGAAGAGGGCCTGGAGATTGAGTTAGGACTGGCGAACAGGGCGGAGCAGGCCATGCAGGCGACCAGGGCGGAGCAGGCCATGCAGGCGACCAGGGCGGAGCAGGCCGTGCAGGCGACCAGGGGGGAGCAGGCCATGCAGGCGACCAGGGCGGAACAGGCCGTGCAGGCGACCAGGGCGGAGGAGACCAGGGCGGAGGAGGCCGTGCAGGCGACCAGGGCGGAGGAGGCCGTGCAGGCAACCAGGGCAGAGCAGGCCGTGCAGGCGACCAGGGGGGAGCAGGCCGTGCAGGCGACCAGGGCGGAGCAGGCCGTGCAGGCGACCAGGGCGGAGGAGGCCGTGCAGGCGACCAGGGCAGAGCAGGCCGCGCAGGCGACCAGGGCGGAGCAGGCCGCGCAGGCGACCAGGGCAGAGCAGGCCGCGCAGGCTACCAGGGCGGACCAGGCCGTTCAGGAGACCAGGATGGACCAGGCCGTTCAGGAGACCAGGGTGGACCAGGCAGTTCAGGGGACCAGGGTAGACCAGGCAGTTCAGGGGACCAGGGCGGAGCACGCCGTGCAGGCGACCAGGGCGGAGTGAGCCGTTCAGGAGACCAGGGCGGAGCAGGCCGTTCAGGAGACCAGGGCGGAGCAGGCCGTTCAGGAGACCAGGGCGGACCAGGCCGTTCAGGAGACCAGGGTGGACCAGGCCATTCAGGAGACCAGGATGAACCAGGCAGTTCAGGAGACCAGGATGGACCAGGCAGTTCAGGGGACCAGGATTGACCAGGCAGTTCAGGGGACCAGGGCGGAGAAGACCCCTCGGGAGGCCCTGGCGGAGAAGGAACGAATACCGGCTCAGGAGGAACTGGTTCGACAGCGGCCATCTTGTCCAGAGACACTGGCTCAGCGGTGGCCATCTTGTCTGGAGATACTGGTTCGGCTGCGGCTATCTTGTCCAGGGACAGTGGCTCAGCGAACGTGACATGAACGGTCTCTGGCTCGGCAGACGTGACGTGAACAGTCTCTGGCTCGGCAGACGTGAACAGTCTCTGGCTCGGCAGACGTGACGTGAACAGTCTCTGGCTCGGCAGACGTGACGAGACCAGTCTCTGGCTCGGCAGACGTGACGTGAACAGTCTCTGGCTCGGCAGACGTGAACAGTCTCTGGCTTGGCAGACGTGACGTGAACAGTCTCTGGCTCGGCAGACGTGACGAGAACAGTCTCTGGCTCGGCAGACGTGACGTGAACAGTCTCTGGCTCGGCAGACGTGACGAGAACAGTCTCTGGCTCGGCAGACGTGACGTGAACAATCTCTGGCTCGGCAGACGTGACGTGAAGAAACTCAGGCTCGGCGGGGCTGACGTGAAGAAACTCAGGCTCGACGGGGCTCACGTGAAGAAACTCAGGCTCGGTGGAGCTGACGCGAAGAAACTCAGGCTCGGAGGGCTGGCGTGAAGAAACTCAGGAAGGACGGTCTCGGCGGAACGAGACTCAGGTAGGACGGTCTTGGCGGAACGAGACTCAGGCAGGACGGTCTAGGCGGAACGAGACTCAGGCAGGACGGTCTCGGTGGGACGAGACTCAGGTAGGATGGTCTCGGCGGGACGAGACTCAGGCAGGACAGTCTCGGCAGGACGAGACCCTGGAACGATGGCCCTCTTGGCAGCACGTGCTGACATCAGCATGTTTACCTTTATTCAATAAACTCAAAACTAGACAAAGACTCAAGCTAGGGAACAGGACTCGGGAACAGAACAATCAACATTACAACATCAAGAACTCACAAAGACTAAACTAAAACACAGGGCTTAAATACAAGGGCAAACAAGCTAAACAAGATAACAAGGGGGCGTGGCTAATCTGAAACACCTGGGGAGACTAATAAACATAACAGGGAACTGCTAAACATGAAAAGACAGGGGAACACAGACTGACATCACAACAGTGCCATTGATAATTAAACAAAACGCTTGACTTTAAATAAACAGTTAACCCTTATGGTGCCACAGTCGAGTTTACTCGACAAGATGCGGCACTGAATAAAACGGTTTTGTCAAATAGGGTGTCAAATTTCGTTCGACCTCCCCTCTACTAGATGGCAGACATGTCATACTTCATCCCTGACTCAAAAAAACGTCATGCTTCTATCCAAAATCTTCGAGCTAGAGCGCATTGAATCAGTGTGAACAAAAGCGGAGCTAGTGTGCGAGTGAGCCATTTTATCAGAGCAATATTGTCAACGTCAGCGAGTATTTGCATTAGATTATTATTATTATTATTATAATAATTATTATTATTATTATCTAATGGCATCAATAAAGCTTACCCGCAAGTGTAGGGTCTTATCGCGGACCCTGATTCTGAAGGGGAATATCTGCCTTCAGAAGATGACGGTGATTCTGAAAGTGAAAGTATAGCCCTACACAAAGCACAAACGGTGAATCCTTTGCCCAATGTAGATGGTCCTTTGCCCAATGTCAGTGGTGGGAACAATGTTTCCCGGGGTCGGAGTGTTCATCGCGAAGTTAGCAGGCGTGTTAGTGTTGTGGGGAACGAGGCGGGAGATTTTTTACCATGCTAGCCACGTAGATTTGTCTTCTGACCGTGTGCCTCTCCGCAATCGCGGCGACAGTATTGTGGTGGAGACTTTGTCTAATGCCACTGGGTATGTTAGACGAGGTCGAAGTATTCATAGGACAGTTAGGGGGCAACGTGGAGGCAGGGTGGGGAGTCGCAATGACAATGACAGTAGTCCGAGCTGTGCACACTCGGCGCGCGCGCGAGGCAGATCTGGCCGCGCTGCTCGTAGCAGGAGCAGAGGCGGTGTGACACGGGGCAGAGGGGCTATTATGCATAGTCTATCACAAGCATATGAATAATATAAATGTGCCCCATACATGGAATCAGAGTGCCTACTGTATGTAGTAAATGGAAAATCTCTACACTACATGCATATGGTTTGTTTCTACCATTTATTAGTAATGATTTACACAGTTTGTTCACTACTTACTATTTACCTGAGCATTTAGTATTGTGCAATATATCATACAGAAGGTGAGGGACATTTTGGGGGGAAAGAAGTTCTGCATTTTATCATTTAAACATGTGACTTTTCTTGAAAATTCTATACGCCAAGGTGGCCGCCACCATATGACGTCATAATATGCAAATTAGATGGGAAAATGTAATCACCAACATAAACTTTAGATCATCCTTAATATTTCTCTAATTTACAGAAAGTCTCTATCTTTTATCACTTTTAAGATATAGCCTTTTGAAATTAAGATGTCAAAATCGAACGTTTTAGGAAAAAACCTCTGGCGCCTAAAGGGTTAATAAACTCGCTAATAAACGGTTACCTATTTAAGCATCAAGAACAGTAAAACATAAACGCTGTCGGCCAACATCGGTTAACAGCATGTAGGCTACAATGAGATTTGATCTTAGATCGCTTGAAGCTCAGTGAGGCTCATGTTGTTGCGTTGACCACAGAGCTACCGGCTGAACGCTGTTAAGATAACGTCTTTAATGCTCTTGCAAACCGTCATTGATGTAGCCTAATATGTTTCTATTGCAATGTTTTATGTTGAAATGTTTTCATTATTCCATTTATTCAATTTAATTTCATTAATTTCAGTATTGTGATTATGAATTCGTTTAACTACAATGTTTCACTTGAATTCATCTGCTACCATCTTTCAATCGCTCCGAATGAGCCACGGCATGGCGGCAGATTACGCAATAGAGAGAATAAACTGACACTTTTCAAAGTCTGTGATTGTAGCGCCTCTTAGCGGTAAAAGGCAGCAAATACACACATTCTGGTTGAGTACCAACTGTATGTGTGTGAGGTATATGTATATGTATGTATGTATGTATACATATATATATATTATATATATATATATATATATATATATATATATATATATATATATATATACACACACAGTATATATGGGCCATTATTTAAAATATATGTAAGCTTAATATATATAAAATCATCATTTATTGGGTACTTTCAAATTGGGAGGTGGCTGTCCCGAACCCTAACCCCTAAATTTCAACTTGTGAAAATTATATTGAAATGTTTTTTTCAATTTTTTCCATTGTTGTTTTTAAAAATATCTTTCTGATTTCTTTTAAAAGGTAAAGTTAAACAAAAACATTTATTTTATATTTTATTTTTAAATCATGAAACTTTATGTAAAAAAAATGTGTCCCCCATTTTCATGTCACTACCAAAACAGTGTGTGTTTTAGTCCATTGGAATAGATTTTAACCACACCCCTGAATTTTTTATCAGGAGAGAGTCCCTCTCTCTCATAGCCTCTTTCATCATAGATAGGTACCATCATTTTGAGGGGAATGTGTTCAAAAGTCTGAAAATCTGTGTGTAACTTTAAGGGAAGTCACTATTAAACACCTTTTTTCTGCAATTAAGTCAACTTTTTTTGGGTGTATGTTTTGTCTAAAATAAAGTATTATCAACTAAGATGTTATTATAGTGTTTGGTTCAATGTATATTCAAACTAATGAATCCTTAACTTTCAAATTAGTATGATTAACTCAATTCCTTTTATAAAGAAAGATAGGGTTAAAAATACAACAAATCTAATAAATTACACTTGAAATATTGTTAAAATTGTAATTATTATTGATTTACCTGTGAAAACTTTTTTTTTTTTGGATGATGTGAGGATGATGTAAACAAAATATTAATAGGTCAATATAAAGGCCAATATAAGCCTTCTTATGAAATTATTTGTGTTATATTGTTATATAATTATATTGTGTTTCGGTAGTGACAAATGTGGGGAGAGGAAAAATATTCCCAAACTTTCTGAAAATACAATATGATAATTAACTGCACAATTACTAGAAATGGGTACCTTGGATATTATACAATTTGCATACAAACTTTGTTGAAAAAGACACATTTTTTCTAAGACGTTTCTAACTCTGACTTTGAACCAATTTTGTAGAATAGCCCATACACACACACACACACACACACACACACATTATTCAAAAGCAGAC
The DNA here is from genome assembly GCA_030770095.1 of Gila robusta. Taxonomy (NCBI): domain Eukaryota; kingdom Metazoa; phylum Chordata; class Actinopteri; order Cypriniformes; family Leuciscidae; genus Gila; species Gila robusta. The sequence continues at coordinate 621,793 of JAVALU010001949.1, read as the reverse complement.
TTTTATGTTAGATTCATTGATTTGACAGTTCTAATATAAATCCACCAAACTCACATCAACTTCAGGAGCCTGGTTTAAAACATATTCCAAGAATGCATCAAAAATCCTCTGATCCCTTGTCTATAACAAAAGTGTTGCAGTCATTTAGGATATCTGTACAAATATTGTGACAATACTCTAACAGGTTTTCAAAGGGTTTTCACCCTAAAACAAAACTTCAATAATAGTCAAAGACAATGTTTGCATGCACATTCATAATGTGATTATAATGAGATTTAGGCAATATTGGGATTAAATTTCATCTTATGTACACAATACCTCGATCAAATTGATGCGATTAAGCTCATAATCGTAGTAAAATATATGGCGTATGCAGATTTTAATCACACTAAACATGCATGTAAGCACTTATAAACACATCGCATCTACTCCACTCTGATCAAAGTGCACAGGTGCTACTGACGTATACGGATGATGTTGTCATGAGAAGATTTGTAAAGATAGCGGTAAAGAAGGCATATGAATGTAAAGTGTGCTCTTTCTGTTAGGAAGGAGAACGCTGCGGAAGCCACTTTCTTCAAGGAGTTATGTGGGAAATACATATGGACTAGCCCGAAGGTTGTACTACATATGAATACTGGGTGACTTAGCCCAAGGGAAAGACACAGGCTTCCATTAGGAGCAGCCGTGGAGAAAATATACACATATGGGATCCCCGTAGGGTCACCAAATGTAGATCCAGCCACCAGTAGGTCACCCAGCCTAGACCCGGTTCTCAAGGATTCAACATATAAAGACCTGGCACCGGACACTCTGCCATGTCCGGGCCGAGGGTGTTGGAGGACTCAACAGGTTTTTCACTCTGGAGTAATAAGGGTGCACAGTAGGGTGCAGCAAGCCGACAGAGCCAGACCTCTCTGTGCTTCTACCCGTTTAGGGTGAGAACACGGGAGGAGACGTGCCAGCGCCCAGGAGGATGCAATGCCTCTCATGGAGTTAGCAGGGCACGCCTTGTGCTTGGTAAGCCAAGGCGATGGCATCCACTATCCAGTGGGCCATCCTCTGCTTGGAGACAGCCTTTCCCTTCTGCTGGCCTCCGTAACAGACAAAGAGCTGGTCTGTGTCACGATTCATGAATTCACCGACTCTTTCTTGCCCTGTGTTGTTGTGTGTGCGTGTGGGCGTGGTCCTGACTACTACCGCTGATTAGCAGCACCAGCTGCATCTGATCAGCGGACCCTATTTATGCTACCAGTTTCCGTCTTGTCTTTGTCAGATCGTTGTTGGAATTATCCCGGTGTGTTCTCGTCTTCTGCCTGTTTCCAGTATTTCACAGTGGACTAGCGCACCAGTCTGTTCTCTCTGCCGTCTTCTACAGAAGTCTTCCTCTCTGTTCCTGCGGATATTCTGTGTTCTGGTTGGACCACCTTCACTGGACCACCTTCACTCCTTCATCTTCCTTGTTAGATTGGGTTGCTCATCAGCATCCCTGAGTCACCAAGAGAGACTGTTCCGGGCACTTGCTTCGTCCCACTACTCATCTCATTCTATCATTTTGTCTTCAATAAACACCACTTACTTGCTATTGAATCCGTTGTTTTTTACCGTTACAGTCTGAGGTCCTGAGACTTTGAGTTCTGACAACTTATAAACGCAGAGCGTGAACGAGACAGAGTAAAGTCAGGGCTGGGTCTGCCTCCACCAGGGGCAGCGCTTGCAGGTTCACTACCTGGTCTCTGAAGGGAGTGGGTCAGTACAACGTGGTCGTTACCCGGCCCGAACTCTAGGCACGATTTGTCGATCGAAAATGTCTGCAGGTCCCCTACCCTTTTGACAAAGGCCAGTGCAACCAGCAGCAAAGTCTTAATGGAAAGAAGCTTTAAGTCTGCTGATTGCAAAGGCTCAAAGGGAGCATCCTGAAGTGCTCGAAGCACCAGGGAAAACTCCCAAGAGGGTATGGAGAGGGGGTCGAGGAGGATTTAATCGTCTCAGCCCCCTAAGAAACCTGACGACCAGGTTGTGCTTTCCTACTGTTTTGCCATCTATTTGGTCGTGATATGCTGAAATAGCTGCAGCATGTACTTTGAGGGTGGAGGGAGACAGCCTTCGCTTCAACCCTTGCTGCAAGAAGGAAAGCACAGACCCTATCAAACATCTTCAGGGGTCTTCTCGGCGAGAACACCACTCGATGAACAGGTTCCACTTCAGGGCGTACACAAGTCTCATGGACGGCGCCCGTGCAGAAGTGATGGTGTTAAGTACCTCTGGGTGTAAGTCACCTATAACCTCCGTGTCCCATCCAGGGACCAGACATGGAGTTTCCAGAAGTCCGGACTTGGGAGCCATAGGGTGAGTCAGAAGATCCTTCCTCAGGGGAATGGGCCAGAAAGGGACTGTCACAAGGAGCATGAGTTCTGGGAACCAGTGTGTGGTGGGCCAATAAGGAGCCACCCGAAGGACCTGCTCCTCGTCTTTCCTGACTTTGCAAAGAGTCTGCGCAAGTAGGCTTACTGGCTAAACGCATATTTGCGGAGGCCCCAGGGCCAGCTTTGTGCCATTGCATCTGTGCCAAGTGTTCCCTCGGTCAGGGAGTAAAACAGCTGGCAGTGGGAGGTCTCTGAGGAGGCAAACAGGTCTATCTGAGCCTCCCCGAACTCTCTCCAGATCAGCTGAACCACCTGGGCGTGGAGTCGCCATTCTCCCGGGAGCAAAGCTCGTGATAGCTCGTCGCCATTCTCCCGGGAGCACAGCTCATGATAGCTCGTCGGCCACACGGTTGAGCACACTTGGGACATACATGGCTCGAAGCGACCTCAGATGCTTCTGACTCCAGAGGAGGCGAGCTGCGACATGCAACGGGAGCGTACACCACCCTGTCGGTTGATGTACGCAACAGTCGCAGTATTGTCCGTACGGACCAGCACGTCCCTGCCTTGTAGCGACCTTTTCAAAATCCCGGCTCAGAGCGAGACGTACTGCTAACAACTCGACACAGTTGATGTGACAATGCAGTTGGGGATCCGTCCACACCCCAGACACTGCATGCCCGTTATACGTGGCACCCCAGCCGGTGGCAGAGGCATCTGTGAACACCACAGCATGCCTGGACACCTGTTCCAAAGGGACTCCTGCCCGCAGGAACGAGGGGTCTGACCACGGGCTGAAGGTCTGGCAGCACGCCGGTGTGATTGCCACCCGGTGAGTGCCGTGATGCCACGCCCATCTCAGGACTCGTGCTGAAGCGGTCTCATATGAAGCAGGCCGAGCGGGATTACCGCTGCTGCCGCTGCCATATGCCTCAGAAGCCTCTGAAAGAATTTCAGTGGGACCGCCGCCCTGAACGTGTTCAGCAGTTCAGCACCGACTGAGCGCGTTCCTCTGTCCAACAGGCGCGCTGTCTGTGCGACCGAATCCAACTCCATACCGAGAAAAGAGATCTTCTGCACGGGGGAGAGTTTGCTTTTTTCCCAGTTGACCTTAAGACCCAACTGGCTGATGTGCCTGAGCACGAGGTCCCTGTGTTCACATAGCTGATCTCGAGAGTGTGCTAATATGAGCCAGTCGTCGAGATAGTTGAGGATGCGAACGCTCTGTTCTCTCATGGGAACAAGGACCCCTCTGTGATTTTCGTGAAAACAGGGACAGCCCGAAGGGCAGAACTTTGTACTGATATGCTCGACCCTCGAACGCAAAGCATAGAAACGGCCTGTGTCGAGGAAGAATCGAGACATGAAAGTACGCGTCCTTCAGGTCAATCACTGCAAACCTATCTCGGGGACGGATGCATTCAAAAATGTATTTCTGCGTGAGCATTTTGAACGGTAGTTTGTGGAGACTCTGGTTTAAAACTTGCAGGTCCAAGATCGGTCGTAACCCACCGTCAATACATGGGCATCGGCTGCTCTCACTGTAGTGGAGTGGATGGCCTGAAACTTAGGGGGACGCCGGGTGAACTGAATTGCATAGCCGAGCCTGATGGTCTGAATGAACCAGCGAGACAGACTGGGGAGCGCTAACCAGGCTCGAAGAAACCGTACAAGCGGGACCAAAGGGACCGTAGGCGTACCCGGAGTGGGGCACTGAGGTGGAACACAGGGACGCGGCTCGGGAGGCTCTCTCTTGGAGGCGGCCCGTGGCGGGGTCTCAGTGTGCTGTGCAACATTTACCTGGTTCCATGGGCCAGGAGGTGCAGCACGCATCTTGGTTGTGTTCTCGAACCGCACACTGCTGCCCGCTGGCGATAGAAGAGGCGGATGAGAGTGGTGAGGATTCTCTACCCCCACTGCTCTCCGGGCCCTCTTCAGACCCAGAGATGAAAGAAACTGCTCTTTTATTGAAAATTTGGGTACCGCTGGTTTTGAGGCCAGCGGCGGTGTCGAAATTAATCGTTTCTACGATGCATCGCAATGCAGATGAAGACGGTTCGGTATCGGTTCAGTAATAGACCATAACCGATTATAATGTACTGACGCTTTTCTGACGTCGTTTGTTGCGTACGTGCTTTGTCGCGGTAGCATAGAATGGCAGAGGGAGGCAGGATGCGAGTACGAGTAATTAAAAATGCTCCACCTACTTAAAAAGCCTACATTTCGGCACATTTCGGCTTTTACGAACAACCTGGTAAGCACGACCTGGAGAAGACACACAGTGTGTAAATCATGTTATGCACAAATAAAATATTCAGGGGGTAATACCACTAACTTGAAAAAACACGTCTGCCATTTTCACCCCGAGCTGTTAACGCCTGGCAGAGTCTGACTGCTTGTATTTATTGACAAAATTGTGTACATGTGAAGTAAAATTGAAAATTGAGGATGCAGTGCATCGTGATGCATCATGATATCGAATTGAACTAAATCGATGACATGATAATCGTAATCGAACCGAACTGTGAGACCAGTGTAGGTTCACACCCCTAAGACACAGCCAGAGATGGCGTTCCTGGACCACCAAGGTGGTCATCACACTACCCACTGACCGCGCGGTGATGGTATGAAGCGCAAGGTCCGTTTCGGTACGAAGTTCTTGGAAAACTTGTGGATCATGACAACCCTCGTGCAGGTCTTTAAGTGCCTTGGCCTGATGGAACTGCAGCAACGCCATGGTGTGCATGGCAGAGGCAGCTTCCCCACAGGCCTTGTAAGCCTTGCCGTATAGGTCCGACGAGTACCTACAGGCCCGGGAAGGAAGACACGGTTCTCCGTGCCAAGTGGAGTTAGGGCACAGCTGCATAGCAACGACCCACTCCACTGGCGGGATACGTGTCTATCCCTTAGCTGCCCTGCTATCAAGGGTGGTGAGAGAGGAGCCACCTAGACGGTTTCTGGCAGTAAAAGGTGCCGTCCATGTCCCTCTGAGCTCATCGTGCACTTCCGGGAAGAAAGGCACTGGGGTGGGTTGCTGAGAACCAGCTCGCGCCACCCAGAGATACCAATCATCCAGCCTCGAGGGCTCAAGACACAGTGGAGGGTTCCACTCGAGCCTGATCCTGTTGGTGGCCCGGGAAAGCATGGCCATCATCTCCGGGTCCGACTTGGGTACCGCTGGCACACCTGAAGGAGGCAGCGGCACCTAGTCTTCGTTCTGATTGTCGTGGGGAAAACCAAAAGAAACAACGACTGGTACACACCTCGAGGATGGTTCAGCACGTTCCATTGGTGGCTCAACTGGTTGCGGAGCGTTAGAGGGATGAGGGATCCTAGGGGGTTGGTTCCCCAAAGGAAGCGCGCTTACCGTAATCCTCAGGTCTCCCGTGTCACTGCCCGAAGCAACCCTCTGGGTAGGGTTGGATCGAGGCACGGGGACTCCGCCCCTTTGCAGGAACGAGAGTCTCGACCACAGCTCCGCGATGGTCATCTTCCCACAATGGGTATATGACTCATCCACAAAAGCTGCCTCAGCGTGTTCGAGGCCCAGACACACGAGGCAGCGATCGTGACCATCCCGTGACCCCAGGTAACGACCGCATCTAGAAACACACAGATAGAAAGTCATCTTTAAAAAGATGCGTTCTATCCGTGTAAGCTCTTTTAGGGACTGCTCTCACTGGTGCTGAAGCACGCAGGGGAATAGTCACTGCGAACACAGACAGGAATGTGCACCTGTCTGTGCGCTGTCTCTCTCTCGCTGGCAGGTCTTACTAGCTGTAAAAACAGCTTTTGAGCGCTCTGAACGGCGCACCTTACCAGCTGTGGTAACAGCTTCTTTGTTTTGCTCAAAACCAGAAGAAAACAAAAGAGAGAGAAGAGAGAGAGAGAAAGACTGCTAGGGCTGCTGTGCTGTAACACCCGCACCAGGATGGAGAGGATCATAAAGGCTCGTTGATTCACTCTCTGTAGAATCATCGAAGTCCTTGGCTCCGAAGCAAAAAGCTGAAGTGCAATCGCACCTGCTGCTCATTATTTACCCGCGCTGCGAGGCTGAGCAGCTGATTCAAATGATTGCACGCCAATGTGCATTGGCTTGTTTAGTTTCACTACTCGAAGTATTCGTTGGTCTCGACGTGGCGTCGACTGACCGACTGAAGAGGAACCACAATTCTTAGCGAATAATTTGGAATTATGAAAATTGCATGTAAACTGGAGTGAAGAAGTTTGCTCGTGTCATGTAAATAACTTATGGTGATTAGGTCCTACTTGTGCACCAATAATGTGATTATTATCATATGTAAAACGTAGTCCTTCAGTCACTGACCTGAAGTTTGATGCCCTGGTCCTTTTCAAATGCAACATTTTGTGGGACGGAGACAACCCCATATGCAAGTGCTTCTCGTAGGGGACGCTTGAAGTTTTGAAGAAGTGTCTTGGCAGTCGTTGCAATCTTAACACCAGCTTTAGAAAAATATATGATCAGTGTGCCTAAATTGAGGATTCTTGTAGTAAAAAAAAATCATCATAAATTCCAAAGAATTCCAAAAAGTTGTTACCTTCAGGGTACTCGGCAAAGAGTGAAAGCAAATCCTTGCGTTTCAAAACAGTAATTTCACACAATGTTGTTGTACGCATTGTAACATTTCTAGGGATTTTGTACAGCAAATGGAACTGAAAAAAAAAGTTTACAAAATATACAATTGAATTAGGTTTTCAAAATCCTCAAAAAACAACATGCACTATTAATGAAAATAAATATATATTGTCAGTTTGAAACAAGCATTTTAGACTAAAATATTTTTAGGATGTATATTTTAAACTATGATATTTTAGTAAATCATATATAGAATATTGAGAACATAGATCTGAGCGTCATACCTCTCCAATCAATGTACCAGGTAGCAGTTTTGCTATCTCATCCCCAGAATTCTCCCTTAGAACCTGAAAAATAGAGCAAATGAGTTCAGAAAAACTTGAACTTCAAAACTTACTAAATCATTGTCCTCAGATGTCCTCAAAGACTTATATTAGGCATACCTGTAGAAGTCCATGCTTAATATAATACAGATTTTGATTAATTTCTCCAGTTTCAGCCAGAATTTGTCCAGGACTGTACATGTAGGTTTTTAATTTCAGCGACAAAGCCCTTATAAAGCCCGGTTCTGTGTCTCTGAACAACTTGGCCTAGAAAAATGGATAACCACTTTATGATATACATAAAAAGTCTTTGTAATTGAATCAACAGTTAACCAAAAACATTATTATTATGTGCTATTATGGCCTCAGACAATTTATTAGATTACTCACCTTTTTAATCAGAGATTTGTGGCTCCAACTTGAAACATCTGAACGTAGGACAAATGGGAGATCATCCAGGAGTCCTTGAATGACACGACCCCTGTGGTGGTACCAAAGATAGTAATAATAGTCGTGCACCCACATCTGGATTTCCTCTGGTAATTCCATATGTCTCTTTGATTAAAAGGGGAAAATAAAGATGAAATTACTAGTAGAAATGACAGATGAAAGTCTAAAATCTTCTTATTACAAACCATATAATGATGAACAGCCTTCATTCTATGGTAGAATCTTCCTCTTTGTGCCATCATGTTGCCTATAACTGAGCTCATACTAGACATGCTGATTCCAAAGGAAAGAAATCCAACCACCATCACAAGTGATGCAACTGTGGCCTCTTCCAAATTTGTGGCATGTATATCTCCAAAGCTGTTCAATATGTTTAATGAGACAATATGATGAAACAATGTACATAAAAAGATACAATACTCGATGTTAACAGTTAATCCTGGATATTTATAAGCTGCTGTTTCAAACGGCACATTCCTGAACCCTGGGTTAAAGTCCTTATATGCATATTTGCGGTGTCAGTGTTACTGACTGGACAAACGCAGCACGTGACCTGTTAACATAAAGGCTCTAGCATTGTGCGTACTTATGATTGCTGACTGTAATATCAAGGGTTTTATTTTTAGTGAACTTTTCAAACTATAAAGGTAAGAATGAAACGGTCTCTTCTTCACTCCAATTTTCGTGTTTTCCATCGCCATTTGACATTTTTCCTATCATAAGTAGAAATTACTGTTTACATTGCACAGTTTTTCCATTAATGCCTAAAGCGTGTGAATATAAGACACGTGATTCGTTGTCGGTTACTAATCATCTAGTTGTAACATTCTAACTCCGCATCATTTCACACTGTACACGTTTTGCACCGCAATGCAGTTAACACCATTAACCCCACATCTAAATTACAAATGTGAAACGCTTCTTTACCTAGGGTTAAAAGTGGTGTTTAGAACGACGATAACTCAGGGTTAAGAACCGTGTCAAAAGCCCGTTTATGTTAATATGAGAAGTATAAAAATATTTTAGGTAAATTATGAAGATGTGGCGGGACAGATTAGACTGTGTTGGGCTGCCAGAGTTTATGCGACCCACTGATGCTGATAAACTGAATGAACATAAAACCTGCATGCAAATCCCAGCTAACACACAAAGTACCAGTTACATGATTTTTTGTAGTTTACTTTTTTTTTTTATTTCATGACGTACTAATTGACAACGTAAATACGACGTTGCATGCTCACGATTTATTTTTCTTTTATTACTTTTATTTATATTAAGGAAACGTCTATACATTTTTTTAAAGAAATTATATTTAAAGATTTTTTTTAAATCAATTTCTTGTAGACCTTTTCACATTACATTAATGTTCACCCAAAAATGAAAATTCTAAATGATAAGTGGTGACAGAATTTTAGTTTTTGGGTAAATGTCGCAAATTTATTTATTTAAAAAATATGCTGCATAAAACTTCCATATAATACTTGCATCTGTGTTTAAAATCACTTTGAATATCTAGTTTATAAGAATGATATGATTTACAACTGATTATTTTTAAAAAGCCAAGGAAAACTATTTTAGAAAATATATAAGATAATTCAATAAAGGTCAAATACTGTAGCACACTGTACATAGCAAATAACAATGACAATTCTCACCCTATGGAGCATAGTGTAACGGTTGACCAGTAAACTGATGTAGCATAGAACTCCATGTCTGTAACTCCTGTCGAATTGGCTGAAACTATAGGAAAATACATGGCATTTAAATATCATCATTAAATATCATCATCTATAAACATGTCACATGGAGATTTAAAAGGGACCTATTATGCCCCTTTTTACAATATAAGTCTCAGGTGTCCCTAGACTATGTCTGTGAAGTTTCAGCTCAAAATACCCCACAGATCATTTATTATACCATGTTGTAAATTCCCATTTTTGAGTAGAAGAAAAAAAATGCTGTTTTTGTGCATGTGTCTTTAAATGCAAATGAGCTGCTGGTCTCCGCCCAGCTTTCCAGAAGAGGGCGGAGCCTGTACACCTTGGATACTCTGCCAAAAACTAACAAAACATCTGTTTGGTTTTGATTATCATTTCTATCGTGGTCACGGTCACCTGACATTGCAGTTCTTCATCATCATGAAAGTTTATTATTTCCATGCGTTTTAAAGCCATATCAATCTAAACATCTGATAAATTGCTTTCTGAGCACACACATAACTTTTTATAAGCACACAAACTCATAGAAAGCTGGCTGTCAGACGGCACTTCACCTGAATATCAAACTAAGTTCTCTTACACGTCTTATTGTGCTTAAAATATGTGGTTGATTGAACAAAGATAGAAACAGTGGGTGTGTTGTCAGGTCTCAAGAGAGGTGTTTATTACAAATAAAAATGAAAATCAAAGTGCAGAGTATGAAGGTCGTGGCGGCCCTTAATCTTACACCTGCTATCGAGCCTGGAATGCGGATCCTTAACTCATCATGGTGCACCTCAGTGTCGGACAAAGAAGAAAATATATATATATATATTTAGCGTAATATATTTTAATTAGGGCTGCACAATTAATCGAATTTCTAATTGCGATTACGATTACGGATGCCACGATTACGTAATCGTTCAAAGCCGCGATTACAAAAGAAAATCCACTCTGCGTGTGTGTGTGTTTAGAGCATAATTATGTTATGAGAGGCGAATCACGACTACTTCAGAAAACCCAGCACAATATGACATACCAGGGAGTGACGTAAGTGTACGCTGAAATAAAAAGTCTTTCACCTCAGAAAAACGTCTCTGGTTACGTATGTAACCCTAGTTCCCTGAAGGGAACGTGAAGTTCCTGAACGCTGCGTGAAAACGCTGTGGGAACGCCCCTGCGTGAGTGCGTCATGAAGCACGTATGAAATCAGTCCAATGGCGAGACGGAACGTCATAGGCGGGTGACGTCATCGACCAGGAAACTATATAAGCACCCCAAAACACAAGCGCATCAGCTTCTGATAAGACTGAAGCAAGTGCTCACGGGCATGCTGGGAGTATGGCACAGGCACGCAGCGTCTCGTTCCCTTCAGGGAACTAGGGTTACATACGTAACCAGAGACGTTCCCTTTCAGGGAACTCGAGCTGCGTGAAAACGCTGTGGGAACGCTAATACCAACGTCGCCATACGAGCAAGTGTCCGTCGTGTGAAGTTGAGGCGCACATTCGGACGAAGCACCTGCGCCCCTGGAGTGGACCTGAAGTCAAGATGGTAAAACTTTACGAATGTGTGTGGTGAGGACCAGCCTGCCGCATCGCAAACGTCCTGAATTGATACTCCTGACAAAATAGCCTTAGAGGCAGCCATACCCCTGGTTGAATGAGCCCGGACAGCCAAAGGAGAAGGCTGACCGGCAGACTCGTAGGCAAGTGAGATGGCCTCGACCACCCACTTGCTCAACCTCTGCTTAGATGCGGGACAGCCCTTCCTAGGGGGTCCAAAACAAACGAACAGTTGTTCACATTTTCTCCACAGGGCAGCTCTGTGGACGTAAGCATCTAGAGCCCTAACTGGGCAGAGCAGATTTAGTTTCTCTTGGTCCGACGTCAAAGGAGGAGGACAGAAGGCTTGCAGTACAATAGGCCTACCAGTATTAGTTGGGACCTTAGGAACATAGCCTGGTTTAGGATGGAGAAAAGCTTCTACCATCCCGGGCGAGAATTCCAAGCACGAGGGAGGGACCGATAGAGCTTGAAAATCTTCTATTCTTTTAAAGAAGAGATAGCAAGAAGAAAGATAGTTTTTAGAGTAATGAACTTCTCAGAAACTTCTTCAATGTGCTCGAACGGTGCTAGAGAGAGACCTCCTAGAACAACCGCAAGGTCCCAGGTCGGCACCCTCGTGCGAACTGCTGGCCTCAGCCTCAAAGTGCCACGAAGGAAACGAGTTATAAGTGGGTGTCTCCCAAGAGAGGCTCCACTTAAAGGGACATGGTAGCAGATAAGGCCGCCACGTACACCTTCAGTGTGGAGTGGGATAACCCTGTGGAGAAACGCTCCTGAAGGAAATTCAGCACTGCACCCACCGGGCAGTTAACTGAGTCCAACTGGTGTTCCCCACACCAAGAGGTGAACATATTCCACCCCAAGGCATATGATTTCCTAGTGGCCGGAGCTCTGGAGTGGAGGATGGTCTCCACGACCTCAGTCGAGAGACCAGATTCTATGAGCTGGGCCCCCTCAGAGGCCAAGCCCACAACCTCCGTAGTTCTGGGCGGGGGTGAAGGATCAACCCACTCGCCTGAAAGAGAAGGTCCCTCCTGATCGGAATCTCCAGAGAAGAGCCGTCGAGGAGAGAAATTAGGTCCGCAAACCAACGTCCAGAACTCCTGGGAGCAGAGCAATCGGGGGAAATGCGTACAGGCGTGACCTCGGCCACGCCTGTACCATAGCGTCCAACCCCAGAGGGGCTGGATGGCTTAGAGAGAACCACAGTAGACAGTGTGATGTCTCCCTGGATGCAAAACAGGTCTACCTCGGCACGACCGAAATGTTTCCATAGGAGCTCCATCACCTCGGGATGGAGTCTCCATTCCCCGGGCCTCGGCCCCTTCCTCGACAGGATGTCTGCCCCCTGATTTAGATACCCTGGGATATAAATCGCCCTCAATGAAAGAAGCTTCCATAGAAGGATCTGGCGAGCCGGCTTGTATAACGGGTGCGAACGCAGACCTCCCTGGTGATTTATGTAGAAGACCACCGATGTGTTGTCTGACCGGACAAGAACATGATGACCTCTCAGGTCTGGGAGGAAGTGTTTCAGAGCCTGGTCGAAGCAAGCTTTCAGAGCCTGAAACACTGCCAACATTTCTAGACAATTTATATGCCACGAGAAATGATGGTCCTGCCACAGACCCTGAGCAGGGCGACCACTCATGATCGCCCCCCAGCCCGTGAGGGAGGCATCCGTCGTTAGCGTTACGCGACAACAGGGAGCTCCCAGCACGGGCCCATGGGACAGGAACCAAGGTTCTCTTACGAGAGTATCTCTCGTACTGCGTAATAGCTTACGCTAGGGGAAAAACTCTTTTCCGCGAGATATTGAAGCCAAAAATTATCCTTAATTTTTTATTAATGTAAAACGCTTTGCAGCAGCAAGCAAACATAGGCGAAACAGCTCGCGCGCCTATTGGTTGCTCTGCAGCAAATGCAGCAGCCTATCGAGAGAGACTCTGCGTGACGTAATGACCAATGGGGGCAATTCGCGCCCATATCGTCACGTCCCGCCAGAAGGGGCGTGGTCTCGCCCTATAAATATGCTCGTTAGGCTGATACAAGCTGATTTTTACCTCTTCAGCGAAGCACACGCATCGCTGGATCCGGAGTGAGAAGCCGCGCCGTCGAAGCAAGCTTTTCAGCGGGACGAGCTCTGGAGTCGCTGGCCTCGCCGCCTTCAACTGCTGTACCTGCTGCGCTTTCCGGCGGTATATATCCTTTTCAATACTCTGTGTATTTCTCTGTTGAGAAGTGTTTGTTCGCTTACTTGACGCGACTTACACTTCTCTCTCAAAAAGAGCAGCGTCTTTTTAAAGATGCCTTCCTGTGGCTCGTGCCGCGCCCCGCTCAGCGATGGAGACCGACACGTCATCTGTGTTTCCTGCCTGGGTGAGGATCACGCGGCTATCGCGCTCGCTGACGGCGGATGCCCTCATTGCGAGCTTTTGTCCATGGTGACTCTGAGGACGCGCCTGGCATCATTCTCCGAGCCTTCACCGCAGCCCGCCGTGGTGCCCAGCGCGCTCCCGAGCTTTCTCCAGCCCGCCAAAGCTCGCCGGTTCGCCCGCCAGCTTCGCCGGCTTCGCTCGAGTCGCTCACTGACGGACAACGGCCGCCGCCTGCCGCCGCGTCCATCCACGAGCTTGACGAACCCTCCGAGGCGTGTTCTCTTCTGGCGTCCGATAGTGAGGATTGGGCGAGCTCTGTGGATCTCCCCTCCGCTAGCGTTTCCTGCATGACCACTGGTAAGAGAGCCGGCATTGAGACTGAGCTGATGCGTCTGCTCTCTCAGGCCGTTGAAAGCATCGGCCTCGATTGGGAGGCGCCCGCGCAGCCGCCGCGCAACAGAATGGACGGACGCTTTCTCGGAAATGACGAGGCTCCGACGAAATCGCGGCCCGCGCCCTTCCTCCCGGAACTTCACGAGGAAGTGACGAAATCGTGGAACGCCCCCTTCTCCGCCAGGCTGCGTACCTCTGCTTCTGCTGCCTTCTCCTCTGTGGATGGCGCGAAGGAAAGAGGATACCTTTCTGTTCCTCCTGTGGAACCAGCTGTAGCGTCTCATCTCTGCCCGCCCTCCGCTGGACGGCGCGCGCACACGACGCTTCCTTCTAAAGCCAGCCGAGTGACGTCATCCATGCACGGTCGCGCTTACACCGCCGCCGGGCAAGCAGTTTCAGCGCTGCACACTATGGCTATCCTGCAGATTTTCCAGGCCGACCTTCTCGTTAAACTGGACGAGGAAGGACCCGGAGCGATCTGCGTGGCGGACCTGAGAAGCGCTACAGACCTCGCTCTTCGCGCTACTAAAGCCGCTGCACAGGCCATAGGACGAAACATGGCCTCTCTCACCGTGGCTGAGAGACACTTATGGTTGACGCTGTCCGAGATGACGGAAGCCGAGCGCTCTGTGTTCCTCGACGCGCCCATTTCCCAAGCGGGCCTTTTCGGATCTGCCGTCACAGACTTCGCGGACAGATTCATGGAGGTGCAAAAAACTTCGCAGGCCATGAAGCACTTCCTTCCGAAGCGCTCGAGCTCCGCTGCAGGTCGCTCTAAACCGCCGCCTGCTCGCAGCTCTCAGCCGCAGCCTGCACCGCCCGCCGCCGCCGCTTCACAGCGCCGCCACGCCCGAGACCAAAGACCGCGCTCTCGCTCTGCTGGACGCCGCCCCCCTCAGCGCGGCCCCGGCCGAGGATTGAGATCAAGCCCGAGGCCTCAAAATCTTCCTAGCCATTCTAGGAAAACGACGGTGTTCAGATCCCGCTGCGGCCGGATTTTCACCGAAACTTCTCGCTCGGTCAGTTCCAAACATCGCGACTGTCCCAGTGTATTTCGCAGAGAGTCAGCCGGTGTCACAGCCCGTTTGCCTGCGCGCAAAAGCCGTTTTTACGGCTACCCAGATAAATCCAATAAAGAGTGCATTTTCTGGTGTTCCGGCCACGGCCGAAGGTGTTATGAGTGTTGTAAGAATGCCCACCCAGTGCCCATTCCCACACACAAACACAGCCCGCCACGGTGCAGGGCTAGCACAAATAAAATCGACTCCGGTCGATTGTGCAAACAATGTAGTGCAAGCGCCCATGTCACCATGCCCGCTCACACTACATGCTGCGTGTCCCATGGTTTCTGTAAAAACGAAACCAACACACATTCAGTCGGCCATGAACGACAGTGTTTTCAGTGTATTAAATGTGCCCGCAGCCCCGCGCCCACATTTTCTCACAGACACGCCGATTCCCACGGGATCTTCCCCGCTCGCTTTTTCTGCACAATCTGCCATAAAAAAGCTGAGCGCGGCCAGGTCGCCCGCTGTGATCAGCGCGCCCCCCGCCTCGAACGCTGTAAACACGGTGTTGTGTTCCCAGTATGCCCGGGCTCTCGAGCTGCCGTTTTGTCGCGGCCAGAGCCCGGATTTCATTCTGCCTCTAGCTATTCACGCAGATGCGTGGTCAAAGCTTCCCGGGGTATCAGAATGGGTGCTGAACACTATAAAGAGAGGCTATTCGCTACAATTCGCTCGACGCCCGCGCCGTTATACGGCGCGCGTCGAAACTACGGTGAAAAACGAAGTATCTCATCTACTTCGTGCCGAAATAGCGAAACTACTGAGCAAAGGGGCTATAGAACCTTTATCTCAGGCTCAGAGCGAAGGGGGCCTATACAGCAGATATTTTCTGGTACCGAAAAAGGATGGGGGTCTCAGACCCATTTTAGATCTGCGACAGTTGAACAGAGTGCTTGTGAAACGCCAGTTCAGAATGCTTACGACCAGGAAAATCCTCGCGCAGGTGCGCTACGGGGACTGGTTTATGTCGATAGATCTGAAAGACGCCTATTTCCAAATACAAATAGCGTCCCATCACAGGCGATTCTTGAGATTCGCCTTCGAGGGCCAGGCATATCAATACACAGTCCTGCCGTTCGGCCTGTCCCTAGCACCTCGTACATTTACGAAGTGCATGGACGCGGCGCTCGCACCCCTGAGACTTCAGGGCATGCGAGTCCTGAACTACTTGGACGATTGGCTGATTCTAGCTCGATCGCGATCGGAGCTCATAGAACACAGGGCCGCATTACTCGAGCACCTCGAGAAGCTGGGCCTCACAGTCAATTGGGCGAAGAGCTCACTGTCTCCCAGTCAGAAAATTTCCTTTCTGGCAACCGTGTTGGACTCGCTGTCCATGACAGCACGCCTGTCACCAGAGCGCGTGCTAAATATTCAGCGCGGCGTGAAATCCTTCCGCCACGGCGCGATAGTCCCGCTCAAAAGGTTTCAGAAAATGCTGGGGCTGATGGCCTCAGCAGCCTCTGTACTCCAGTTGGGCCTGCTCCGCATGCGCCCACTGCAGATGTGGCTGAAAGCGCGGGTTCCACCCAGGGCATGGACAGCGGGTCTGTTTCGCCTCAGGGTCGACCTTCAGTGTGTTTCAGCTCTGGAACCTTGGGAGAAAAACCGACTGGTATCAGTCAGGTGTGAGTCTGGGGACCGCTTCGAGTGTGAAGGTGGTGTCTACGGACGCCTCCACCTCGGGGTGGGGAGCGCTGCTCGAGGGCAGACCGCTAGCTGGCCTGTGGTCAGAACGGGAAAAGCTCCTTCACATAAACTGCTTGGAGATGATAGCAGTCGACAAAGCGCTACGGCGTTTTTGTCCCCAGATAACAGGCCACCACGTCTTGGTCCGGTCGGACAACATGTCGGTGGTGGCATACATAAATCGCCAGGGTGGCGTCAGGTCACGAAACCTTTACAGGTTGACGGAACGCCTCCTGGTCTGGGCTCAGCACAACCTGCTCTCACTGAGAGCAGCGCACGTGCCTGGTCACCTGAATGTGGGACCAGACAGACTGTCCAGGAACAATGTTCCAGCAGGGGAATGGTCGCTGCACCCGCAGACGGTCCAGCTGCTGTGGAAAACGTTCGGCAGAGCTCAGGTGGACCTATTCGCGTCCCACGAAAACGCTCATTGCCCGGAGTTTTTCTCGAAAAGCAAGGACGCGCTGGTTCATGTTTGGCCCCGCTGCCCCCTATATGCTTTTCCTCCTGTCTCGCTCCTGCCTCAGGTGTTGGAACGAATCAGGGAGAACGGATGCCCAGTGCTGCTTGTAGCCCCGCTCTGGACGAACCAGACGTGGTTCCCTGCCCTGATGCAGCTGACCAGCACTGCCCCATGGCCTGTACCATTGAGGAGAGACCTCCTCTCTCAGGCGGAGGGCTCGATTTGGCACCCTCGCCCGGAGTTATGGTCCCTGCACGCATGGGCCATCAACGGGTACCCGCTAGCCTCCCAGAGGGAGTGTTAAACACGATCGCGCAGGCTAGAGCTCCGTCTACCAGGCGGCTCTACTCCTCGAAATGGTCTGTTTTCTCTGCATGGTGTCAGGCCCAGAGCCTTTCACCTGTGGAGTGCGGGGTTTCGGAAGTGCTTTCCTTCCTTCAAGAGCTACTGGATAAGGGCAGGACCCCATCCACGCTCAAAGTATATGTGGCGGCCATAGCAACGTTTGCAAAACCGGTGTCTGGCCAGTCGCTGGGGAAAAACGACTTAGTCGTGCGTTTCCTTAGGGGAGCTCGGAGGCTGAACCCTCCAAGGCCCCCTTCAGTCCCGACGTGGGACCTTTCCACGGTCCTGGAGGCCATGAAAGGCGCCCCGTTCGAGCCAATCCAGCTGGTGGACATGAAACACCTGTCGTTCAAGACAGTGTTTCTCATGGCTCTCGCTTCAGTGAAGCGCATAGGGGACTTACAGGCGCTTTCAGTGAGCGCGTCGTGTATGGAGTTTGGGCCTAATGACTCGAAGGTCATTCTCAAACCAAAGCACGGGTATGTCCCGAAATCCCTCAATACGCCGTTCAGGGCCCAGGTAATTTCCCTGTCTGCCCTTCCGGTTCTCAGTGAGGAGGAGGATGCAAGTCTCCTTTGCCCCGTCAGGGCATTAAGAGCTTATGTGTCACGCTCGTCTGTTTTCAGACAGACGGAGCAGCTTTTTGTTTTGTTCGGCGGGCGTTCCAAGGGACTCGCCGCCTCAAAACAGAGCCTATCCAGATGGATAGTGGATGCCATTGCGCTTGCTTACTCTGCGAAGGGCTTACAGTGCCCCTTGGGTGTCAGGGCGCACTCCACGAGAGGCGTGGCCTCTTCGTGGGCATGGTCTAGCGGGGTTTCCCTGCAAGATATCTGTACGGCCGCGGGCTGGGCCTCGCCGTCTACATTTATAAAATACTATAACCTGGAGGTACCCGCCTTACAAGCTAAGCTTTTGGCGGTCTAAATTCAGTGCTATCTGCCCCGCTGTGCGGCCCAGATGCTGAGTTTACTGCAGCCCCATGAGTATTGACTCACGTATGGCCACCCAGATCAGGCTGAATGCTTTCACCCTGGCTGCGCGTTTGATTGTCATATAATAGCCCCGCTGGGTGCTTTTTTATAGGGAATGACGCTTCCAGCCTCTCTTCCTCTACTCTATGTGAGTTTATGGTGATTATGCACTACATGAGCCCTGGGCTTCGGCCCCTGGGACTTTGGTGTTGGATCCCTGTACGCACGGCGTGTTGCATTGTGTTCCCCTAGCGTAAGCTATTACGCAGTACGAGAGATACTCTCATAAGAGAACGTACTCGGTTACTAACGTAACCTCGGTTCTCTCTAGAGAGGGAACGAGTACTGCGTATCTTGCCGTGCGTGGAATACGCTCTGGTTCGCTTCAGCGATAAAAACCAGCTTGTATCAGCCTAACGAGCATATTTATAGGGCGAGACCACGCCCCTTCTGGCGGGACGTGACGATATGGGCGCGAATTGCCCCCATTGGTCATTACGTCACGCAGAGTCTCTCTCGATAGGCTGCTGCATTTGCTGCAGAGCAACCAATAGGCGCGCGAGCTGTTTCGCCTATGTTTGCTTGCTGCTGCAAAGCGTTTTACATTAATAAAAAATTAAGGATAATTTTTGGCTTCAATATCTCGCGGAAAAGAGTTTTTCCCCTAGCGTAAGCTATTACGCAGTACTCGTTCCCTCTCTAGAGAGAACCGAGGTTACGTTAGTAACCGAGTACGTTCTTTCCACATAGCCAGGGCGCGAAGACACCGTCGCGTGACCCTGATCATGCGGAGCGGGTTTCCCCTCGGGGAGAACCCCTTGGCCCTGAGCCATCACTGCAGCGGTCTCATGTACAGCGGGCTGCAAGGTATAACGTTGGACGCTGCTGCCATTAGACCCAGAATTCTCTGATATTCTTTTGCATTAAGTGACTGGCCTAGCTTTGCCTGTTTGACGGCTAAGAGAATCGTAGCTAAACAAGCAGGAAACAGACGTGCCTGCATCGTCGTCGAAACCCAAACCACACCCAGAAAAGTGGTCCTCTGTAATGGAGAAAGCACACTCTTCTTGGCGTTGAGCCTCAACCCCAAGTTTTGATATGGGCGAACACGACATCTCGATGCCGAATCGCCTGATGCTCCGATTGAGCTAGAATCAACCAATCGTCGATATAGTTTAAAATGCGGATGCCCTGGAGTCGCAGAGGAGCCAGAACTGCATCCATGCATTTCGTGAAAGATCGGGGAGACAGTGCTAGGCCGAACGGAAGAACCCGATATTGACACGCTTCGCCCCCGAAAGCAGCCTCAGGAACTTCCTGTGTTGTGGAAGGATGGAAATGTGGAAGTATGCGTCCTTTAGATCTATCGTGACAAACCAGTCCTCGGACCCGATTTGTGACACAATCTGCTTGATAGTGAGCATCCTGAATTTGAGCTTCCCTACCGAGCGATTTAATGGGCGCAGATCTAAAGTTAGACGCAACCCCCCATCCTTCTTAGGAACGATGAAATATCGGCTGTAATAACCTGGCTCCAAACTGGGAGGAGGAACCCGTTCTATAGCCTCCTTTTGAAGGAGCGTTTTCACCGCTTGTTCCATTACCAGAGCCTGCTAGGGGCCCACCACTGTGGGCAGAACCCCTCTGAATTTTGGTGGAAGACACCTGAATTAGATTGTATAACCTTTTTCTACTGTCTGCAAGACCCATTGAGATATTTTTGGAAGGCTTTTCCACTCTGCCAGAAATACTACTAAGGGGACCAGTCTCTCGAGACTGGCCTCTGGTATAACTTGAGCAGCAAACACAGTGCCCTGTAACGGCGCACCGGCAGGGAACAACTGGTTTGACTGCCCTGAGACCCTCCTCAGAGGGAGCGAGCGTCCCTCGGGAAAGCGCTCGCTGGGACCGTCTACGCCCCGGCATAGAGGCGGGGTTGGCAGAACGGGCCCCTGAGGGCACCGAGGCAGAACGGGCACCGTAAAAAGAGGTGAACACCTTTCTCCCTCGGTGGGGACCACCCTCAGTGTCCTGACTTTTATGACGTCAGGACTTTTTCTTGGCCGAAGCCTTCTTAGCCAATCTAACTGTCCTCAGATCAGTTCTACCGCCCGCAGGCTTTGGCTGAGGGTGCCGCGTCTGGTCCCACTGTCTAGCAGGGGGAGCGCGAGACGCGACACTCTGCTTCTGCTGCGCCCTATGCTGCTTCTATGCGCCCGGGGCTGCTCCCGTCCAGCAGCTCCGGGGACGTGAACTTTTAATGGAAGAAACTTTTTAAAAGCTGCTGCCTGTTTCTTTTCTTCCTGAAATTAATCAATGACAGAATTAACTGAGTCACCGAATAACCCCGCAGGGGAGAGAGGAGCATCTAAAAGAAAAGCTTTTTCTTTCTCTTTCATAGACGAAAAATTAACCTGTTAACCGTTGCCAGAGCGCCGGCGCACTGAAGCGTTTTTTTTTTTAATTGTTCAAAGTTACTATCAGATTTAAAGTTATTACCTTGACAAACTATACATCATTAAAAAGATATAAGACTTAAGTTTCAGTATTTGACCACTATTGTATTCTGAGAAACGTATAGTGACAGTTATGTCTTAATTTGTGTCAGGAGTTATGTAATCAAAAAATGAGTCGATACCTTTAATATGAATTATGCGCGTCAGCCGCTCTCATTCAAAAAAAAAACTCCTGTGAGATCGTCATGACAGCGCTTCACAAAACCACGTCCCTCAGGGCTTTTAGCTCAAAAATGTGCAGATTTGGAGAAATATTGATAGATTCTCATAGGTTTACATCAGATTTATATAGACAGGAATAATATTTATTGAATTTATACCCAAATTGGCCGATGTAATCATTATGAGCGCTGAATACTCTGATGTACTGTGTTTTCAATCCATACTGGCAGCCTGAGGGCGCCGTGTGCACATGCAGTCCATATATGGAACACATGAAGAAGTGCCATAATCATGTGACATCCCAGGAACTCCCTGACACACATACAAAGCTTCCAGAGATCGCTGTAACATGCAGATAAAGACATTTTGAAGACAATAAACATTATTGCAATGATATTTGATTTACCTGTGTTCTTCGAGCCATGTCAGGTATTTTCATAATAATAGATTATATTTATAATGTAATGCTAATCGATATAGACTTTATCATTGTGCAGAATACTATAAAATAATATATTTACTGTCTGATTTTTTTATCTGAAGCCAAATCAGATCACATAAGGTTATTTAAAACACTCGACTTGCCCTATAAAGTAAGTTTGGAGAACAAACATGGTTTTAATCTCATAAATTGTCGTGTATTGATGGTGTGCTAAGCTAACATGCTAGCTAGCCCTCAGATGCACCTTAGGGGTGGGAATTGGCAAAAATGTGACGATTCGATAGTATTGCGATATTTGGGCCACGATTCAATATTATTGCGATTCTCAATATATTGCGATACAGCAAGTATTGCGATTCAATTCTGCGATATTGCGATTCATGTCCCCCATATTATTCAAAGGCATTACAAAAAATTAGGAAAATAAGACCGCTCAACTCCCTTTAAATGTCACATTTAATTCTGTAAACATTATCTTCTACACATTAACTGAAGTGCAAAAACTTAGGAGGGTAGAGCAAAAACTTGAAAACTTGTTCTTGAACATTCAGGACACGGGACCTTTTTACAGGACAGGACATAATTATTCTCTGAATAGGAGACCTCTCACATGAATGGTGAGCTCTAGGCTTGCTACAATAGTCGGTGTTACCGGTGTTACACGGTGTTCAGTCGCAACACTGGTTTCATCACTTGCCCACCGCGGCACCGCAACAAAAACAAAAAAAATGTTTACAGCGTTAAAAATGTTTAACGCAATTCCGCAGTATCCGTTAAATCCTGCCTGTATTACACACACACACACGACCCACAGAAAAGACGCGCGTCAGTATCGAGTTCTCTTTCGGGCTTGAACAAACCATAACACACACAAATTAAGCCAAAATGTCCGTTTTGTCGAGTGTCCTTATAAGAGCAATCTTAAATTATTTAAATAAAGTCTTAAATGAACGTAGAGATTTGTGAGAAAATGGGACGCGTGTCAGATCTCGTCTCTGGCCCACATTGCACTGCATTAACGAATGTACAGCTTATGTAACGTTATACGCTCAACGCCTGCCCGAATTCGCTCACTCGTTTTCATTCACTCCTTCAAGTGAACAGTATTAGTGGACTAACTTAGGGAATAGGCCTAACTTAGTGAATGAGTGTTTAGGGGGCGATTTCAACCCATGTACTCAAGCAGTGAAAAATAGAGGACACTGACAACGCGCTGACAGACAGGACCGAGCAGGTAATATTTAATATGAATTATGAAACAAACAAAGCTCACTGAGCTCCCAGCACATAACTTAAAATTATTTAAATACAATAGAGTAACATAAAGCAGACATAATAGAGTAACATAAACCTGAGAATAATCATAAAACCGAAAATTAACCACACTTTCGATTTGAAAGAAGACGGAGCGTCGTGTACAACAAATAGTGAAGCCATTTTCATTTTAATTTGCTGTTGAATGTACGACAACAAAGCACCGCAACAAGCGCCACCTTGTGGATGTAATACGCAAATGTAAATGATCAGATTAAACTCTGAGAAAACCGGAAAGTAAAACAGATAATTTTATAATTAAATATCGCAATACTTTGCGCTACTGTATCGATATAATTGCGTGCGCAAAATATCGCGATACTGAACAGAATCGATTTTTTCCCCCACCACTAATGCACCTGCCACCTAGCTGTTATTTTTATGAATTTTTCTAAATAGAAATGCTAACTGAAATGTTTCTTTTTTCAAGAAGGTCATTTGATACAGTTTCAAATGTGAACTGAGAACTTTGAAAAAAGAAATTAGGGATTGAAACAGTGTGAATAGCCAGTCGTTAGTAATTATAATGAAGACAAAAGAAAAACATATTTAGAGCCATAAACAGGCCGGAGAGGTGTGAATGTGTGCAGGGGAGACTGAGACTGAATGGGGCTCGTTTGCACCACAAAACAATAGAGACAATAGACTGAATAGATGCTTAGAATATGACAATAAACATCAGTTTGCATTTTAGAGTCTAATCAAAATAAAGTCATATGACATGATCTTGAAAAACATTTAACTAAATACAGAGTTTTAGACGTCATCTTCAGATTTTAAATATAACATGGTCAGACATGTGGCTTTAGCTGCAGTGCATTCATAGATTGATACAATGCCAACTTCAGTATTATTTTTATGAAGATATTTCATAAAAAATAAATTTCTAATAACTTTACAAAACTTTGAAGCTATTTATAACTATTTTTTTCATTATGACAATAATTAATTCTACATTTACAATAAACTACCAGGTGTCAGCTTTCAAATGAGATCATACTTGTGCTTTTAGTACAAAGGGTTCATGAACTGTATCTGTTTTAATTTGGGTATGCCATTTCTGGGGATTTTTCAAAAGTGGTGTTGCAGCTTAACAGGTTAAGCCATAAATGCCTCTCTGCGGCCACCAAGGCTGCCATAGATCGACCCATTAATTTGGCCGATTCCTTGGTGGCACGCAGAGATAAATCAGCAGCCAGACGCAGTTCTCGAACTACGTCAGAACTGACCTACTCACTCTCACTCACGTCCCTTAGCAGATCAGCCTGGTATGCCTGCAAAATCGACATAGTATGCAGACATGACGCAGCCTGACCTGCCGCCGAATACGCTTTACCCACCAAAGCCGAGGTATTTCTTAAAGGCTTGGAGGGTAATGTCGGTGCTTTAAATCAGGGGTTTTCAAACTGTGGGTCGCGACCCATTTGTGGGTCGCAGATTGGGAAGAGGTTGGTCGCGCAATCACTATTGGCTGCAGCTGAATTTACGTTTCATGAGTGACACATACAAACAGGTTGCACAATGAACCAACGTTAAATATAAATCTCTATATTGCTTAGAGCGATTTAAAGTTAGATAAATATGTCAGTATTGTGTTTCATGAAGCGCGCGAGTGCGACTTGATGTGATAACAATTTTCACCGTCTCAGAGCGGCTTCGGTTCATTAAGCGGTTTGGTGCGCATTATTAACGAGAAGAAACTCGTTTACTCCAATCACTGCATGATCTCATTCTGCATGGGATCGCATTACACCGGAGAATTCAAATGTCACGAAAGGCTGATTCAGGTCTGGGCTGCGTTTTCCAGAAGCATCGTGAGCTAAGTTGTTTGTAGAGACCATTGGTGGCAATGGTTCTGCGATCTACTTAGGCATACGATGCTTTTGGGGAACGCATTAATCTCTGTCGTCTGTTCAACACAGCGCTGTTGTCTTTCAGAGATATGGTCGTCGTAAGAGTGCGTTGTTTTGTGTTCCCTCGCATGCATTTCGAAAAGTAGGCCTATTTAAAATTTATACACACGAGCACGAAAGCGTTTTCTGCGCTGAACAACGCAATGAGTTTAACAACACTCGCAGCATAAATATTAGTATTGAAATTCTATAAAATTATTAGTCTATTATTTTTTTTATATTCTGATTTTTTGTCATATCAAACCTTTGGTTAAGATTAAGCTTACTTAATCTTTTTCATTTCTTTAAATTTGTTTTGCCATATGTTTGGGTAAATCAGTTGAGGCAGCAGACAAAAACTACTCAGTATTCTTCACATTATTTCAACAGCCATTAGGCTACTATTTTAATTCTCAAACTTTTTGATAATGTACCATAAGTTTGTATTGCAATTAAACTTATATGTCACACTATGACAAGGAAAAAAAATTGCTCTAAAGAGAACTAACGCCTCCCACCCCACATTCATGCTTTAAAATTATTTTGGTGGGTCTTGAGATAGATTATTCTTGTCTATGTGGGTCCTGGAATGGAAAAGTTTGGGAACCCCTGCTTTAAATGATGAAGCAGCCTCGGAACAGAGATGGCTCGCAAGCGTCTCTTCTACCCGAGGCATCGCCATAACCATAATATTTTGCCCCCGCTATATTAGATGTGGATGTTAGAGGGCTAAAAATTCTATAAGAAACCGGCTTCTTCCATGATCTCGAAACCTCAGTATGGAGATCATGAAAGAACGGCAAGCACTGGCGTGGAGGTTGAACACGGGAAGGGAGAAATCTCTCATCTAATTTAGATTCAGTAACAGACTCCTGCCTAGCCGTTGGCCATTCAATGCTTAATTTTGACACAGCTCGAGCGAGAACCTCCATAAGCTCTTCGCTCAATACTGACAACATCCAGCTCCTCAGAACTGGATAATTGAAATGATGGTGCCTCAGCCCGGGCGGAAGAAACCGCAGCGCGTGCTTCCGAACCCGGATCAGAGGCACTGGATCTACCAGGTAAGGGCTGAGAAAAGGCAGAGCCCGTCTCAAACCCAGCTGATAGATCCATTTGCGATCCCCACGATTGAAGCCTTCGCTGTGCCCCGGCAACAGCGGGACCCGAACCGCGGGGAGCGCGCACCGAACCACTCTCCTCGAAGAGGGCTCGGCGGGAGCGGAGCGTTTTTATGGACAAACGCTCGCAATGCTCGCAATCAGCTCCCTCGAGAGCTGACTGGGCATGCTGCACTCCCAAACAAACAACACACAGATTGTGTGTGTCCCCACCCGTAATATAACGTGGGCAGGGATGAACACATTTTCTGAAATGCTGTTCGCTCGCCATGATATATATTGTCTCTTTTATAGTTTTTATATATATATATATATATATATATATATATATATATATATATATATATATGTGTGAAAAACGTCCTCGGGTTACGACTGTAACCCTTGTTCCCTGAGAAAGGGAACGAGGACTGCGTCGAATGACACTTTGGGGGGGGAACGCCCCTCAGCGTAGCGTCTCTGAAGTATGAATGAAACTAAGCCAATCTCTGATTGATGTTGCGTCATGACGTAATGAGTGACGGCATACAAGCGGAAGCTATAAAAGACGCCGGCACACATAAGATGTCAGCTTCTGTGATGAAGCAAGCGCTCCCAGGCAGGGGAAGGCGTGGCGAAGGGACGCAGTCCTCGTTCCCTTTCTCAGGGAACAAGGGTTACAGTCGTAACCCGAGGACGTTCCCTTTCGAGGGAACTCGGACTGCGTCGAATGACACTTTGGGGGAACGAGTACCCACTATGCCACAACGCGCCCTGCCTGTCCTAGTGTGAAGCTGCTCACAGGCACACTTAGGACGAGAGCACGAGAGTGCCAGGCGTAGACGGGATGTCCAGACTGTAAAACCTAATAAAGGTGTGGGGGGTGGCCCATCCTGCTGCATCGCAGACCTCTTGGATTGGGGCCCCCGAGAGGAGGGCTCTAGAGGACGCCATGCCTCTGGTTGAATGAGCCCTCACGGCCAAAGGTGAAGGCAAACTGCGCACCTGGTAGGCCAAGGAAATAGCATGGACAATCCAGTTGCTGATGGTCTGTTTGGAGGCGGGAAGACCCTTCTTGGGCGACCCAAAACACACCAACAACTGGTCCGACTTCCGCCATGAAGAGGACCTCTGAATGTAAATTTTTAGGGCTCTGACAGGGCAGAGCAGATGAAGTCTCTCCTCATCCGCCGTCACGTGAGGTGGAGGATGAAAAGCCTGCAGAACCGTAGGCCGTGCCGCATTAGATGGCACCTTAGGCAAATAGCCCGGCCTAGGATGTAGGATGGCTTTAATGTCGCCTGGAGCAAACTCCAGGCACCCGTTAGATATAGAGAGCGCCTGGAGATCTCCTACCCTCCTCAGAGAAGTAATGGCCAACAGAAAAACCACCTTCAAGGAAAGGTTCTTGGCCTCAGCCAACTCCAGTGGTTCGAAGGGGGCCTCGGCCAGCCCTTCGAGAACCACTGCCAGGTCCCAAGTGGGAATCCTGGAACGAGCCGCAGGTCTCATCCTCCAAGCCCCACGGAGGAAACGTACGACCAACTGCTGTCTCCCCAGAGGCCCATCACCCAGAGGAGCGTGGAAAGCCGCAATGGCAGCCACGTACACCTTGAGTGTGGACGGGGTAAGACCAGCTGAAAAGCGATCCTGGAGGAACTCCAGAACTGAAGCCACTGGGCAGTTAACTGGATCCACCTCACGCTCTCTACACCAATTGGTAAAGACATTCCACTTTAAGCCGTACAATTTCCTCGTGGAGGGAGCTCTAGAGCTGAGTATGGTCTCCACTACTCCAGCTGATAGGCCGGCCCCTAGGTACTGTGCCCCCTCAGGGGCCAGACCCACAGCTTCCATAGCTCGGGCCGAGGGTGAAATATTGAGCCCTCTGCCTGTGTCAGCAGGTCCCTCCTGAGGGGAATCTCCCACGGAGGGCCGTCTAGGAGCGATACGATGTCTGAGAACCATACTCGGGCCGGCCACAACGGGGCTACCAGCAGTAGACTGATCCCGTCGCGACGGACCCTCTCTAGAACACCCGGGAGCAGAGCGATCGGGGGAAATGCATACAGACGCAGCCTCGGCCACGTCTGCACCATGGCATCCAACCCCAGCGGGGCTGGATGAGTGAGGGAAAACCACAGTGGACAGTGGGTGGTCTCTCGAGACGCAAATAGGTCCACTTCCACTGGGCCGAACCTCTGAGATATCGACTCCACCACCTCGGGGTGGAGTCTCCATTCCCCGGGCCTCAGCCCCTGCCTCGACAGGATGTCTGCTCCCTGATTTTGACTCCCTGGGATGTATGTAGCTCTTAGAGATAACAGTTTTCCCTGGGACCACAGGAGGATCTGATGTGCCAGTCTGCATAGAGGGCGAGACCTCAGGCCCCCCTGATGGTTTATATAGGCCACTACCGACATATTGTCTGACCTCACAAGGACATGATGACCCTTGAGGTCCGGCAGGAAGCTCCTCAGAGCTCGGAGCACCGCCAACATCTCCAGGCAGTTTATGTGCCAGGAGGAATGATGGTCCTGCCATAGGCCTGTCGTAAAGCGGCCGTCCATGACCACGCCCCAGCCCGTGAGGGAGGCGTCTGTCGAAACGGTCTTCCGGCGACATGACGCTCCCAACACTGGACCTTGGGACAGAAACCAAGCTTTCTTCCACATAGATAGGGAACGAAGGCATCTGCGCGTAACCCTGATCATGCGGAACGGGTTCCCCCTCGGGGAGAACCCCTTGGCTTTCAACCACCACTGGAGGGCCCTCATGTGCAGCAGGCCAAATGGAATAACGTTGGACGCTGCTGCCATGAGCCCCAACATTCTTTGGAAATGTTTCACAGTAATGGCTTGGCCTAGCTTTACCCTGGACACTGTGGCCAGGATGGACTCGATTCGTGCAGGAGACAATCGTGCCCGCATCGTGACCGAGTCCCACACCACTCCCAGGAACGTGGTTCTCTGGGCTGGTGTCAACACGCTCTTTTTCGTGTTGAGCCTCAACCCCAGGCTTTGAATGTGGGCGAGGACGACATCTCGATGCCGAACCGCCAGCTCTTGTGACTGGGCCAGAATCAGCCAGTCGTCGATATAATTGAGTACCCTGATGCCCTGGAGCCTCAGGGGTGCTAGAGCTGCATCCATACATTTGGTAAATGTGCGCGGGGAGAGAGCTAGGCCGAACGGAAGAACCCGATATTGGTACGCTTCGCCCCCGAAAGCGAACCTCAGGAACTTCCTGTGAGATGGAAGGATGGATATGTGGAAGTATGCGTCCTTTAGATCTATCGTGACAAACCAATCCTCGGATTGAATTTGACTCACGATGATGGGAATAGTGAGCATCTTGAACCTGAACCCCCTCAGAGAACGATTCAAGTGTCTGAGATCTATTATTGGACGCAACCCCCCATCCTTTTTGGGAACTATAAAGTAGCGGCTGTAAAACCCGGACTCCCTGTCCGGTGGAGGAATACGTTCTATAGCCTCCTTTACCAGCAGGGAGTTTACTTCCTGTTCCAATACCCGACCCTGCACCGGGTCGACTGCAGTCCAGACCACCCCGTTGAACCTTGGTGGGCGTAAACCGAACTGCAGCCTGTACCCCTTTTGAATAGTGCGCAGGGCCCAAGGCGAAATATTCGTGAGATTTTTCCACGCATCGAAATATTTTACCAAAGGAACCAGGCTCTCGAGCCTGGCTTCGGGTACCAATCGGGATTCGTTCTCGACCCCCTGAAGCGGATCTCCGGCAGGGTTCGACCGAAAACGATTCTCGATGGGCGGACGCGATTGCTGCCTGGCCGCAAACCTGTGGGGCGGACAGTGCAGCGCGCGTTCGCTGGAAACCGATGCGTCCCGAAGCGCACTTGGCGGCGGGAAGTCGACATCGATTTCCTGCGGGCTCCGCGAAGGAGGCGACCTCGATCGCTCCGCCACGGGTGGGGCTGCCCGCAGAGGACCTAGGCTGGCTAGGACCTCTTGGACGAAGCCTTTTTAGCCTGCAGGACGGCCCTCAGGTCGCCCTGCTGCTGCTGAGGCTTCGCCTGAGAGCGTCGTCTATGCCCCCAGGCTCCTTGAGGAGGGGCTCTAGACGCAACGCTCTCTTTCTGCGCCTGTCTATAGGCGGAGGAGCTGGTAGCTGGCTGCGGCTGCCCACTGGGGGCAGGCTTCTTGGATTTGGAGCGGCGAGGGAGGTACTGCTTGAAGGCTGCAGATTGCTTTTTCACCTCCTGAAACCTGTCGACGACTGTATTTACGGCGTCGCCGAACAGGCCAGAAGGTGAAATCGGGGCATCAAGGAGAAAAGCCCTGTCCTTTTCCTTGATCCCCGACAGATTTAACCATAAATGTCTCTCCGAGACCACCATAGCTGCCATGGAGCGGCCGATGGCACGGGCCGTCTCCTTGGTGACTCGGAGAGATAAATCTGCAGCCTTCCTCAACTCCGCTACATCTTCTGGAGTTGGTCCCTCGCCCTCATCAATATCCTTGAGAAGGTCGGCCTGGTAAGCCTGTAACACTGCCATAGTGTGTAAACAAGCACCAGCCCGACCCGCAGCCATATAAGCCCTGCCCACCAAGGAAGATGTATCCCTACACGGCTTAGTGGGCAGCACCGGGGCTTTTAGGGACGATGCCGATTCAGGTGATAAATAGGTGGCTAATGGTTGTTCCACCCTTGGCATCGTCCCATAACCTTTCTCTCGCGCCCCCAAAATATTACTATAATTAAGGACAGGGGGATTGGCCACGCGCGAGGAATGTGGTTTATTCCACGATTTACACAACTCGTTGTGTAGATCGGGAAAGAAAGGCAAGCCCCGGTGTTGAGGTTGCTCTCTGTGCTGCAGGAAGCGCTCGTCTAATTTGCTTTTCACGAGCGCTTCCTGCCTCTCATGTGGCCAACTGATATTAAGACGGGCCACAGCACGAGAGACAACCTCTACCAGCTCCTCATATGCGGGGACATGGGGTGGCGAGTCATCCCCAAAATCTCCGCCCTCGATGCTGAGCACATCTACTTCCTCGGAAGCAGACAGCTCAAACATCGGGTCCTCCACTCGCGCGGAAGAAGCCGCGGGGCGGGCTTCCGCGCGAGGTGGGAGAACATCAGAACTGACAGAGGAATCCCGAGAATGTGCCTCGGCAGTCTCGAGATCCCCTGTCAGATCCATTTGCGAGCCCCATGAAGAGCGTTGCCGCGCTGCCTCAGCAAACGCGGGTCCCGCACCACGAGGCTCGCGAGCCTGACCATCTTCATTAAAAATGGCCAGGCGGGAGCGCAGCACACGGATTGGAAGTTTTTCACAATCCTCGCAAGCAGCCCCCTCGAGAGCTGCCCGCGCGTGCTGCACTCCCAAACAATGAGTGCACAAACGATGTGTGTCCCCACCCGTGATATAACGAGGGCAGGGATGCACACACCGCGTGAAAGTCGCTTGGCTCGCCATAATATATATATATACAGACAACACCAAATAAGACAGACAAGTCAAACAGAGAGCGCTTGCTGAAGAACAGAAAGCTGACATCTTATGTGTGCCGGCGTCTTTTATAGCTTCCGCTTGTATGCCGTCACTCATTACGTCATGACGCAACACCAATCAGAGATTGGCTTAGTTTCATTCATACTTCAGAGACGCTACGCTGAGGGGCGTTCCCCCCCAAAGTGTCATTCGACGCAGTCCGAGTTCCTTCGAAAGGGAACTCCTGCCTAGCAATTTCTAAGGACAGACAAAAACACTTGAGACACAGACTTTTTCATACACAGAGCGCTTGCTGAAGACTCAGAAGCTGATGCGCTTGTGTTTTGGGGTGCTTATATAGTTTCCTGGTCGATGACGTCACCAGCCTATGACGTTCCGTCCCGCCATTGGACTGATTTCATACGTGCTTCATGACGCACTCACGCAGGGGCGTTCCCACAGCGTTTTCACGCAGCTCGAGTTCCCTGAAAGGGAACGGACTTTACTGTCCTATCAGCTGTTATACTGTGCTCGTAGCGCGCACTCTTCAATTGCACGCGCAAATGCGGCGGCGCGCGCTGTGTATGGCTTCACTGTATAAAGTGCAAAAGAAACTACGAGTCTCGTATTACGAGCAAGCAACGTCGTTACAATGTAAATTAGTAAGTCACGAAATAAAAGTAAAATACCAATAAATCACGTGTTAGCTGAGAAGGATTTGCATGCAGGTATGATTTTCATTCTATTCACCAGGAGCTGTTTCATTAACAGTTCTTGTTAGTATTGTGTATTTACCATGGTAAGTGTCGTTTCCATAACCCCAAAATGCCACTTTATTTTCACTTTGTGTTATTTTTTTATATTTTTAAACGACTGTGGTGGCTTATATCAACATTGTATTTACAAAAACTAGTTTGGGACTGCTATTTAATTGCTTTAGCATAGTCCTAATGTTTTTCTAGTCGTTACTATGAGTCATTCTTACAATTTATGTGTATGTTAAGTAAAGGGGGACAGTACTTGTGTGTGTTAACAATTTTTGTGTAAACATGTATTATAATATGCCTATATATATTCAATGTAAATTGTGATAATCGTAATTAATAATCGCAATTACAATTTCAAGGAAATAATCGGCAATTATGATTTTTGTCATAATCGTGCAGCTCTAATTTTAATATATTTAATATACAGGTAATGATGAGGTGAGCGCCAGTATTCGCTGCCACACCTCTCGTTCATGCCCGCTCCACGCGTGGCGATCAAACGGAGAGGGCAACGCTACCGAGAGCAGAGTTAGTCACTCAGTTAATCATGCCAGTTGTTTTTTTTCTTATCTTGCTTGTTTTGTCCTATGTTATGCTGCCATATAACTCCATTAATTGATACTATAAATATATTTCCAGGCTACATGGGGATTTTTTATAGACAATAATCGCACAACCTATCCGATATTCTATAAAATCAACTAATCGAATATTCGAAAATCATGACTCATCCCTAGTTACCAGAGTCTGATCTATATCCATTTGCCATGTGTTTCAGATTGTGTCATCCCCACATCTAAACTAAATCGAAAAAAACTTTCATCAAAAGTGATCTGATCACGTTATTTTTATTAAATCACAGATAAAAACGATGAAAATTTGTAGCCACCGACTACTTCCCATCTTGACCGAACAATTATCTACTACTTTATTAACTTTAAAAAATATCACCATAGCCTTTACGCTAGTGCTCGCATGCTATGTAAACAAACACTTCAGCGGAAGTAGAAACCGTTTAGTCCGTTGAACCTGCTATGAATCATGGGAAATAGAACGGGCAAAGGATAAGGTGGATACACATACACAAACATTCCTTCCATTTAACTCATAATATAAGTCATTCCAAAATGTATATGATATATTCCTGTGTGTATACGTTCCACACCTCATTAGCCTAGTTATGACTTTCTAGCTGTGTTAGTTAAACTCTAAGTGCTTATATTCAAGCATAAGAATGTATCTCTACCTTTGTATCTTCCAGACATATCTTTCATAGTACCGAATTAAACCTCTCGGTTTGCCGTAGCTAAATATATATAGTAGGTTACACCTCCGTGAAGTTGGCACCCCATAAAACGAAATAATCTCCAAAACTATGCCATTGGTTTGTGCTGCGTTTGTGCTGATTTGTGCCGCAAAAACGAACGTTTGTGCTAGTTTGGTGTTTGAGATATTGAACATTATTTTTTTGGTTGTGTTACGTCACTCTCCACCCCATGTCGTTCAAATCGCTCAAAACCGGTGTCATTCGTTTGTGCTCGGTTTGTGCCGTTAAAACAAACATTGTATCTATTTTCCTTTCGCAGATATAACAAATTTAATTCGGGAACTGTGACGTCACTCTCCACCCCATTTCTTCTAAATCGCACAAAAACTGTGTCGTTCGTTTGTGCTCGGTTTGTGCCGATTTGTGCCGTTAAAATTAACATTGTATCTATATCCCCTCCTTTAGAAATAACAAATATAATTCAGGGCAGTGACATCACTCTCCACCCCACCTCATCTAAATCGCACCAAACCGGTGTCGTTCGTTTCTGCTCGATTTGTGCCGGTTTGTGCTGTTACGATGAACATCATATCTTTTTCCCCTCCTTAGAAATAACACATTGATTCGGGATAGTGACGTCACTCTCCACCACATGCCGTCCAAATCGCCCCAAAACAGTGCCTTTTGTTTGTGCTCGATTTGTGCTGTTTTGTGCCGTAGAAAGAACCATCATAAATTATTCCATTCTTCAGACATCACAAAATCTTTGGAGGAGTAGTGACGTCACGCAAGCAAGCCGCGCTCTCCATCCATCTCGTCTACAAACCTGTCTGGTGCGTTTGTGCTCGCACAGGGCCTCTGCTGTCATTGTTCTTTTATTTTTTAGATACGGAAATGTTTTATTGCCAATGACTTCTTCAAGCTCAAGATTAAAAAACGGTATGTGATTGATTGACGCGTGTTTAAAAATGCTTGTTGTGTGTCAGCTTTTTGAAAACTTTGTAGCATGTCAGAACATTGCGACGCACGCCCCTTGTCCGTCGCTTAATCCCCTTTGTTATTATTATGTTCTTTTACTCAAATCGAGCTTAATTTATCAGATTGAAGTTTAGGCTACTGTAGTTTGTTTTAAATGTGTTATTGCCTTATCTAGGCCTATATTGCAGATGATCAAATAATCTGAGCATTTTATCTTTCTCTGAAGGAGAAAGTGAACCAAGGACAGGTGAGCAGTGTTTCTGTTTGTTTAAAATGTTTTTAAAGCAAATAATCGAGGACTGTTACTTGTTAGTTTGCGGTTCTTAGCTGGTTTAACGTCTTCCCGCTTTTTGACCAGTTTAGGATTCTGTAATTTCGTACTAAACAAAGAAAGTCATAGAGATTTTATTCATTGTTGGGTGAAGTATTAATTTAATACCAGCAAACCACCTGGTTAAAGTTTTTCGCTCTCTCTCACTTTCTCTCAGCTGAACAGACAACATATCCAAACTTGTTTCCTTTTAAATGCAAAGATGAATGTAAAAATAACAGAGCAATTTCTGTGGAGAATTTACAAATATTTTTTTAAAGAACCATAAAATAAGAGAACTACAACATTTTTTTGACTTAATGTAAGAGACATGTTAAAATGAATGGATCTGGATACAAATAACATAACAGAACATTTACTAAAGAAAAATAGAACTTCTGTTCAAAAAAATCATGGAACTGTTAAAACAGGCACAAAGTGAATAGAGATAATGTAGATTAACAACAATAGAAAAACAATATAGACCATTCTCTTATTGATTATGAACTAATTTCTGCAGAGACCAGTCTAAGAAATTCATTAAACAAAGGTTTTAGTCCTCCTTTGTGAACAACATGACATGGGGTTGTATTTTGTTTTTTGCTGAGACTGTTGTGACATGGTCACACAGGTCATCATATTTCTCCCAGGCAAAAGATTTTCTTCTGCAGTAAGCCACGTAATGTCCAAGAGATTCCCTTGTTGGTCCTGGAATGAATGCAACAACCCCTCGCAAAGTGAACAGCTGATTGTCCAGCTCCATGTCGACAGGGATTTCAGACAGTGGATGGTTAGTATCCACACTTGTTTCAATACACAGTAGTTGTCCAGGTATGCATCTGTGTGTGACAGAGCCATTGCAGAGGAATTTCATTGATGGATCATCCTTAATTTTCCAGCTATCTGGACACTCTTGGGGTGATTTCAGTGGCTTCAGACACTTGGACCTGTTGAGGTGTAGCCCATCTTCCAGTGCTGCTTGGAGGCTTTTCAGTCCACCAGTTTGTAGAATATCTACGTTGACTGGTAAGAGATAGATGGTCCTTGAAGATTTTGTATTTCGGCTGCAGTATGGAGAAGAGCACTCAGCTGTAAGTGTTGCACTTGGCATTTGTTTCATTGTTGATGCGATAATGTTAGCAACATTGCAATCCGCATTGACCTGCCTCACACCTGATTTTAGGTGAACACACTGAAATGTATCCAACAGCATTTTTGCCCTCTTTGCGTAAGCATCTTTTCCAACTCCTTTTGTGACTATGGTCTTTACCAAATCAAACATTTCAGTTTTTGAGTGCTCTTTGTCGAGATAATGATAGAATGATCCACTGTCACAGAATGCAGAGCAAAGGCACTGGCAAAAGGAATCAAAGGCACAGGTATTATTTACACTTACAAGCATTTTGTCAACCAAGATGGGCTTTTTAGCCTGGTAGTTGCCATTTTTCAAGACATTCATTTTTGTCTTTTTTCTTTTTAGGTTTATGTCTGCATGCAACCACTCAGAGCAAGGGGTCAGGTAGGACAGTCGCTTTTTTGGAGGAACACCGAGGCCTTTCCAGTTTTCAACAGGGTCTTCCTCCACTGATTGTTGCTTAACCTCTGTGTCCTGCTCACTATGGGCAGTTTCTGTCTTCTGATTCTTTGTCTCAATGTGCTCTGTCTTCACCGGTGCAGAGGAAAGCCTCATGTTTCCCTCAAGAAACTCAAGGTGGCGTATGACAAAACGGTCAATTCGGATGGGGAGGCTTTCATGTTTGAAAAGACCATGTTTTATGTTTTTAAATTCAGCCTCAACATTTGCAGAGCTTGCTGTGTTGTGTACGCTTTTGAAGTGTGGAACCA
Organism: Gila robusta; assembly: GCA_030770095.1. Classification (NCBI taxonomy): domain Eukaryota; kingdom Metazoa; phylum Chordata; class Actinopteri; order Cypriniformes; family Leuciscidae; genus Gila; species Gila robusta. Next base: position 585,414 of record JAVALU010001949.1, on the reverse strand, counting down.
TCACAGCTGTCCAAAGAGGTAGGTAGCATGCCATTCTTATTATATTTGGGACAAGCTCTGGAAGGAAATGAAGATTGTCTCTGTCACCATGATGTGCTGCAACCATCTTGTGTGCTTACTTTCTTCACAGATTTCTGTAACCCATATTTTCAGATCAGTGTGGAGTGTCTCCTCGACTCCGGTCACCTCTGTTAAATGGTCATCTTCAGTGACACATGGCAAGACCCCCTCTGCAAATCGTCTCTTCAATTGTGCTTTGCATGTTTCCGAGACAACAGGTAAACCTTTGTCATCGTTTCCTTCTGATTCACTGAAGGCAACAACTGCAATTGAATAAATGAGCTCCCTTGCATCTTCCAGTGTATCAGACTGTAAAAGTTGTGCCATGGCTCCTAGATAGAATTCTCGAACTCTGTTTCCTCTTTGTCTTAGGCATTCCCACCGACTAATGAGCTTGATGCAGTGTGCAACATCTACTCTGATGAAGCAAGGTGGTAGCTTTGAGTCTTCGGGCTTCCTTGCCAGCACTCCAAAGCACTGATTGATGTATGTTTTCAGGTCTGGGTAAGGAGTGAAGGCCTTAACCAGTGCTCCAAGCAAAGCCAAGGAGAAATCACAGACCGCCTCTTTGGGCACAGCAGCACCTGCTCGTTGCCATTCCGTGAGCCAGTTGGCAATAGAATTGATGGTGTGGCTCTCTGATAGCATTTGCATTACTGGAATATGATCTCCCTGTGAACACAAAACTCCTTGATACAGGAAGACATGTCCAGAATTGCCACAGGGTCTTCTCAGTCTTTTCACAACTGTACCTGTTGCATCAAAACTCACAAATGAGCCAGAGTACTTAGATTTAATTTGATACACTTGCATCTGAGATGGGGTCCAGTAATGGCAAAAAAACCTATCAAGGCCTATGTCATGAATGCTTCCATTGTGGGGTACACTGTATTTTAGTAGATGCAATGACATGATTGGGTCTTTGTCTCCAAGCTCTTTGTCACCCATCTCTTGTTTGGCTTTCCTTAATGTTGCCAGATTTGGTAGGTGGCTAGGCTCTGGGTCACCAACATCCATCATTTTGTAAGCCTCAGCTGCTCGCCATACATGTGCTGGTTTTCGGCCTTCCCAGAGTTCTTTAGTCACACATGTTCTCAGATCCCCTGATAACTTCCGTTTTGCTTTGCCAGTATGGAGACTGTCATCAACATTGCGGATTATGCATTGAAGCACAACTGGTTCATTATCCACTGGCATGTTCTCTGCTGTTATAGACAATTGTGCGTCACACTCTGTACAGTGCCCAATTATGTCTATGTAGCGAGATGCATTATTTGGAAAAAATTTTGCCCTCCTGAATCTAAGAGTGCATGAGGTCTCGATATTTTTCCATATCTCCTCATACAGGACGTGTGTCCATGCACCACGTTTCAGGATAGTGTATTCTCTTTTACATGTGTTGAGTGACTTGTCATTGTAATCAACCTTTTCAGGCCAGATTTCTACCCATCTCTGATGAGAGTGACTGATCTCAAATGTAATGTCGTAGCATTGACTTTGCTGATTTGTGTCTGCCTTTGACACTGCTGAATGAAAATCTGCTGAGCTTTCTTGTGAGCTGTCACTGTTTGGACCTTGATCTTGGGTATCTGTGTCGATTTTGCATAGCTCAAGGATTTGCCATATATTATGCCTATTTGTCTTCACAATAGTATAAAGGTTCTTTGGTGAAACTTTGTTATTTAGTTGTTTGCTTAAATCTGCCCACACCTTTTCTGTGGGAACTGCTATGTTTGTTCCTGTAATAATCTGTTCCTTTGCAGCACTGATGACTTTGATGATGTCATCACGTCCACAGGCTGGTTTAGTTGTAAAGTAGTTGGGCCAAATTAACTAACTCGTTACCAACAGGTTACATGCTTATTCATACCACGGTTATATATATATATATATATATATACATATATATAAATATATTACAGTGGTTTGAATAAGCATAACCTGTTGGTAACAAATACATATATTTATTTTATTACTGTCTTCCATGGAATTGATATGTTGGGCAAAATGATAGGGAGTGACTTAGTCGCCATTCACTTAAACTGCATCTTTTTTTCCAAATCAGTTCAAGTAAATGATGGCTGAAATAAAAGCATGTGGGCTATATAACCTATATATACTATAGTCCAATTGTTCCGAGGTCATTCAATTAGATTTACCTCAGAAAATCTTGTCATCCATCCTATATTGGCCGTGTTTAGATATTGCTACTTTTTTATGACTAAAAGAATCTGTAATTTGGTGGCTTTAAAGAACAGACTGTATTTTCAATATTTCAGTAAAAATCTCATCTCAAAGTCATTGTTTTCTGTTAATCTTTCATTCCAGTGATATGGATCACCAAGTCAATGAGTTCAGAAAAAGATTTACTAAGAATCCTTTTGTGAACTAAATCAACTAATTCATTGCAAAAGAGCTTGAAAAGACAACACATTCTCTAGTTATATGAAAAGTAGCAATAACTGAACTTGGCCAGTATGGGTGACAATCTTTTCTGTGAATTAGTTAAATTTTAGTCTGTTCACAATGTAAAGTTAATTAAATGACTTCAGAGGATTAAATGGAACATATATTCCACTTGTATATTGCTTTTTGTCATTTCCTCTGCATAACATCAAGCTTTTTGCCATGAAATGTACTTTGCTGTATATCTTAACTGATAACTTAATGTATTTTATTGCATGGCATAAGAATGTCATAGGTCTACTCTTATTAATGTGACCAATGGAGGATCTTTTGGACATGATACATTTACCTGATTGCCCATATTAATTAATAAAAAGTTTCACATCTTTGACGTGTCTGTCAATTTCTTATTTGTTCAAATTATCCTGTAAATTATATTGACCTGCACACATGATTTTAGTACTTTTTTTTAGTATTTTATCTCAGAGCACATGCTTACCTTTTTCACAGCCAGATGCCTTTTCCTGTTTTGTTTTCCCACTATGCAGTGCTTAGGGTAAACAAATGTTTTTAAGGGGGCAGAAAGACTTTAAATGTCTGTAAGCTGAAGCTTAAGTATTCAGAAAACTTAAGACAGTACACAACTTTTTAAAAAAAAAAATGTATTGGACAAAATTAAAGCATCAGTCACACGTAGCCTGCAGCCAGAGTATTGACAGTACATTACATATCATAATGCACTGGTGATTTTATAAAGACCAAATGTCAATATCTAGCACAAATTTAAACAAACATTTCCGTATCTAAAAAATAAAAGAACAATGACAGCAGAGGCCCTGTGCGAGCACAAACGCACCAGACAGGTTTGTAGACGAGATGGATGGAGAGCGCGGCTTGCTTGCGTGACGTCACTACTCCTCCAAAGATTTTGTGATGTCTGAGGAATGGAATAATTTATGATGGTTCTTTCTACGGCACAAAACAGCACAAATCGAGCACAAACAAAAGGCACTGTTTTGGGGCGATTTGGACGGCATGTGGTGGAGAGTGACGTCACTGTTCCGAATCCAATGTGTTATTTCTAAGGAGGGGAAAAAGATATGATGTTCATCGTAACAGCACAAACCGGCACAAATCGAGCAGAAACGAACGGCACAGTTTTGGAACGATTTAGACCATATGGGGTGGACAGTTAAGTAACTGTACTTAAAAAGTTTATTTTTTTATGTTTAAGAGGGGATCGCAGTTGCAATGTTTCTTTCAACGGCACAAACCGGCACAAATCGAGCACAAACAAACGACACCGGTCGACACCGGAACAAACGACACCGGCACCACGGTGCGATTTAGATGAGGTGGGGTGGAGAGTGACGTCACTGCCCCGAATTATATTTGTTATTTCTAAAGGAGGGGATATAGATACAATGTTAATTTTAACGGCACAAATCGGCACAAACCGAGCACAAAGGAACGACACAGTTTTTGTGCGATTTAGAAGAAATGGGGTGGAGAGTGACGTCACAGTTCCCGAATTAAATTTGTTATATCTGCGAAAGGAAAATAGATACAATGTTTGTTTTAACGGCACAAACCAGCACAAACCGAGCACAAACGAATGACACCGGTTTTGAGCGATTTGAACGACATGGGGTGGAGAGTGACGTAACACAACCAAAAAAATAATGTTCAATATCTCAAACACCAAACCAGCACAAACGTTCGTTTTTGCGGCACAAATCAGCACAAACGCAGCACAAACCAATGGCATAGTTTTGGAGATTATTTCGTTTTATGGGGTGCCAACTTCACGGAGGTGTAGGTTACGATAAAATGTATTATACTATGTTTACCATTCTTTGGAGTAGAAATTACTAATTCTGACACCACCATAAACCATGCAAATTAGGCTGTCAGAAGGAGACAAAGAAAGTAACTCCCGCTAAAAGTTTTCCGAGTGTTATTGGTCAGTTCACCCAGAAGAGGTGTGGGCTAAGCTTTCCTTAAAGGACGATGACGGCGGCTCATCCTATTTCTTTCTTTTTTCTTAATCTTGTGCTCTTTCTTCGGCTTCTTCTTCGAGTTTTGTTTAGTGTCTTACCTCTTTTTCTTAGCTTTTTGTCTTAGTCTTATCTCCGGATTCTTGCCTTGTTTTAGTCCTGCGCTCATTCATTTCTATCATTCATTTCTGAGTGAAATGGACTTAGCCTGAATTTCCGGCCACTTCGCGTTCAAGTAAACTTTTAAACTTGCCGCGAATGACATGGGCTCCGGAAGAACGCTTCAATCAGAAGAGAAGAGCGCTTCAAACTCAGGACTCAGCAAGGATCATCACACAAACACACGCATTCTTGCTCAGCACCAAAGATCCATGCAAGTATTATTTCTATTGAGATTTAGATGCGTTTAAGATTGTTTGCCCCTGCTTTAACCCTCTGGGGTCGGCTATTGCGCGCCGGCGCCGGCTTTTTTTCTTATCAGTGCAAAAGAGACTCAAAATACTCTGTTGATTTTGATCTTACATGTTAGTGTTATACATCATTCGATCCTGTTAAGTGTCTATTTTTTTGTGTATACTCACAATAAAAACAAAGTATTGTGCTTTTTGTCAAATAAAGAAAAATAAACATGATGCGAGTTTTGCCTTCTCTCTGTCAGTGAAGTCCATTCTGAAACGCGTCCGAAAATTAACTGTAAGTCCGCGAATACTTGTCACACAGGCACGAGTGTTTTTCCATAATGAAGCTTGAACTCTCTTCTTTTAAATTAATTCATTTATATAAAAAACAAATATTCTCAGTTTATGTAATCTGTATGAAAAGAGAGAGATGTCAGTCTTTTTCTTTCCAGCTCATTAAACCTGATTACGTGTTAATGTGCCACGCCCACGGAGAGCGCGCTATTCAAACGCAAATGATCTGAGACAAGCCATACAAACATGCCAACGCCCACCAGCTGGATTATAAAACACATCATGTTTAAAAAGAATCTTGCACTTTACCTCGTCTTGCTACGCTGTGAGGAATAATACTATCTAAAACCCTGGAAAATGTACCAGAAGTGCTGGTAGTTTCATTTCGAGGAGCAACGGATCCAGCTGATGTAGTAAGTCATTTATTCTTAAGTGCTTTGTTCTAATCACGCTATTGAATAGTGTCTGTAAACCGCAATAAGACTGTTTAAATATGAATTGCATGTCTGTGTGTGAATGATGAATGAAAGGCACAGGCGCGCGCACACTGTTGTTTACTTCAGTTATACAGCGCGTCTGTGTCATTCATTCACTCTCGCACCTACATTAGTAAACATGTTATTTTTACATGAACACATCCAAACTATATTGCTATAGCCTACTGAGATGAGTAAAAATAGACTGAAATATGTTGAAATAAAATGTCTGTAGAAGTAACAAACCGCAAATGAACATGTATGCCAATATATCATAAACACGATATGTTACAGACTAAATATGAATGTTTAGACAAGATTTTGTGATTAGTTTTGGATAGATTAAATACAGTTTTGACTGTAAAAAAAAGACTACTGCCATATTAAATAGGTAAGCTTTTGTTCGCCAATTTCTGCTCATATGTTAAATATACTATAGTATGATTTTTGTCAAAAATAAAGTAGGTATATTGAATTATCAACTAAGATGTATAGTGTTTGTTCCAATATTTAACCTAATGAATCCTTACCTTTTTAAATACGTATGATAAAATGTATACTTTTTACAAAGAAAGAATACACTTGAAATATTGTTAAAATTGTAATTGTTGTTGTAATTGTAACCTATTTGTAATTGGTTACAATTTCTAATTGTAATATACACTCACCTAAAGGATTATTAGGAACACCATACTAATACTGTGTTTGACCCCCTTTCGCCTTCAGAACTGCCTTAATTCTACGTGGCATTGATTCAACAAGGTGCTGAAAGCATTCTTTAGAAATGTTGGCCCATATTGATAGGATAGCATCTTGCAGTTGATGGAGATTTGTGGGATGCACATCCAGGGCACGAAGCTCCCGTTCCACCACATCCCAAAGATGCTCTATTGGGTTGAGATATGGTGACTGTGGGGGCCATTTTAGTACAGTGAACTCATTGTCATGTTCAAGAAACCAATTTGAAATGATTCGAGCGGTGCATTATCCTGCTGGAAGTAGCCATCAGAGGATGGGTACATGGTGGCCATAAAGGGATGGACATGGTCAGAAACAATGCTCAGGTAGGCCGTGGCATTTAAACGATGCCCAATTGGCACTAAGGGGCCTAAAGTGTGCCAAGAAAACATCCCCCACACCATTACACCACCACCAGCCTGCACAGTGGTAACAAGGCATGATGGATCCATGTTCTCATTCTGTTTACGCCAAATTCTGACTCTACCATCTGAATGTCTCAACAGAAATCGAGACTCATCAGACCAGGCAACATTTTTCCAGTCTTCAACTGTCCAATTTTGGTGAGCTCTTGCAAATTGTAGCCTCTTTTTCCTATTTGTTGTGGAGATGAGTGGTACCTGGTGGGGTCTTCTGCTGTTGTAGCCCATCCGCCTCAAGGTTGTGCGTGTTGTGGCTTCACAAATGCTTTGCTGCATACCTCGGTTGTAACGAGTGGTTATTTCAGGCAAAGTTGCTCTTCTATCAGCTTGAATCAGTCGGCCCATTCTCCTCTGACCTCTAGCATCAACAAGGCATTTTCGCCCACAGGACTGCCGCATACTGGATGTTTTTCACTTTTCACACCATTCTTTGTAAACCCTAGAAATGGTTGTGCGTGAAAATCCCAGTAACTGAGCAGATTGTGAAATACTCAGACCGGCCCGTCTGGCGCCAACAACCATGCCACGCTCAAAATTGCTTAAATCACCTTTCTTTCCCATTCTGACATTCAGTTTGGAGTTCAGGAGATTGTCTTGACCAGGACCACACCCCTAAATGCATTGAAGCAACTGCCATGTGATTGGTTGATTAGATAATTGCATTAATGAGAAATTGAACAGGTGTTCCTAATAATCATTTAGGTGAGTGTATATATATATATGTATATATATATATATATATATATATATATATATATATATATATATATATATATATATAATTTATTTTGTCCTTGCATTTTTTGGTACCCAGTGACACATCTGTGTGAAAGGCTAATTAATATGCAGCTCATTATGTATGTGGCACATTATCCGGCCATTGTCTTCTCAGGTGTGAACACGCCTCCACGCATATTGCCTTTCCAAACAAAAAGTGTCTTATAAAACGTAAATCAATGTATTGTTTTATGTGAATAATTAGGCAGGATGATTTTCAGATCATTTTGAAGCAAAAATTCTAGGCGACAACATCCATTAGTCAAAAGTCTTGTGGACACATATTTAGTATGTGTTTTGTGGACTTATTTCAGAGGCTTTAAGTTTTAGTTTTTTCAATAACCATGCATAAACAATATTCCTTCAAAAATACAAACATGTACATACATGTTGCTCACATATTATGGTAGCCCTGTTTGTGCTAAATAGAGTGCAATGTCAACTTTGCCATTAATATGTTTATAAGCAACTGAAAAAAGCACAAATGTCAGAGCATGTCAAAACATCTCAAGGACCCCAAAAACACCTCAGACCCCAGAGGGTTAAGGTGATTTGATTCTTTGCTGGCTCTCAAAGGTTAACTGTTTGTGATATTTGCCATTCTGTGATCTGCTCTCTCTCTTTCTTTACTTTCATTATTCTGTTTATATGTATTCTTTGTTTAAATGTAGCCGTGTGTTTTTATAGCTTAATTTATTAAAAACCATTATACGCTTGATTGTCTCTATCTGCTGCTCACCTAACAGAGTCTCTTAAATGTGTGCTCTTAGGGTGCTTTCACACCTGTAGTTCGGTTCATTTGGTCCGGACTAAGGGTGAAAAATTATACTTTGTATCATTTTCAGGCGTTTTGGTTCTGTAGCGACAATGACTTTTGTAGGGAAATTATTAACTCAAAGGGGGAATAATATTCATGAGATGATGAATATGCATTATCGTATACACAAATTAGATTATCCCAAATAGGGAATAGGTTAAACCTCACCGTATATGAATCATTAACACGATTGCTCGTATTAATTATTAATATAGGTCGGTAAAATCAGATCAATTATCAGGGTAAACTTTGATATGATTCAAACTTAGTTTATCATGCACTCGTTCGTTTACCAGCCTGTAAACATCAAAAATACCCTTCCTGTGGCCACCAGAAATGATATTTTCGCGTAAGGCACTTTAGATATTTTAATATAAATCAAGTAGAGCTTTGTAACATAAGATCGGCATTTTCAGGGACTTCAAGTTTATAGAACAATGAGACAGATTCAATTCAAAAGATTATAGAGTTTAATAAAACAAGACTAAAGATTACATAAACTACTTAAATCACGCAGGAGTAAATATGCATAACAAAAACAAACAATTACAACGACAAAAGAACGATTGCAATACGAAATATTGCAGAGAGAAAGTTAGAGGGTGAGAGAGAGAGAGAGAGAGAGAGAGAGAGAGAGAGCGAGAGAGAGAGAGAGAGAGAGAGAGAGAGAGAGAGAGAGAGAAATCAGTTCAAACAATTCAACATTCAAACGAGACCCAAAGGCTTTCTTAGGCGTATCTAGACAACCTTAAACAGCACTTAATTTAGATTGTACATTACTTTGATATGGTCCCTTTGGTGTAGCTGTGTTACAAAAGAAACAGGCTGATGTCCGGAGTTTCGTTCGGACGGAGGTAGATGTTGCGATCTCTTCAGCTCGTACGACAGATGCTTAATCTTAAATTCGTTTCGTTCGTGAGTGCACTGAACGAAGGAGAATTATCAAACTGAGGTAGCTCAAGAAAAGAAAGAACTTAGATTAAAACAAAGTAGGAAAAACGACGCGGAACTCCGGGCTGGAGTTCGCAGGGAAGTTGGGATCTCTCTCTGGCGTAGGACTGCTAGCACAGAGGAGACATGGCGCTCCTGGTTTTGAAGGAGCTCGAGACACGCCTTTCGTACGTGTCTGATCCAATCGTTTGGGAGGAGGCGTGTCGGCAAACCTTGTGGTTCGCGAAGTACACGCCTTCTGGGTCATGTGCATAGGAGATTACAAATTTAGTAATAATACACTTCTAAACTAGGATTAATAAAATATGCCTCATATTGCATTTTGGGTTAGTGATTCGATCTTATTCGATTTCTCTGATTCCAATCATACCACTCGCGGCATTCCTAGGGCTAGTAAAATGCAGATACATGATTTTTCGTGATTAAACGAATGTCAGACTGATCACATATCATAAAAGCTTACAGTTATATCAATTAGGTCACAAGGGAATCCTGAACACAACCAGAAAACATTTGTACATTTGAAACGTTACGTTTAACTACACGTGGTTCAGAATGATTGTCTCTTTGTGTGTGTGTGTGTGTGTGTGTGTATTCAGAGTTCGTCGCGTGGTCAGTCACGCGTTGGACTCCTGATCGTCTTCAGTTCCGTGTATGTGTGTGCGTCCCTCGAATTTGAGGAGTTTTAAGTCTGGATTACAATGACCAGTGTGGTTCGATTACACAAGGTTGTCTGTGTTTGTGAGGTGTCGTGCAGAGGGGACACCACGGGATCTCCGGCCAGAGAGGCGCCCCTGTTGAGTCACATGTGGTAAGACAGAGGATCCTGTGATTACTTATCAGCGAAAAACGCCGCGGGGGCACTTCTGGCATCGGTAATTTAACTAAGTCCAAGCACCATTTGCTTCGTGTGTGAATCGGTAACTTAAAAAGTCCCATGACATCTGTTTTTGTCACAATCTCCGAATGGAGGAGTGTTTACTTAATTAGAATCTAGTTGATTAAAACCACATGATTGCGCTGATCATCTGATTATTGCTACAGTTCCTTTTCACACCACACTGATTGCTCTGGTCCGAATCAGATGATAAGTTGATGAAACAAAAAAAAATGCAGTCACGTGACAACATCCACATCACTCGTTGGCCAGATGTGTCTAGAACATATTTCCACAACTGCACTTAAATTGGTCCGAATTAACGTGCAGGAAAATTCCAAAAGAACTCCCGGAAGTAAACAAAGAGGAAAATCCGGAAGACATGCGGAGAATTCGCTCACAATGTATGTTCAGAATCAGCACGAGCTTTATCCTTTCGCAAATCCCCCCCATAAACAACAAAGTCTAGAAGCGATATAAATAAGAAATTCACTGTGCAGTGTGGACAACTTCAGTGTTTATGATGAGATTTTAGTGAGAGTGCAGAACGCGCGGTAAGTCAGTCATGGCTTAAAGGGAGCACTATTGACAATCTAAATAATAATTTTGTTTGACTACGGCAGCTGGTTTAGTCCAAAAATGCGCAGTTCTTTGGCAGTTGGGTCTGTTCGAGGTCAGATCATGTTCTCACCATAAACGAACCGCTCCAGAGTTCGTTTGAAAGCGTACCGAGACCACCTCTTCGAGGAGGTCTCGGTACGCTTATTTGGTCCGCTTTTGGTGCGCACCCGAGTGCGATTGCTGCTTTCACACCTGCCCAAACGAACCGCACCAAGGGGGAAAACGAACTCTAGTGTGATTCAACCGAACTAAATGAGGCAGGTGTGAAAGCACCCTTAAGCTACAAGCTTTATATTGTTGAGTACTTTAGTTGTAGAACAGGAAAGTTATTCTTCATGATCAGAAGAATAACCTTTCTTGAGAGTTTATAAGAAGAATAATCCTTCAAGAGAATTGATAAGAAGATCGTACGGTCGGTCCGGTGGACGAACAGATTATTCGATGTGAAATTAATTCTGTTAAAGGTTATTCTGAAAATTGATCTATAGCCAATCTGTATATTCATAATTAATTATAATTAATTTTTTGTAATTAATTATCTATATATAGAGTAGGGCTGCAACTAACGATTATTTTGATAATCGATTAATCGGATGATTTTTTTTTTTTTTTTTTTTTTTTGATTAATCGCTTACTCGGATAAAAAGTTAAAAAAAATTCTATTTGATTTTTTGTTTATAATAACTAAATCAAACCCTAAATCAGGGTATTTATGTGTAAAAGTGTACTTTAAAAAGTGCAAAAGCCACACATTGAGTTTTACTAATATCAATATTTGCATTGTTTTTAATGATAATTGCTGATGGTTACATTAGCTGATGCTAATGTAAAAAAATATCAAAATTATTTATAACATTATTTTTTAACATAATTTTTGTTAAAACAAATTTACACAAACATGTTGTTCAGATGTGAAGATATAAACCAAAAACATCTAAAATATATAATTCATTTAATTTTTATTTAAAATTAAATGAATTATAAGGATATATTGATAAAATAAAAGACTGAAAACAAGCGTGTGAACGTAGTAGAGCCGCAGTAGATCGCGTTTGAAAAACAATTGAAACTTAATAGTAGACAAATGCTATTAAAAGAGAACGGAATGGAGGTACGCAGCAAGCTAACAGGCTTGATTAAAAGGACAGGAAAAATGATGCATAAGTGCACAAGCATTCGCTGAAAACCACTGACTACAGTGACTAAAAAACAATCTTTTACTGCTGCTGTTATTAACTGCCTTTATATTTAGTGCTTCACTTTGTAAACACCGTTTTAATTTAACCTATTTCTGCTGTAGCGCTATTAATTCAGCACTGATGTTGCGAGCGAACTGATTGCGCAACCTGATGCTCGAGACAAAATACAGACATCCCAAGTCTCCCGGAAGTTCCGGGAGTCTCCCGCATATTGATAGCGCAGGGTTCCAGACCGCGACCATTTTTTGAGAATGTGCGAGTTAGAATTTTATGTGGTCGCATTTGTGCGAGTGCATGGTCATGTACTACTCACTTAAATTCAGGCATGCGCAACAGAACGCCGTTGTATCAGCATCTGCTGCAGTCCGTAACTTATGTTCAAAATGAACGAGTACATTATGAATCCATTTTCCAAACCGTGTTTTTGACTTATCCAGAATCACTACGGTACGCCTATAATAAGTGTTTATATTCTGACTATTTTATACCGTGGTCGGCTCGGCTGCAGAGTTGCCCAGTGGCTGCGTGACTCGCCATAGACATTAACGGAGAGAAGTAGCTCCGGCTACAATGTTCTTCCGCAAGATACTTGCAAGCAGGGTTCCTACAGGTTTCTTCAAGTTAAATTCAAGTCTTTTTAAGACCTTTTTAAGACCATTTATATAAAAAAATTAATACCTATTTCACCTCCCTACCAGCAAAGAAAAACAAAATCCTTCAACTTGTGTTCATTTATTTTTCAAATATGGAATGGGTAAAAGATGATAAGCCAAGCAGGTGTGAAAAATAAAAACATTTCAGTAGGCCACAAGAAAGTTTGCCGAACAATGTTAAGTTGTGTTTTAACATTAGCTAGCTACTTATTCTATGCTGGGAATATGGGGAACTGAGAGACCCCTGAACAATAAACATCGAAAATAATACTAATAATCGTGCTTGACAAATGAAACTTTTGAGGAAAAATACAATACGGAGAAGTTACATACAGCAGTGTTAATTTTGACAGCAAATTTTGATTTAGTTTTAGTCTCAGTCTTTTGAATAAAAATATGACAAACTAATTTTAGTCATATTTTAGTCATCTGAATTGTTTTAGTTTTAGTCTAGTTTTAGTTGACGAAATACAATAAGATTTTAGTGATTTTAGTTTTTTTAGATTTTCGAAATCTACTGTAAACTAAATCTACAGTAGATTTAGTCGACTAAAATATAATGGGTTTAGGTAAATTGTAATGTGTCAATTTAGAACTTCTCTAAAATTTCCAAACCCATATACTCCCGGAGAAAACATATATTAACCTATTAATATGAATGATTTTTAAGTTTCAACAAGCAATACAGATACAGATTTAACTACTGTGACTTAAAAAAAATATATCTTAAAATTAAATGAAACCACTTTTCCTAAAGTAAAAGACAGTCTTCTTTTCAATGAATGATATATGCATTCTTTATAACAACTTACATACATAATTCTTTATTCTTTCAAGCAGACAATTATTTGGATGAATTAAATATAATTAATCCTTATTAAAGCTATTAACAAACAGTAAATGCTTTTCTCTTTTTCTTTTGTTGCTTGGTCAAAATTAATGACACAGACCGCATTATGTTTATTGCCACTGTCACTTTAAGACATCGGCTCATGTCCAATGACATGCGGATACGATTGCGCTGATGCACACCCGATTCAACTGTTTAAGACATAACCGACATAGTTTACATGAATACTCTCCAAACCGGACATTTAGACATAATGTTGTGTGTATTTGAGCTCAGTGCAGTACCCGCGCGCTGTATAGGTGAATATGTGCATGGCTCCACGCTTCGGGTTGGTGCGTGGTTGGTTTACATTTTTAACATTTTATGAGACCGTGGGGTAGATCAGCACGTTACAGTACAAATGTGTCTATCTACCACACACGCAGGACATCAGTTCTGACTGGATCGCTTCCCAGATCGACACTATCTAACATTTTCATCTAGTTTTTATTCGTTGACGAAAATGTAAATAGATTTTCGTCATAGTTTTTGTCATTCAAAACTAGGTTTTATTTAGGTAGCGTCTCGTTTTCGTCAGTGAAAAATGTCGTTGAAGGAAAGTTATTATTTTAGTCAATGAAATGAACACTGACATACAACACAATTTTTAAGACCCAGACATCAAAATTCAAGACTTTTTTAAAGACTTTTTAAGGTATTATTTCCACATTCATAAATTCAATGCTTTTAAGGCTTTTTAAGACCCCGCGGGAACCCTGTGCAGTTTATTTATTGACGAACATACACATCACGCGCATTGCACACTGACGTTAAATGGTTACATTTACTTGAGTATTTTTTTGGGAGAAATTGTACTTTTAAGAGTAGATTTAAATGTGGTTACTTTTACTTTCACTCGAGTACATTTCTAATGAAAAAAACTGTACTTTTACTTCGTTACGTTGGGCAACGTTCCTCTCGTTACTTTATTTTTAATGCAATACATATTGTTAAATGCGTTGTTTATTCCAAGCGCGCTGTATCTTTTCTATGGGCATGAGCGATGCTCAATTCACAAATGAATCACTCTTTTGAGTCGATTCTGTTCAAAGACTTCATCAAACAAGTTGGCTGATCTGTCTAAATCGGTTCGCGAATCAGTTTGAATGATCTGTTCAGTTTCCTGCACGCACTGAATCCTCTGAAGCGCTTTCAATTCACACTCAACTCGGAGTCGTAACAGGAAGATTTAAGAACATCAAGAGCGTTGGATGAAGTGGCCGTGGACCTACACTAGTGAAAGCAAATCTGCAAATGCATCATATTTTTGCCAGCAATGCAGGTCTTTATTAGTTGAACATCTTCGTATGCTGTCTGTGAATGAATGATTCCACAGGACGATAGCCTACATTCGATTTAATTTCATTCAGGTAATACATTTTATAACCAAACAGATTATTACGCCACGATATCACTACTACAAAGTATGACATAATCCGTTTTTTGGAAATATACCCTACATTAATTTATAGGCTATATTAAATAAGCTACCATTGTCCTCAGTTTATGAATGAACACCCGCCATCCCACGGTAATGTGTGTGTATTGGCGTGCGAACTCGACTTGAAAAATGCCTTTGCCTGCCTTAGGCACAGTTAAACAGTTTTAAACATGCTTGCAGAAATATACATTTGATTACATTTTGGAGAACAGACAGAAGAAGATCCATCGATGTGCATTTGATCGTTGTTTGTGTTCAGATGTTCAGTAGCGGTCATGAGCACAAAGAGTTTTAACTCTTTCTTCTCTGTGTCAATAGTTCCCTTTACATGCATTTGAATGCAAAACTCTGCAGAGTCCCTTTATTTCGACATTGCCTAATAATCCAAATGTAGTTGTATAAGTTACTATTATACAAACCAAAGGACAGGCAATGGTTTTCGGGCTACAGATGGCAGAAATAGGTTATATCTTTGCAACAAAATTATCTAATTGATAAAAATAGTAATTTAAATTAAAAATATCTAAATAATATAATGTGTTATATTATATATAACACATGATATTATTTAGATATTTTTAATTTAGGCCTATATGATCCGAAGTAACTAGTAACTAACTACTTGAGTAGTTTTTTAATTGGATACTTATTACTCTTACTCAAGTAACTATTAAGATTATTACTTTTACTTTGAGTAAATATTTCTATAAGTACTTGTACTTTTACTTGAGTACAGTTTTTGGATACTCTACCCACCTCTGCTGATGGTGAAACGCGCCAATTAGGAGTTTTTTGATTGGATAGTTAAAAGATTAAAATATTTTGCTAACATGAGGTCTTGTGTCACTGTCAGTCTTTTTAGACTAGTGCAAAACTAGGGTATGCAGATTAAGACCACTATTCATCAGCATGCATTGATTAATCCCATGACATGTAGCAAAAAAATAAGGTGCGACCAAATCATATGCTGGTGCGACCAACTGAGAAAGTTGGTAGCACCAGTGCAACCAGTGGAAAAGTTAGTCTGGAGCCCTGTAGCTGCTCCCTGATGCCCGCAAATTAGTTCAAATCTCCCGGAATCTAGAGCGTGCGAGCAAGAGCGCGAATGCGAGACAGAAGAGACTGCTCCAAACCGTATAGCGCGCGCACGGCAGAGCGGGAGAGGGAGAGAGACCTTGCGTGTGTGTGCGTGTGTGCCTCATGAAGCGCATGTAAGACAGAGAGCATCATGATTGGCCTATTTCCACCAATCACCAGTAAACGCTCCCCGTGATGTGAGCAGACCAGCTAATCGATAATGACATTCGTTGACAACGATTTTCATAATAGATTATTATCGATTTTATCGATTAGTTGTTGCAGCCCTAATATAGAGTTACAAATACATGGGCTATGTATTCCTTTTTGGGCGATTTAAAATATGTATGCAATACTCGATCATAACCATGATTAATTATTAAATATATATTCCCTTCTTTGAGCTAATTCGCTACAATTACATATAAAATACTCAATATAAAATAAAATCCAGATCAATAAATCCTTGATTAGCTCTAAACTTTGCTAAATTTACTCCTTATTGGTGTAACTCACCCATAATATATTAAAGCATCTTTGATGTTTCCATGGTTTCTAGGGAAGTAAAACCAGAAATCAAGGATATGATGTCATTGACAGGCTACGCAATGACATGGGACGTTACACCGGTTAAAATAGCTGATATCTCTAAATTTAAACATTGTTGGAAACATTTGGGATAATGCTAGTACACAAGTCAACAAAAAATACCACATTGTTCTAGTGGTTTTTGGATATTTTAATCCAAATATCTTAAATATTGTGCCTTTAACATGGTGAACAGGGGTAAGGTCAGAACACATGTGAAATGTGCAAGGTCAGAACACATGTGAAATGTGCTTTTTTGAATTTCCCTAATAACTACATTTAATCGATTTTCAACAAAAATCTTCCATAGTGCAGTTTTAGTTTTTTGGCTCCCCTCTAAAAAAATAATGGCCTTTTTATATGTTATTGGGAATGGAATAGGAAAAAACCCTTACAGTCTGGTAGCAGCTGCAACCAGTTCTCCTGTTTGGGGCAATACCTGACATGGCCACCATAAGCTGCATAACATGCCTGATGAAACCTGAAGGAACAAAACATCATTACTTTTTAGCTTAGAACCATTGCCATTGTTCTGTTCTACCATTAAAAAAGAAAGAGAGAGAATGCTGAATTACTGATAAAGAAAAGTAATACAGTTCTATGCCAATATCTTTGGATAAATCAAACAATGATGAAAAGGACCCTTTTTAAGAGTAGAATATTTGTTCATTTATCAGGCTTACCAAAGGCAGGCTGAGGTCTGTATACACAGGACCATAATGGAAAACGATTTGAAAATCGTCAGATGAAGTTTGTTGGTGTCTGGTTCCTTACTGAACGAGGCTAGAAACAAACAAAAAACCTTTACAGGTGAATGTATCTGAATTGCATGATAAATTATATGAAGTATATAAATAAATAACTTACATATCATGCCAAACAATCTGAACACTCTCAGACATCTATTTGCATTCATAAACCTCAGCCCTGAGGAAGATATTTTGAATGTTTCAAGGGGTAAAACAGACAGGAGATCCAATAAAAACCAAGTCCTGAGGTATTTTTTCCGGGATCTTTTAGGGTCTGTTATAACCACTCCATGGGTTTCGTATCCAATGTAAAACCGTGAAATGATGTTAAAGACGAAGATCAAATCAAGACAGTATCTCGTGAAGATGAGTCCTGTGACAGTAGAGTTGAAAAACATCTGAAAAAATTAATTAAAACAAATTAGTTATTTCAAATACATTAGATTAGAACTAATTAACTAAGAATGATTCACTGCTCTCTGTGTCACCAAGCCATTGAGACATAGTGTAGACCTGTTCTTATTGAATAGGTGTGTCTAATATAGGAGTTGTATACCAGATACAGGGTACCCCCAGGATCCTCCAACTTAAATTCAAGGCTTTTTAAGACCTTTTTAATACCATTTCAAATGAAATTCAATGCCAACTTTGTACCCATTCCGACAGAAGTATGAGGGGAAAATGTCAAATCTGTATTTTAAACCCTAGAAAATAATTATGTACAAGTAGGCTACTTGAATTAAAATAAAACATTTTACTTAAATTATCAGTCATATTTAATACATATGCAACAGCGTTGTAGCAAAGCACGTGTGTGTAGGCCAGTGTTAATTTTGGCAGCCATTTTTGATTTAGTCTTAGTTTTCATCTTCAGACGAAAATGCTTATGGGTCTTAATCACATTTGAGTCATTCTGTTTTTTATAGTTTTAGTTGACAGTTACTTTACTTTTGGTAGTTATTAATATAGAGTTACAAATACATGGGCTATGTATTCCTTTTTGGGCGATTTAAAATATGTATGCAATACTCGATCATAACCATGATTAATTATTAAATATATATTCCCTTCTTTGAGCTAATTCGCTACAATTACATATAAAATACTCAATATAAAATAAAATCCAGATCAATAAATCCTTGATTAGCTCTAAACTTTGCTAAATTTACTCCTTATTGGTGTAACTCACCCATAATATATTAAAGCATCTTTGATGTTTCCATGGTTTCTAGGGAAGTAAAACCAGAAATCAAGGATATGATGTCATTGACAGGCTACGCAATGACATGGGACGTTACACCGGTTAAAATAGCTGATATCTCTAAATTTAAACATTGTTGGAAACATTTGGGATAATGCTAGTACACAAGTCAACAAAAAATACCACATTGTTCTAGTGGTTTTTGGATATTTTAATCCAAATATCTTAAATATTGTGCCTTTAACATGGTGAACAGGGGTAAGGTCAGAACACATGTGAAATGTGCAAGGTCAGAACACATGTGAAATGTGCTTTTTTGAATTTCCCTAATAACTACATTTAATCGATTTTCAACAAAAATCTTCCATAGTGCAGTTTTAGTTTTTTGGCTCCCCTCTAAAAAAATAATGGCCTTTTTATATGTTATTGGGAATGGAATAGGAAAAAACCCTTACAGTCTGGTAGCAGCTGCAACCAGTTCTCCTGTTTGGGGCAATACCTGACATGGCCACCATAAGCTGCATAACATGCCTGATGAAACCTGAAGGAACAAAACATCATTACTTTTTAGCTTAGAACCATTGCCATTGTTCTGTTCTACCATTAAAAAAGAAAGAGAGAGAATGCTGAATTACTGATAAAGAAAAGTAATACAGTTCTATGCCAATATCTTTGGATAAATCAAACAATGATGAAAAGGACCCTTTTTAAGAGTAGAATATTTGTTCATTTATCAGGCTTACCAAAGGCAGGCTGAGGTCTGTATACACAGGACCATAATGGAAAACGATTTGAAAATCGTCAGATGAAGTTTGTTGGTGTCTGGTTCCTTACTGAACGAGGCTAGAAACAAACAAAAAACCTTTACAGGTGAATGTATCTGAATTGCATGATAAATTATATGAAGTATATAAATAAATAACTTACATATCATGCCAAACAATCTGAACACTCTCAGACATCTATTTGCATTCATAAACCTCAGCCCTGAGGAAGATATTTTGAATGTTTCAAGGGGTAAAACAGACAGGAGATCCAATAAAAACCAAGTCCTGAGGTATTTTTTCCGGGATCTTTTAGGGTCTGTTATAACCACTCCATGGGTTTCGTATCCAATGTAAAACCGTGAAATGATGTTAAAGACGAAGATCAAATCAAGACAGTATCTCGTGAAGATGAGTCCTGTGACAGTAGAGTTGAAAAACATCTGAAAAAATTAATTAAAACAAATTAGTTATTTCAAATACATTAGATTAGAACTAATTAACTAAGAATGATTCACTGCTCTCTGTGTCACCAAGCCATTGAGACATAGTGTAGACCTGTTCTTATTGAATAGGTGTGTCTAATATAGGAGTTGTATACCAGATACAGGGTACCCCCAGGATCCTCCAACTTAAATTCAAGGCTTTTTAAGACCTTTTTAATACCATTTCAAATGAAATTCAATGCCAACTTTGTACCCATTCCGACAGAAGTATGAGGGGAAAATGTCAAATCTGTATTTTAAACCCTAGAAAATAATTATGTACAAGTAGGCTACTTGAATTAAAATAAAACATTTTACTTAAATTATCAGTCATATTTAATACATATGCAACAGCGTTGTAGCAAAGCACGTGTGTGTAGGCCAGTGTTAATTTTGGCAGCCATTTTTGATTTAGTCTTAGTTTTCATCTTCAGACGAAAATGCTTATGGGTCTTAATCACATTTGAGTCATTCTGTTTTTTATAGTTTTAGTTGACAGTTACTTTACTTTTGGTAGTTATTTTATATGTAGTCTTTAGACAGAAAATGTCATAATTATTCTCTCTAGGCCAATTCAATTAAGCTTATGAGAAATGATTGATATTGCGCTCTTTAGCAGTAGCACTTGTGCAGTTCTACATATATATCCCTTTTCCTAAGTTCCGTTCTCCCATTTTTTAGTGTGCCGTACTCCCTGAACCCCCTCTCTTCCACTTAGACTGCACTCACACCTTTTCCATTAAGTGACAATATTTGCCCCCTTTAATCAATTTTTCCATTTCATTTTTTACCTTCATAATACCTAATACCACAAAAGAAATAATGCTTTAAATAAAACAATGTTCATTAAATATGCAATGTTAAAAAAACATTAAAATCGCCAGTAGGTGGCGGTAACTCGCTATCTTTATGAGTGAGTCTTTGATCATTTATTCATTGAATCTCACGATTCGTTCAAAGCCACATATTTCGTTGCAAAACAGAGCAATAAGCCTGACAATGCTGTTTTAAATGTAGTACATCACTTAATGTTACCCCTTTTTTTTTTTTTTACTTTTTTTTACTGTTGTATAAAATCAATGTCACATTTGAAATCGTGTGGATATTCGGGAAACATTGCATTCTTGCTCGTATAATATGTGACCCGATCTGGCGAAATGAGTCGGAAGTCGCAACGTTCTATTTTAAGATGTGGGCCGATTATGTTGAAAAACAATTAAATAATAGATTTTTTTTTTATTTCAAAAAACAGACTTTCAAAAATAATCTCCCAAAGTTTCGTAGTCCAGATAATTGAGTAAAGGTATTTAAATTACTATTAAAGTTTACAAAGTTATACTAAATTCGCTGGAAATGAACATTGCTTTTCTCAACCCCTATCGTCACCTCTGAGCATTTCCCAGGTATCCCCTGAAACGTCACTATCTCTGCTCTCCAAATGGTGTTACACGTTGTATAGAACCAATCAAAAAGCTTAGAAATTTACACAAATGCTGATCATTTGTCGATGGGAAGCCGTTTTGACTGACCGGCACGCGATTGGTCCAGCCACCCTCCTGTCAGACTTGAAGCGAGCGCTCTGTGTAATAAACAAGCAAGCAGATCTCCTCAGAAAGATTAAATATTATTAATTTGAGAAATGTCGCTGTCAAAAGAGAGCAAAGTTGCCAAAGCGTTATCAAGCCCCCTGGCCATTGCACACTGAGTCCGCGTTTTTTTCGTATGCGTTTTTTCGTATTCGTGATTCGGTGGCTCCGAATTGTCAAAACACCATTCAAACTGCTTGCTACGGATGCGAAAAACTTACGTTTTTTTTTTATATAACGGATGAAAGTTTCGTAGACAGTGTGCAAGCTTGATTGACATAACGTGAGGTCGATTTTTTTTTTAACGTGCAAAAAATTCGGATGCGAATTTCAGACTCAGTGTGCAATGGCCTTTATCTGTACATAAATATCCGTGAGATTTGCCCAAAACCGCCAGTTGAGAAAGTAAGTTGTCCCTCTCCCTGCCCAGCTTAGAAGAAAAGAGCTGAAAGGTGAATTTAATGTCAAATTTGAATCTGAGTGAGTGTATTTACTGTGTATGGATGTGAGTGAGTGAAAATGTGAATGAGTGTAGCTATTTATCTGCAAGGAGAATCCATTGTTTGATTAACCCAAAATTTAACTGTTGGTAGGGCTGGGCGATATGGCCAAAAAATCATATCTCGGTATTTTTTGGTTAAATGGCGATATACGATATATATCTCGGTACTTTCTACGTTTTTCTATTTGGATAAAGAAAATCTGTATTTATTTAAAAAAAATATATTTCACATCCTGCTCAATGATTTCCAAACAATGTTGATATTGAAGGATATGGAAACAAATATAGTGAATGTAATGTAGGCTATGCAATATATTATGTGCCAAAAGGTGGTTAAAATCACATTACATTGTAACATTACAAACTAAAAACAAATATAATTCTTTTGTTTTTAAAATGACTTAAGGCTAAACTAAAAATGAAAATAAAAACAAAAGCACAAACTAATTATATTAGCCTGCATTTGATTACCCAATTATAATGGTCACTTTCATAAAAATATACTTGTAGGTTTAAAATTCCACATATGGCACATTTATTGTCTCCAACAACAAATATTTTAGCAATAGCCTATGTATATTTTAGTCAGAATTATTGCACTACTATTCTATTGTGCTCGTCTGTTTGGCGCGCATGCGCGCGGCGGCGCTCATTAACGGAAGCTTGAATTTTAGCGGAGATTCACTTGCAGAAGCTCGTCCTCTCCTGACAGTGAAATGGACATATTTGTTTGATTTTCTAACATTTACAGATGGAGCATATACCTGTGAAATGTAAGTTAAGCACTGAGGAAAGCACCACGTCTCAAACGCATTAAACAGCGAAAGTATTTATCTGTCAGTCAGCAACAGTCTCTGTCAGAGCATCTGACAGGGCAAGCTGCTTTAAACTTGTTAACTATATCTTACCAGTTATTTTAAAGCGCTTAATATAAACTTGTGTCATGTTTAGGACAAATTGTTGGCTACCATGTACTTTAACTGCAGGAGCTCACACTGCGTCCTCCGCTATTTTTCAGATGTGCTCGTATCAAACTACTGTATCGATATAAACGGTATTGCCTCATTCCATATCGTGGGGATAAAAAATATCGATATATTGTACAAACTCGATATACCGCCCAGCCCTAACTGTTGGTATCTCCGTTATGAATTTGTTACACTGTTATTGTCAACTAGCCTACACAAAGATATGATTGCATAGACTAGCATTATTTGTTCTCTGTTTCCTTGTCTCTCTGCCTCTCTCACTTTCTCTTACACACACACACACACACACACACACACACACACACACACACACACAGAGACAGAGACACACACACACAGAGACACACACACACACAGAGAGAGAGAGAGAGAGAGAGAGAGAAACACACACACACACACACACACAAACAGCCACACACACCCTCTCTCAAGCAAAAATGTAGCACCTCTCTTCGATCTTCTGATTTTAGTAAATTTTTGTAAAAGGTACTTTTAAATTATTTATTCAAATAAAAACTTTTAAATAATTTGAGCTTCAGCCTGGTTTAATAGCATTTTTATGTCTTTGGTCAAATTAAGCTGTAAAATAAATAGTTTATCCCTTTAAATGCAATGGATTTTGAAAGATATCAACAAAAAACGGGCAAAAAACTTTAAAAGCGATTTTCTCAGGTTTTCAATTGGAAAAAGAGGGCAGACGACCATAATTCAAATGTGTATATCTTTACAACCATTCAAGGTATGACTTTGACTAGGATATCATTTGAAAGCTTATGGTCTCCTCTTTCCATTAATACCAAAATCTCAATTTTCTCGTGACAGAACACAGATCGACTGAATGACACTTTAATTTAAGTAGAAAATCTCAAATGAAGATCGCTGAACTCCAGCTTGTCTGTGTTTTCAGATCATCCGCGCTTCTTCAGCAGTGTAGAGAGAGCACGCGCATGGTTGCCAAATACTATTGAAAAGACAGGATAGAAAATATGTTCTTTTAACAGAAAACCTCTGATTTGGGGTTTAAATTATTGAATTCTGTCATTTGTGGCCACAGCGGATTAAACCGACACTTTCCCATTTCAGACGACAAACTAGGCTAGGTTACTATCTTGTTTTGTGTTAATTGATTGATTTGGTTAATGAGTATGCTCCCAATTATTGTGGATTCCTCTCAGGTGTGTTTGTCTTGTGTCCATGCCATGTGATGTTCTATTTAAGCTGCACCTGTACCAATAAACAATTGACTGTGTGTTCTCACTGCAACCTGTGTAAAGCATGTTTATTCTTTGTCTTTAGCCGATATCTAGTCAAGCTCTGTTCAACAGGTTATGGGCCCAGATGCGTTGATGTTTGTGCAGATACGGTGTAAGTAGAGTGCCAGCACCATGAGCGAAAGGACAAGTTCACGTTGGTCTCGTCTTGTGTTTGACGGAGACGAAAGGAACTATGAACTGTGGGAGACAAAGTTTTTGGGCCATCTACGGTTGCAGAAATTGAAGGATACAATTTTGAATGGGCCTGCCATGGGTGCGGATGCAGACGCACTAGCTGAGGATGCAGCAAAGAATACTGAAGCATATGCTGAACTGATCCAATTCCTCGATGACAAAAGTTTGTCCCTGGTCATGCGAGAGGCTGCGGATGACGGGCGTGGAGCACTCAAGATCTTGCGGGACTATTATGCTGGAAAGGGTAAGCCCCGCATTGTGAGTCTCTACACAGAATTGACTTCCCTGCAAAAGCTGAGTGGTGAGAGTGTGACTGACTATGTCATACGTGCCGAGACCTCAATTACAGCGCTGAGGAATGCTGGAGAAGTATTGAGTGATGGACTATTGGTTGCAATGGTTTTGAAGGGGCTGCCAGAATCATTCAAGCCTTTTTCCATTTTTGTCACTCAAAGGGATGAGTCTCTCTCTTTTGCAGATTTTAAGACAAAGTTGCGGAGTTACGAGAGCACCGAAGGTATGCGCACAGCTGTGGCAGAAGACAATGTCATGGGGGCTCGGGCGCATTTAAGGAAGGCCAGTGCCCCGGCAGGTGTAATGGTGCGGAGCACTGAGAGCGGGGACATTGAGTGTTTCCGTTGTGGCCAGAGAGGACACAAGGCAAGACAGTGTCAGCGTGATCAACAGTGGTACAGCCAGGGTAAGCGTACCACATGGCGAGGAGGATGGAAACAGCAACGGCAAGACAACGCACATCGGGTGTACGAGGAGACAGACGACGCACATGGGGTGTACGAGGAGACAGACAACACTTTTGCCTTCAAGTTGGTGACCAGTGATTGTCACCAGAAAGGGGTTGATGGTGGACACCGGTGCGACATCGCATATCATCACCGACCTGGCCAGGTTCAAGAGCTTCGACGACCGATTCCAGGCCGAGACGCATTGCGTGGAGTTGGCCGATGGCACAAGGGGGTCGCGGAGCGCAGAGGAGAAGCAGAGGTGTGTCTGGTTGATAGCAGGGGGTGGCACCTCAGTGCCACACTGAAGCAGGCACTGTACATTCCCTCCTATCCCCAAGACATCTTCTCCGTGAGAGCTGCAACTTCCAGCGGGGCAACAGTGATCTTTAAGGAGGGTGAAGACATCCTGCAGTATAAAGACGGTACACGTTTTCTTATTCATGAACATAACAGGCTCAGACCTGCCAACCTTGAAAATATTTTTTGAGTAGCATCAGGGGGGGGGGGGGGGGGGGGAGTCTTTTTGGAGAGAGTTTAAGACACACTCAAACACATGCCTATCTTCATAATTCTAGGTTTGACTTCTAGAGTTTTAAAATTTAGCTAGCAGTTTAGCTATTGCAGTGAAAGCCCAAAATTGTAATACTGCTCAAAACCATTTTTTATTCATGATTAATATTGCATTGCATATAATGGGTGCTGGTCAACTAGTCTAAAATTAAGAAACCCCTAGAAAACAGTAAAAAACAACAACAAATAGATGTGTACATTTAAGATAGGCTAATTAATTTATTATTCCAATATCCAAATATGATACTAAATCACACAGAAAAAAGGACTTTTATTTGAGGCGTGCTGTCTTTGCATTTGAACATTGAACATTTTAAACAGGACACGCATTAGCTGAATAAACGTTAGCCAATACAAACATATTTATAGAAAATAGTGGAGTCCTGTCACATGACCAATAATAGCAAAACGAATCACTTATTCTAAAAATAATATCAATTATAAGTTTAGATGAATCCGAAATATGGGGCTGTGTTAACGTCTGTCTTTTAACGAATTTTAAAAAAAACGGATGAATAATACAAAATGCTTTGACATTTTGACAGAAAAAAACCCCCACTATCTTCTCTCTCTGTGCGCGGTCTGTTTGAGAGAGAGAGAGAGCGCAGCACTGATACAACGGTACTTTTTAATCCATAAGTAACTAATACGCTAGTTTTAATACAAAATAATTATGTAACATAATTAGGTACTTTAGTTATTATAAACACAATAACTTAACACATGCAGACTACGTTTCTCAACACTGGGAATGAATAAATAAACGCCTGTTTCTCCAGACTCACGTTTATCAGTAATCCACAAATTACAGAACTTTCATAATCACTAAGCCATAGCGATTTTAATTTTATTTAGATTTATTGTTCATCAATACTTAAGCATTTTATAATTTGCATTGCTGAATGATCTTTTCCTCTTATCTGAGTGACCATGAATGACGGAGTAGGCAATTTTAATCCATGCGATCATCGAATCCAGATTAAGTTAACTAAAAACAATATTTCAACTTTCCACATCCACCCCAGCCCGTTTACCTTCAGGAGTCAGAAGTACCATGACTACTGTCCTCGCTTATGAACTCAGTCAGACGTCAGGCCGCGGGAGTGTAGAGGATCGAGCGGGAATCTTTATTGCTGCTGATTTTTTCACTCTCTTTTTAATGATAGGCTTTACGCATCTGTCAATCATCCCCGCTTTCTATTTGGGGAATGAACCCAGTGCTATGATTGGTCGAACTCCGCTTCCTTTGCTGTTGCTTGATTTGAGGACTGCGCGTGCACAGAAGCGTCACCAGGTTTTTGCGTAGTTTAGAGTGACAAATCGTACCACCGTACTTTGAGGTCAAAATGCGTATCCTCTACGCAAAATGCGTACAGGTTGGCAGGTCTGCAGGCTGTTCTATTTGCCTTCTGTGCCAGTGAACAATGACTGTGTTGATCAATGTATGAGTTGCCATGATATTCAGAAGTGGCATGAGATTTTGGGACACTGAAATTTTAATGATGTTCAGAAGTTAGAGAATGTTGTGGATGGTATGTCAATCAAGGGTAAAGTACCCAAGTCTATGCAATGTGATGTGTGTGTCCAAGGTAAATTCACTCAGAGTAGGAACAGAAAGCCTGATGTGAGAGCCAAGTCAGCTTTAGAGTTGATACATACTGACTTGGCAGGCCCCATTGACCCAAAGTCCAGAGAAGGGTATAGGTATGCACTTTCCTTTACTGATGACCACTCAAGTGCAGTGTTTGTTTATTTTCTGAAGCACAAAAGTGACACAGTGGACGCCACAGGGAGGTTCCTAGCTGACACAGCCCCATATGGGAATGTTACATGTATCAGGTCTGATAATGGTGCTGAGTTTACTGGACAGGGTTATCAAGTACTACTTCGCAAGAACAGAATCAAACATGAGACATCAGCACCATACTCACCACACCAGAATGGCACTGCTGAGCGCAACTGGAGAACCCTTTTTGATATGGCTAGATATATGCTCTTAGAAAGTCAGTTACCCCACGAGCTATGGCCGTATGCAGTCCAGACAGCAGTGGTGGTGAGGAATCGATATTTCGATGCGCGTCAGTTCCTGGCAGTGCATTTACTAGCTTTGAAGCTCAGCTACTACATTTGGACTGGAATGGCCCTGTTTTATTAGGGTTGATTTACCGTCCTCCACACTCAGTCCAGGACTTCATAGAGCAATTTACAGAATTTATTGGTAATATCACCACAAACTATGACCGCTTTGTATTGGTGGGTAATTTTAATATCCATGTGTGCTGTCAATCGAACACTTTATCAAAAGAGTTCCTCAGCCTCATTGAGTCTTTTAAAGGGATAGTTCACCCAAAAATGAAAATTCTGTCAGTATTTACTCACCCTCATGTTGTTCCAACCCGTAAGACCTTCGTTCATCTTCGGAACACGAATTAAGATATTTTTGATGAAATCTGAGAGCTGGATCACTCCTCCATACTCCTCCATAGGCTTCAAAAGGATTGAAACTAGTTATTAAAGACATCGTTAAAATAGTCCAAGTGACTACAGTGGCTCAATCTTAAGTTTATCAAGCGACGAGAATACTTTTTGTGCGCAAAAAAAACAAAAATAACGACTTTATTTCAACTATTCATTTCCTTCTCTGTTGGCCTCTAGTCAGTTAACTTAGTGTAATAGCGTAGAGCTACGTCACACGTAGGCTCACTATTGGCCGACGCTGGTCATGTGGGTGATGCGTGTGACGTACAACAACAGTAGCTCTACGCTTTTACACTAGTGAACTGACTCGAGGCTAGGGCTGGACCATTTTGGCTAAAATCATAATCGCGATTAATCGAACAAGTTACCTCGATTACGATTACTGAACGATTATTTAAAAAAAATTCTTTCTCATGTGTCACTGGCAAGGCTTATACTGTAAATATGTTCACGGTTATTTTTTTTAATGAAAGAATGCATAATCCTATCTTTGTGATTCTAAAATAAGGAAACACACAGATAGCTTTTAATGCTTACTTATTAAATATTTCAAACAATTGTATCAAACAAAGCATACAATGCTTGAAATAAAAACGTCTTATAAAAAAGTAATTAAGTTTTAATGTAAAAAGAAAGTTTCCTAAAATAGTTTAGAAAATAGTTCTTTTTGTAAACAAAATAAATTATTGTAAATATTGCCATCTTAAAAGTAAAATATAACTTGTATAAAACTAAAAAAACTAATCCTTTTCATATTGTGTAGCATTTGTAAATGCTTGTGTTATCGAAACCTGCTTTGTGGAGTGGAGGCACTTGTTGCTGGGCGTTTGTCAGTCTCTCTCTTTTTTCGCGTTTTTCTTTGGTACAAGCGGCTCCTGTTGCTGAGTTGACTCAGTGTTTGAGTTCCCTTTCACACAGAGATTCCGGAAAATACACGGATAAAGTGGCCCGGGATTTGACCCGGGTTCGTTTGACTTTGGTTCATTCACACTGCCAGTGATTTTCCGGAATCAAGAGAGTGCGTTCACACAGACACACACAACCCGCAAAGACACGTGACATGTCCCAGCGGCGTCATAGTTTGCTTATGAGCTGCGATTTCTCTCTCGAGAAACCACGCTTGTGCATTTTTTTTCTCTGATTCGATCATAAACTAGCGCATTACGAACCGTTTCAGGCTGGCGAACGATCCCGGCTTAGCGCCATCATTACGACACGGCATTGATTACGGCTTTTGTTCACACAGCGCGCGTTCCGGGACTGAACACGGCAATGTTACTATGTCCCCAACCTGGCATCAATCCCGGGTCGTGTTTGCGTTCACACAGAAGGTGTTTGTTCTGGCAATTTCCCGGGATCAACGCGCTGTGTGAAAGGGGCTCATGTTGCTTCAATGTCGCAGACTGGACGGGGCGGAGTTACGTGACTACACACGCGGTAATATGTTTTAAGGGGAAAGTACATTAACACACAGTGGGCGGAAATATTAATAGGATTAAAAAAACGAAATAACCGACATGGTAAAATTACGTCGGTTATAGGCTCTGAATTTCGGTTTCGATTATTTTTCGATTAATCATCCAGCCCTACTCGAGGCCCACAGAGAAGGAAATGAATAGTTGAAATAAAGTCGTTATTTTTGTTTTTTTGCGCACAAAAAGTATTCTCGTCGTTTGATAAATTTAAGATTGAGCCACTGTAGTCACTTGGACTATTTTAACGATGTCTGTAATAACTTTTCAGGGCCTGCAAGTTCAATCCCTCAAGAAGCCTATGGAGGAGTATGGAGGAGTGATCCAGCTCTCAGATTTCATCAAAAATATCTTACCTTTGTTCATCTTCGGAACACGAATTCTTACGGGGTTGGAACAACATGAGGGTGAGTAAATACTGACAGAATTTTCATTTTTGGGTGAACTATCCCTTTAAACCTGGTCCACTGGATAAATGACTCTACTCACTTTCAGGGTCACATTTTGGACCTTGTACTTTTCTATGGGGTGGCAATTAGTGATGTTGTTATATCTGATTTTATGCTCTAGGACCATAAGCCGATATTATTTTCTATGTCTCTTCTTTGCCTTTCTCATTCCACTACTGTAGATGTAACATTGTCTCAGTCCTATTCCCCTCAGTTTGGCTCAAATTTTAACGAGCACTTTATGAAATCCTGCTCAAATTTGTTTTTGGATTCACCGCTACTGGACTTGGATGCCGACCAACATCTCGGTCTATTAAATTCTGCTTGGCTGAATGCCTTAAATGAAACTGCTCCGCTTAAGCCTTATAAACCTAAATCTGAACCATGGCTCAACGCGGATATCCGTCGACTAAGACAAGTTAGTAGAAAGACTGAGCGCTAGGGGTGTGCAAAAAAATCGATTCACATTTGTATCGCGATTCAAGCTTTACCGATTCAAAATCGATTAATAGAATTCCAAAAATCGATTAAATTTTTTTTTCATTTTGTAATGGCGTGTATACTATTGTCCTGAAATGAGCTTAGCTCGCCATTCCCATAGATGGCGCGGCGCACACTCTTATCATAATCAAAAGAAGAAGTGCAGCAGAAGTCGCCGCCAACAATGGCAAACCTCACAGAAAGAATTATTCAACCTGCTCCATCCTCATTGAAGGCGAGAGTTTTGGCACATTTCGGCTTTTATAACCTCGAGGGAAAGACGGAACTTGATAGGAATCACGCTATATGCAGACTTTGCAAAGCGAAAGTTAAGTATTTTGGAAACACCACAAACGTGAGAAATCACATGGTACGCCATCACCCAGAGATTAACATTAAAGACGCGGACGAACAACAACCTACAGAGGTGGAAAGTAACGAATTACATTTACTCGCGTTACGTAATTGAGTAGTTTTTTTGTGTACTTCTACTTTTTTAAGTAGTTTTTAAAATCTGTAATTTTACTTTTACTTAAGTACGTTTTGTTTGAAGTATTGTACTTTGCTACATTTGAAATCATATCCGTTACTGAGTAAAAAATAATAATACAAGGGAGAAAAAAAAAAATCACACTCCGGAAACTACTGCATTGATTGAAGGGCGGGAGAACAAACACGCAAAAAAGGTGACGCAGACCCAGCTGAAGCTGAAAGCGAAGCACCCTTGAATTTTTATGAAGCGAATTATGGCCAGTATGGAAATACTTTGGATGTAAAAAAGTGTGGTTGTCCTCGAGGATAGATATCCAATTTGCAAAAAATGTGGACACAAAGTGGCTGCAAAAGGAGGATACATAGGACACCATCCCTCCTGCAGATAAAGGTATGTCCCGATTATAACGTAAGGCCGAATGATTTACGTGATGCAGAGGGAATCCCGGAATCCAGTCATGAAAATGGAATTTATATAACGCAGAAGATGTCACGTAAAACACGCAAAATGATGGATGGATGAATACATGGAAAGTAGAACTGTGCAATAAATCCAATCGCGACATGGTCTGTGAATATTTAAGCGCAAAAATACTGCTATGTAAATATATAACCTGCTTGTTCTGCGTTTCTGTGAATCTGTGAATGAGCTGCTCCGCTTTGTCTACTACATACTAGGGCTGTGCTCAGAATATCGATATGACGATACATCGTCATGAACTCCTGACGATGCGCGTATCGATACAGCAACTGCTGTATCGATACTGTCGTGCTTTTGAATGTAGCCAATTCAGGGCTCGAATTTCAGCACGGGATTGCGAGTATTACGCATTATTCTAACCATTCCCGCAGGTCTCCCACTTATAATGATTAATCCATACAGGTTATAACATAGAATTAGTCATTTTAAAACATTCTGCAAGACACAATTTCACAAACAGCGTGAGTTCAGCTGTGCCGCGTCTTCTGTCTCTGTCTCTCAAAATGGGTTGCTCAAGGCAAGCGTCAAACGCGCTGAAGGCGGCGATACTACACTCTCGCTTTCGGGAGTTGGGACATGACGGAATATTCACTTGCATATTCGGGCCAGTATTGCATTGTCACTTAAGTTTACCATTCGCTCGTCTTTTTAAGTCTTACCACGCAAAACATTCAAGCGATTTTAAACTATTCAGTACTCGCACGCTCTCTGAGAGATGGTTTTCTCTGCATGCATACATAGAGTAAAGCCGCCACACAAACAGCCAGTGAGTAACAAAAGTTCTTTTTCACGGATTATATCGCTTTTACGGACAAAAACAAGCAAAATGATGTCAAAAATGTCAGTCTTGGTGAGTATCCAACACAGTCGGTTAATGCATGTGACAGTATAATGAACACAGGATCCGTGCACTAGCTCTTAAAGTGACAGCAGCCATATGTGTCTGTCATTAATCAGGCATGAAAACAGGTCAGGGGTAAAAAAGGTGAGAAGGATGCGGCAGCAAAATATCCAATCCAATCAACTTATATATATATATATACACCCCCCCCCCCCCCAAAAAAAAATAAGTAAAAAAAGATAAATGTAATGAGTGAGTAGGAACGAGTGAGAGTTAACAGATGAAATAAGTAAAAAAAAGAAAAAATCACTTATTAATAGAATTGAACTATACTCCACAGTGATGAATTCCCCCCCAAAAAGCTGTAAGCTGCATTGGCATAGCTATAGCAGTGTTTCTCACAGAATTTTTGGATCACTGTGGTGAGTGGACCTCTGTCCCTCTAGGGGGGTTCGGGGGCATGCTCCCCAGTAAGAAAATTTTGTGCTTTTTAATGTTAAATTCATCAATCTGGTGCAAATTAAGCAAAGAAAAATTCAAAACTCTGTTAGTTACAGTGTCTGTCTACATTACTACTACATAATAATAGTTGTAATATTAATCCCATGATAGTTATAGCCATATATTGTAAAACAAACGCACTGAAAAATAAAGGAAACTTTCATAATTAGGTTTGTACTAATTTCTATACTTGAAAGAGTATATTTCTATACTTCACATTAAAGATGTGATTGGGCAGCCCAGTGTCAATCAAGAAAAGAACCAATGGGCCGCTGATCTACGTGTTTCATGGGGTGTCAGAAAAAAGAAAAAAAAAAACGCTGACTTTTTTTTTGACCAATGCATTACACACTAATTACGCACTAACCCAGCGCCCCAATTGAGCAAAACAAAACGAACAGGGCCGCCCATATACAAGTTTTATGGGCCGTTAAGACAAAACACAAAACAGAAAAGTATGAGATGTATCGGCCCAAAAAGCACGTCAGCCCACCGGGAATCTCCCGGTAGTCCCGATGGCATTAGCCTACATGCCTGGACGTCACACAAAACAAAATCCTACCTGTAGCCTTTCACCATCCACTTATTAAGCTGCTGTCGCATCAATTTACGTGCCATCTCCTTTCCCCTCTTTTCTTTTTTTAGCCCCGACAGCTTTTTTGTGTTATCCATCTTTTTCGACGACAACTCACTACTCGTTCCTGCTCGCTCAGCGCTCACGGCGCCCGCGCCCACTCGCGATAATATCCCGCCCTCTTCTATGTCAAAATAATGACACTGGCAACATCACTGTCTGTATCTGACAGGACAGTTAACATTGTAAGCTAACTTACCTCAGGCTTGCTTGGCGACGTGCGGTTCTTTTTTTCGGCAGTGTGTCCAGTTGTCAGACTCGCGGTGTAAAAGACTTTGAAAACAATTCTGCCCTACTCTGACTCGGATTGGCTGTGAGTTTCAGCATTAGAAATAATGATTGTTTTTTTAAAACTGCGAAGATTATGGTATCTATAGAGATATAGCGGGTAAATGCTGGCCATGACCAAGACCCCCCCCCCCCCCAATAAATATTTTCTCATCGGATCTGCACAAATCACGTAGGTGACCCATTTTGGTTTTAAAACGGCGAATTTCGCCGAAAGGTGAGGAGTTTTCATGCCTGATTAATATTGTCGTCAAAACAACAAAAGATAGCTTTAATTACAAGGAATCTGGATTTATAGCCAATGTATTTAATTTAGTCAGGACTAAAATACTACCCAATGTTATTTTACATTTAATTACTTTAAGTTTCTGTAGTATTTATGAATACTAGTGCTAGACCTATTCAAAAACTTTTCTCTTTATTGGTAGGCTATCTTTATTCTATTGTATTTATTTGTTTAAAATGATTTCAACGTAATGTAAATTACTTTGTTTGGTGCACATTCCAACACTTATTTAATTGAACTCTCATTGTTTTTTTAATGACAAAAACTAAATAGTTTTTCAGTTATCACAACTGTTATAACACTGTTTATTCAATAAAGATATTACTGCTACTAAACTCTGCTCAAAAGAAATTTAAATTCCAAATTGATCCATATCGTGATACGTATCGTATCGTGGCTTTAGTATCGTGATGCGTATCGTATCGTGACATTGTTGGTGATACACAGCCCTACTACATACTCAAGTACGCGTGGTGTTTTCAGCGTCTCACAAACAATTTGAGTACATGATGAATACATGAACATTTCCAGAGCTGCTCTGAGAGAATGCCTAATGAGCATTTTCATCATTTTATTTGAGAAAAACCATTGTCAAATAGGCTTACACTTTGAAACAGGTCTTCACTACAACCCGTCAAAATAAAAGTTTGGTTTAACTAGGAGAAATTATGACAGAAATATATTACTATTGTAGGCATACAATAGAACGTACTTCTCAAAATAATAATAATAACAACAACAATAATAATACAATTTATTTAAACATTAATTAAGGCATATATTTTTTGTCCATGGCTTAATAATAAATCTGTTTTTTGCAGCTCTTCCCCAAAAAATAAAAGGACACAAGTTTAAATTTTTATTTGATTGCCACCGTTTTTGATAATATATTTGGATTAAATCATAAAAAGAAACATTAATTTTCTGAATAAAATACATTTCATAGGACTATATTATTCTTAAAAAAATGTATAAATTATTAATGTTAAAAATGAGTTGTTAATCTAATTCATTATCAATTATTAAATTTAATTGATTAGACATGTTCTATTGAAATTTTAATAAACAAAACAAACAAATGGTTTCAAGTTTGTTATAATAAAAGCATTTGTTCAACCCCAAAAAAACCTGTTTTCTTTAATTTAACTGATGATAATAATAATAACCATAATTTAATAATACCGTTTATTTAATAATTGATTAATACTGTAAACTGTGATATTTTCTGAGACATTATCATACTGTAAAAATCTCATACCATTACAACCCTACACAGGAGAGTCCCCCCACCCTACCCCACCCCACCCACTGTTCACCCACCCCCCACTGTTAAAAAGTAACTCAGTAACTTTTACTTAAGTACAAGTAAAATTACCGGTCTAAAAATCTACTCAAGTAAAATTTCATTGAAGTAGTAGTACTTTTACTTGAGTAGAATATTTTATTACTCTTTCCACCTCTGACAACCTAAAGTAACTAAGTTGCCAGTCAACCAACGCACTCTCTTTCAATGCTCTAAACTCCCACCGAACTCTGAACGGGCAAAGAAAATAAGTTCAATGTGCCCAGTGGACTTCACATTTCAACAGTCAATCTGGTAGCTGAAGTACTCCTTAAAGGGATAGTTCACCCAAAAATGAAAATTCTGTCAGTATTTACTCACCCTCATGTTGTTCAAACCCCGTAAGACCTTCGTTCATCTTCGGAACATGAATTAAGATATTTTTGATGAAATCTGAGAGCTAGATCACTCCTCCATACTCTTCCATAGGCTTCTTGAGGGATTGAACTTGCAGGCCCTGAAAAGTTATTACAGACATCGTTAAAATAGTCCAAGTGACTACACTGGCTCAATCTTAAGTTTATCAAACGACGAGAATACTTTTTGTGCGCAAAAAAACAAAAATAACGACTTTATTTCAACTATTCATTTCCTTCTCTGTGGGCCTCGAGTCAGTTCACTAGTGTAAAAGCGTAGAGCTACTGTTGTTGTACGTCACACGCATCACCCACATGACCAGCGTCGGCCAATAGTGAGCCTACGTGTCACGTAGCTCTACGCTATTACACTAAGTTAACTGACTAGAGGCCAACAGAGAAGGAAATGAATAGTTGAAATAAAGTCGTTATTTTTGTTTGTTTTTGCGCACAAAAAGTATTCTCGTCTTTTGATAAACTTAAGATTGAGCCACTGTAGTCACTTGGACTATTTTAACGATGTCTTTAATAACTTTTCGAGGCCGGCAAGTTTCAATCCTTTTGAAGCCTATGGAGGAGTGATCCAGCTCTCAGATTTCATCAAAAATATCTTAATTCGTGTTCCGAAGATGAACGAAGTTCTTTCGGGTTGGAACAACATGAGGGTGAGTAAATACTGACAGAATTTTCATTTTTGGGTGAACTATCCCTTTAAACCACATTTAGCAGTATTGTTTGTTTGATCTGACTACAGCACTTTAAAGCTAAATGTAAAAGCTTTTTTTAAGTTTTATTTTAAACTTGAATTAAATGTATATGAAAGCTGGCCAAAGCTTGGCACTTTGCACTTTTTAGTTGCAAAAGTTTTTATTTTTGTATAAAGACATATAAAGTAATATCAAACTACATTTAATTTGTTGTTTCTTTTCTTTTAAATTGTATGTCTACTGCAATCAATCACATAGGAAAATTTAAACAACATTTACATACTGTGAATCGTTTTTTGAATCGAGAATTGTTTTTGAATCGAAAATCAATTTTGAAATGAATCTTGAGCCTAAAAATCGATATTGGATCGAATCGTAACATTTTCTGAATCGTGCACCCCTACCGAGCGCAAATGAAAAAAGGACAAGCTACATATTTCATTCCAGTTGTTTAAAGACAGTTTATCGCAGTGGTTCTCAACCTTTTTTGAACAAACGCCCCCCTGACCTCTTCATGATCCTCTTAACGCCCGTTTGTTCACATTCCGAGACCGGATGTGGCCACTTGCGTGACAAGAGCGCCAAATTTGTAGGGCTGGGCGGTATATCGAGTTTGTACAATATTTCGATTTTTTTTTTTTTAAACGATATGGAATGAGGCAATACCGTTTCGATACAGTAGTTTGAAACATCTGAAAAATAGCGCAGTGTGAACTCCTGGAGTGAAAGAACATAACGTTAGGCTACTACAATTTGTCCTAAATATGACACAAGCTTATTAAGCGCTTCAAAATAACTGGTAAGATAACGTTATAGTTTACAAGTTTAAAGCAGCTTGCCCTGTCAGATGCTCTGACATAGGCTACTGTTGCTGACTGACAGATAAATACTTGCGCTGTTTAATGCGTTTGAGACGTGGTGCTTTCCTCAGTGCTTAACTTACATTTCACAGGTATATTCTCCATCTGTAAATGTTAGAAAGTCAAACAAATATGTCCATTTCACTGTCAGGAGAGGACGAGCTTCTGCAAGTGAATCTCCGCTAAAATTCAAGCTTCCGTGAACGAGCGCCACCGCGAGCATGCGCGCCAAACAGACAGAGCACAATAGAATAGTAGCGCAATAATTCTGACTAAAATATACATATGATATTGCTAACATATTTGTTGTTGGAGACAATAAATGTGCCATATGTGGAATTTTAAACCTACAATTATATTTTTATGAAAGTGACCAATATAATGGGGTAATCAAATGCAGGCTAATATAATTAATTTGTGTTTTTGTTTTTATTTTAATTTTTAGTTTAGCCTTTAGTCATTTTAAAAACAAAAACATTATTTTTGTTTTTAGATTGTAATGTTAGAATGTAATGTGATTGTAACCACCTTTTTGCACATAATATATTGCATGGCCTACATTACATTCCCTATATTTGTTTCCATATCCTTCAATATCAACATCGTTTGGATATCATTGAACAGGATGTGAAATAACATTTTTTTAAAATAAATTTAGATTTTCTTTATCCAAATAGAAAAACATAGAAAGTACCGAGATATAGGCCTATATATCGTATACTGCCATTTAACCAAAAAATACAGAGATATAATTTTTTGGCCATATCGCCCAGCCCTACAAATTTGACAGGGTGCCAGTGTTGCTTTAGCCCAGAATAAAATGTCTTTAGAACCTTACTCAGTTATGATTTTAAGCTGGATCATACCTCGGTTATGGCTTTTGCCACCTCCAACTCCGAATGTGCGTCACGGAGTCCCATCAAACTTAATCCATTTTCATTGCAAAATCTCCTCACGTTTCTTGCGGAACATCTTCTTGCTCCCCTATTAAATACTTGTGATATCTGCGCTAAGATTTCTGTGGATGACAGGCCTTGCTTTGCAATGTCTAAAATCATAACTGAGTCAACTGACCATGTCAAATTTGGCGCTCGTCACGTAACTTTAAGTGGCCACATCCGGTCTCGGAATGTGAACAAACGGGCCTTTTTTCGTTTCTGTTTTAATTTAATTTTTTGTTATCCGAAATAAAAAATGAAACTCAAATCATTTTTAAAATTTCGCTCATCCCTTCTTGACACTGAAAAAGAGAAACGCTTTGTATTTTAATTTTTGTATTTTAAAACAAAAATCAAATAGCCACTTGTTTTTTGTTTTTTTTTAACCCTCTGAGGTCGGCTATCGCGCAGGCGCGATAGTCTCGCTTTTTTTCTTATCAGTGCAAAAGAAACTCAAAATACTCTGTTGATTTTGATCTTACATATTAAGTGTTGTACATCATTAGATCCTGATAAGTGTCTATTTTTTTGTGGATACTCACAATAAAAACAAAGTGTTGTGCTTTTCGCCAAATAAAGAAAAACAAACATGATGTGCGTTCTGCCTTCTCTCTGTCAGTTAAGTCCATTCTGAAACGCGTCCGAAAATTAACTGTAATTCCGCGAATACTTGTCATACAGGCACGAGTGTTTTTCCATAATGAAGCTTGAACTCTCTTCTTTTAAATGAATTAATTTATATAAAAAACAAATATTCTCAGTTTATGTAATCTGTATGAAAAGAGAGAGATGTCAGTATTTTTCTTTCCAGCTCATTATACCTAATTACGCATTAAAGGTGCAGTGTGTGATTTTTAGCGACATCTAGCGGTTCGGTTGCGAGTTGCACTAATGGCTCAGCCCACTGCTCACCCCTCCCTTTCGAAGAAGCTACGGTGCCTGAAACTGGACAAACATATCGTCGTCTGAGACAGCAGAGAATAGCCAGAGTAAGCCAAGAAGAGTGTGTAACACTGTCACTGTTTCTGTACCACAGTCCATTATAAACCACATCATGGATAAAGTTTACAAAGCCATAGTCAGGTGAGGATCAAGGGTCTTAATATATAATATAATAATAGTAATCAGCTGATTGTCTCACAAACGTAACCAGCACATTTCCCCCCACATAGCAAACCCATAATACAGCGAGGGAGAAGAAACACATGAAACTATATGCAACTATATATTTTTTCTAACAGGGTAGTAAAAGTTTAGCTGGCTAAATATGAGCTGTTACTGTGGCTGAGCTGGTTAAAGCGTAAAGCCTTGTTTAAACTCGACGCGTCCGCATGAGCCCGAAGGTGCGCGCGGCAAAAATGGCATGATTGTAACAGCGCGCGCGCCTCCGCATCCCCTAGACACCGTTTACTACACACAACAGGCTTTTTTTCTCTGATTTTGAAAACTCTTCGCGATCGACTTAAAATGCTTCCAAGATCGACTTGTCGACCGCGATCGACGGGTTGGTGATTCCTGTAACGTTACTGTTTTACGGTCAATGACAAGAGTACTAATCAGCTGTCTCACGAACGTAACCTGCACATTTATCACCACATAGCAAAGCCATAACACAGCGAGGGAGAAGAACTAAGTTACATGAAACAATCCAACTACATATTTTACACCACTGACAAGGGAAAAGTCACTACTCACGGTGTTTATGGCTAGCTTCTAGCTTTCTGCTGCTTCTCTTTCAAGGTAGTGACGAAACGCGCTCTGTAGCGCTGTTTGTTCGCTGTCGGCTACAGTAGAAACATGACGTCACAATATGTCGACCTTCATAGAAGGGGATTCCCGCGCCTATGTAGATATAAATGTCTCATTCTAAGGTAATAAAAACATTACGGTTTATTAAGTAAGTTCTTTATACACCACTGAAAACATAGTTATGGATGTCATATTGCATTTCTGTTAATAGATACTCAAATTTTTCACACATTGCACCTTTAATGTGCCACGCCCACGGAGAGCGTGCGGTATTCAAACGCAAATGATCTAAGGCAAGCCATGCAAACATGCCAACGCCCACCAGCTGGATTATAAAACACATCGTGTTTAGTAAGTATCTTGTACAGCTGTGTACACAGCGTATCCTTTCGCTGTGAGGAATAATACTATCTAATAACCCTGGAAAATGTACCAGAAGTGCTGGTAGTTTAATTTCGAGGAGTAACGGATCCAGCTGATGTAGTAAGTCATTTATTCTTAAGTGCTTTGTTCTAATCGCGATATTGAATAGTGTCTGACTGTAAACCGCAAAAAGTCTGTTTAAATATGAATTTCGTGTCTGTGTGTAGGCTAAATGATGAATGAACGGCACAGGCGCGCGCGCTTTGTTTACTACAGTTATACAGCGCGTGTCTGTGCCGTTCATTCACTCTCGCACCTACATTAGTAAACGTTATGTTTACATGAACACATCCAAACTATATTGCTATAGCCTACTAAGATGAGTAAAAATAGACTGAAATATGTTGAAATAAAATGTCTGTATAAGCAACAAGCTGCAAATTCACATGTATATACTAATATATCATACACAATATGTTACAGACTAAATATGAATGTTTAGACAAGATTTTCTGATTAGTTTTGGATAGATTATAAAGTTTTGACTGTAAAAAAAGACTACTGTCACATTAAATAGGTACGCTTTTGTTCACCAATTTCTGCTCATAGTTAAATATACTATAGTATGATGTTTTGTCAAAAATAAAGTAGGTATACTGAATTATCAACTAAGATGTTATTATAGTGTTTGTTCAAATATTCAAACTAATGAATCCTTACCTTTTTTAATACGTATGATAAAATGTATACTTTTTACAAAGAAATACACTTGAAATATTGTTAAAAT
This sequence comes from Gila robusta, assembly GCA_030770095.1. Classification (NCBI taxonomy): domain Eukaryota; kingdom Metazoa; phylum Chordata; class Actinopteri; order Cypriniformes; family Leuciscidae; genus Gila; species Gila robusta. The sequence goes on along the minus strand of JAVALU010001949.1, from coordinate 544,192 downwards.
TGTAATTGTTGTTGTAATTGTAACCTATTTGTAATTGGTTACAATTTCTAATTGTAAAATATGTATATATAGATCATTTCTTTTGTCCTTGCATTCTTTGGGATCCTGTGACACACCTGTGTGAAAGGGCTAATTAATATGCAGCTCATTATGTGGCACATTATCCGGCCTTTGTCTTCTCAGGTGTGAACACGCCTCCTTGCATATTGCCTTTCCAAACAAAAGGTGTCTTATAAAATTTAAATCAATGTATTGTTTTGTGTAAATGATTAGGCAGGATGATTTTCAGATCATTTTGAAGCAAAAATTCTAGGCAACAACACTCATTAGTCAAAAGTCTTGTGGACACATATTTAGTATGTGTTTTGTGCCCTTATTTCAGACACTTTAAGTTTTAGTTTTTTCAATAACCATGCATAAGCAATATTCTCTCAAAAATACAAACATGTACATACATGTTGCTCACATATTACGGTAGCCCCGTTTGTGCTATATAGAGTGAATAACTGAAAAAAGCACAAATGTCAGAACACCTCAAGGACCCCAAAAACCCCTTAGACCTCAGAGGGTTAATACCCGTTTCTGAAAGGAAAATCAAATGACCACAAGATACACGGGCCGTTCGCGCACTCAATTAGGCAATATATAGCTTACTAGGCTTCAAATTTTAATAGCCAAAGACGACAAGCTCGGCCACCTGAACTGAACCGAAGAAAAAATGACAAATGCTTCAAAAAAAGCCACCGTAATTACGGTCATTAGTGTGAGCCCTGAGCTTGGTGACTGGCAGCCAACTTTTTAACATCAGAACACAAGGATGTCAGCTGAGCCGGAGTGCGCCTGAGATAACCAAACTGGGATGGCTGCGGTACTTCGTCCGCATGTGCAAAGCTTAGGTGCTCCTTTATAGACGGGACGGTTTCATCGCCTCGTTAGAGAAAACCTGCTGGCAAAGCAGGCACATCGGGAGCTGGATGTTCATGGGTGAGGGAATAAAGCCATATCTAACGTACTCAACCTAACTTACTGTCTGCACTTCTTGTTTTCCGCCATGATGTTTGAATGTTTTTTGATATCAAAATAGTTTTAGCCTACCTAATTTTGCTTGTGTGCATTTTGATTGGACACATTAGGCCTACTCTTAAACCGCAAAGCTTGTGTACATTTTGATTGGACACATTTGTCTTATCTTAAACCGCCAAGCAGAGTTTGGAGGCTGCTGTCAGCGGCGTTCACTCTGACAGCTGCGGCTGCGGCATTTGTTTTTAGGCGTTGCTATGGAGATCATTTGCCGGTAACTAGCCAGACAAGTCTGAGTGGGCTACTAGCAACTTTTAAATATTAATTCATTAATTTGCACAGACATCATTTTATTTTACATTCAATTGAACATTCTATGTGTTGTCAGAGGCTTAAAAGTTGTGATGAATAATAACTGAGTAACGCCCCCCATTTGTGCCTGCCGCCCCCCATTTGTGTAGAATGCTGTAAAGTCGGCTAAAGCCACATATTTCTCTGACTTGATTATGGCAAATCACTCTAGACCAAAGGTTTTATTCTCTGTTATAAACTGTGTTGTTAATCCTCTGGTAAATACAATGTCTGGTGCTTCTAATGAGTTATGTGAAAGCTTCTTAAGATTTTTCATTGACAAAATGTCTCAGGGCCTGAATTTCGTTTTGGAAAATAGGGGGGAAATCCCCCTTTAGGTCATTCTTATGGGGGGGATTTTTTAATTTGAGGGGGGGGGGGGGTTTTAGACAATTTTTAAAAAAATACGTTTAGCTAAATGTTTGCTCACTCATTGTATTTGTGTTTTTACAATGGGGTCATTTTTTTTAGTTTACACAACAAAAGGAAGCTTGATTTCAATCTTTGAATTAAATTGAAAAAAGTAGCACAAATTAATACATGAAATAAAGAGAAAAGTTTAGGTCTAACACTAGTATTCAGAAATGCTAGAAATGGAAAAAAGTAATCAAATGTAAAATAACACGGAATAGTCTTTTAGTCCTGTATAATTTGAATACATAGGCTATTAATCCTGATTCCTTACAATTAATGCTATCTTTTGTTGTTTTATATACAATAATGACAGACACATTTTAGGCTACTCTCACTTTAAGAGCTAGTGCACGGATCCATTAAGGGGCCGTTCACATGTTGCGTGTAAAGCGCAGTCCGCGCCACTTTCTCCTCTTTTAAAAAGGGCTCCCTGTTGCTAAGCAATCATGAGCCATGTTCTCCATGAAGACGAAGATGTTTCAGCAAAGGATGAACGCGCAAAAGACGTAACGTGAATGGCCCATACTGTTTTCATATAGTGTCACATGTATTTTCTTTTTGTATTATTTTTTTAAGACATAACCGATTGTGTTTGAGAGGATACTCCCCAAGACCGGAATTTAGACAATGTTGTGTGCTTTTGACCGTTAAAGCGCTATAGTTCAAGAAAAATAACTCAGGTTTGTTACTCACGAGCTGTTTGTTATGCGGTTTAAAATCGCTTGAATGTTTAAATAGGTAAGACTTAAAAAGACGCACAAATTATAAACAATAGTGACGATACAATGGCCCGATTGTGCAAGTGACATTTCCATCAAATGTCCCGACTCCTGAAACGCGAGAGTCTAGAATCACCGCCTGCAGCTGCAGCGCGATTGGCTTGCCTTGTGCAACCTATTTTGAGAGACAGAGAAGACGCGGCATTGGCAGAATCACTCATGCTGTTTGTGAAATCGCGTCTCGCAGAAAGTTTTAAAATGACTGATTTGATCTTATAATCTGTTAGGTTAAATTTACTCATAGGCCTACATGCTAGATTGAATGAATGTTTGCGTGAATTTCCCGCATTATAAACGCAAGACCTGCGGGAATGATTAAAATGATGCGCAATACCCGCAATCCCGCACCGAAATTCGAGCCCTGTGTCTAATCTGAGACTCAATGCAAGCCCTTCTCATACTGAACCCTCTAGTCAGTTGTTGCATTCTGTTTCCTGGGATGCTTTTGAACCCATCTGTTTGAAACTCCTCAAAGACATCATAGTCAATATGAACCCATCGCCCTGCTCTCTTGACATCATTCCTCCTAAAGGCGGCCATACACTGTGCGATGTCTGTGTGATTTCAGCAAGGTTCCTACTCACACTGAACGAGTAAATCACATGCGATGTAAAGCCAAAGCTCAGGATTTATGTGCTCACACTATACGATCCGAACGTCGAGCTGCGACTTGACTGCTCACACTATACGTGTGAAATATATGCGATAAACCCCCGTGCTGGGATGCGCCTAGACGATATCATGTATCCAGAGATATTGTCAAAACAAGCATCAGCTATCAATATCAAGATGATTTAGCACTTCCAATTTATGTATTAAATTATTATTAGTATTATTGTCAGGGTTTCCCGCAGCACTTTGTTACTAAGGTGGCCGCCTAAGCAACACACTTAACTACGTCGTCAAAAAAAATTATATGAGCGATATCCACCGAGTTACTCTGTCCTGTTTTCTCCCTTTCAATCTTTAAATATGTGATAAGCCTTCGTGTTCGCTTCAGTCTTGTTATCAGCGCGTTCTTCCGCAGCGGCGCCAAGCACGTCAGAACAAACAGAAGACAGGGTGTGTGTGTGTGTGTGTTCATCTGAGCCTCATTGGTCTGTCACTGCTCGTCAATGTCAGAATATTTGAGATGACCAATCAAATTAAAGTAGGCGGGCTTTATGTTCGCAGCGCGAATTTTAGTAGAGCGACTCATAGACAGGAGCGACTCGACGCGCTTCAGTTTACGGTCGGTCGAGTGCGAGAAGATGTAAGTTGCTAAACTAAACATTTCCTATTTGACAGTTTTTTTTAGGTCATAAATGTTAAACGAATCACAAAAATAATCAGGCAAACTAATAAACTTTTGTCTATTTTCGCCATTTTGAACTGAAAATACACCACTATGTGACGTGACTCATGTAATGTAACCTTAGCCTAATATTAATTAGTTTACTGTCATTGTGAGGGGACAAGACACATTAACCAGGGTACCTGCGGGATCTTAAAAGCATTGAAAAATAATCTCAAATTAAGGCCTTACAAGCCTTGAATTTGGTATACAAAGTCTTGGATTTCGTTACAAAAGTATTATATATTTTTTGCCTTTACTAGGATTTACTAGGATTAAGTTCACCATAACAAAATTAACTGTTACTAAAGATTCATGCAACGTTGAGTGCACCTCGCACTCCACGTCATAGCAGAAAGCGCGAAAGCGTGCGCACCGTTACTATGGTTACTAGGCAAGTGAGTTACAGAACAAGATAGTAACGTTAGCCAGTTTGTAGTTTGTCGTCTGAAATAGGAACGTTTCGGTTTAATCCGCTGTGGCCACAAATGCCAGAATTCAATAATTTAACCCCCAAATCAGAGCTTTTCTGTTAAAAGAACTTGTTTTCTACCCGGTCTCTCTTTCTACTTTTCAATAGTAGCTGGCAACCATGTGCGCGCTCTCTCTACACTGCTCAAGAAGCGCGGATGATCTGAAAACACAGACAAGCTGGAGTTCAGCAATCTTCATTTGAGATTTTCAACTTAAATTGAAGTGTCATTCAGTCGGTCTATGTTCTGTCACGAGCCGCTTGCGCTGTTTGTGCGAAAAAAATGCAGGCTGATATCCAGCAGTGTTTTTAATGTTGATGCAATGTTTCCCGAATATCCACACGATTTCAAATGTGACATTGATTTTATACAACAGTTAAAAAACAAAACAAAAGGGTAACATTAAGTGATTTACTACATTTAAAACAGTATAGTCAGGCTTATTGTTATTGCTCTATTTTGCAACGAAATCTGTGGCTTTGAACAAATCGTCAATGAATGACTCGATGACTCACACATAAAGACAATGAGTTACCGCCACCTACTGGCGAAGTGGCGATTTTAATATAATATTTTTATTAATATTAAACGATTTTTAACATTGCCTATTTATTGAACATTGTTTTATTTAAGGAATTATTTATTTTTTAAAGGTATTACAAAAGGTAAAAAAATGAAATGGAAAAATTGATTAAAGGGGGCAAATATTGTCCCTTAATGGAAAAGGTGTGACTGCAGTCTAAGTGGAAGAGGGGTACGGCACTCTAAAAAATTGGTTATTCAATTTCAAATTCCAAACGTACCGTCAGAATCAGCACGATCGGTGATTGTTGTAAAATGCAGTCTCTACTGTTGCTAAATTGCGGACACGTTTAATCATTAAAAGAGCTATTAAAAGCACAAAAATCTGCGCAAGTGACGCTGTTCACGAGGCGACGTGCGCTCCAAAATGGACTGCAACGAGACAAGAAAAGTATAGCCTACTTAACTTTGGGCTTCATGTGCGCATCTAAACTATCAAATATACATAAAATATAAAAATGACCAGCTCTGAGATTCACTGAAACACAGTTTATGTCTTAAATACAATTTATGTCTTAAATGGACATAACTAGTTGGGAGAAAATGATGGTGCATCAGTCACCTATTAGATCTGCACTCGTTCTTAAAGGGGAAGCGTCTAATAAACCTGCTGACGATTGCGCCATTACTGCGAATCAAACAACAAAAGGCAGAGAAAATCACTCACAGCTCTTGAATGAATAACTTAATCTTTAATAAGCATTAATCGATCTATGATAAACTATGCAGTGTTATTTTACATTTGATTACTAAATTAGATTTCTTCCTGAAATTAAAGCACTGTGTATATAATATGTATTAGGCTTCCTACGGTAGTCGTGTTACCGGTATTACTCGGTGTTCAGTCGCAACACCGGTTTCATCATTTGCCCACCGCGAAAAAAAAAAGTTTAAAGCGTTAAAAATATTTAACACAATTACGCAGTATCCGTTAAGTCCTGCCTATTACACACACACACATGACTCACAGAAAAGACGCGCTTCAGTATCGAGTTCTCTTTCGGTTTTGAACAAACCATAACACACACAAATTATGCCAAAATGTCTGTTTTGTCGAGCGTCCACATAAGAGTCTTAAATTATTTAAATAAAGTCTTAAATGAACGTAGAGATTTGTGAGAAACCATAGTGGACCTTATTGAGTGCACTTATTCAATACCACATTGCATTGCATTAACGAGTGTACAGCTTATGTACGCTCGACGGCTGTCCGAATTCGCTCACTCGTTTTCATTCACTCCTTCAAGTGAACAGTATTAGTGGACAAACGTAGGGAATAAGCCTTACTTAGTGAATGAGGGTTTAGGGAGCGATTTCGGATTCAACCCATGTTCTCAAGCAGTGAAAAATAGAGGACACTGACAACGCGCTGACAGACAGGACCGAGCAGGTAATATTTAATATGGAACAAAGTCTCAACTTTCAAATTTGGTCAGTCAAAGAAAATTAAACAATAAATAGGCCTACCGTTTTGTGGCTCTTTAATGTGTCGTGACCATAGACTGTAGAAGGTCGTGACAGATTACCTCAGTTAAAGCCAAATTCAAATCCGACGTTAACCCTCTGGGGTCGAGGAACGCGCCGGTGCGTTTTGCTGTTTTTTTTCCACATAGCAGCAACATAGACTTAAAATACTCCGTCATTTTTGGTCATATAAATAAAATCAATACATGATTATAAACTATAGAGGGTCTTCTTTTTTTGTGTACACTCACATTAACATCAAAACCGTGTGCTTTTGTAAAATGAAGAAAATAAACAGGGTGTGCTTTCTGCCTCTCTGTCTCCCTTAACTTTTTTTCTGGAGCACGTCTCTAAACTTAAACAAAGCTCAGCGAATAATATTCACCCAAGCATGAGCAATATATCTTTATGATCATATAAGTTTGTACTTTTAAAATATCTAATTCAAAACTAAAATAAATATTCTCTGTTTATGTAATCTATAAAAAAAGAGAGGGGTGTCAGCCGATCTCATTATCGTTCTCTTAGCTCATTATTCTGCTAATGTGACACGCCCACGGACATCGCGCGCTATTCAGACGCAAATGATCTGAAGCGACACATGCAAACGAGTCAACGCCCCTCATAAACGCGATAACACAACAAATTTAATCATCAGATTAATGTACCTTTTCGTCTTGCGAGCCTGTGACTGTGAGGAGTAATCCTGGGACATTTACCTCAGAACATGTGCTGGTTTATTTTCATTTTGAGGAGCGACCAATCTAGCCGAGAATTGTGAGTAGCCTAAGTTTTTTATTCTTGTGCTTTGTTCTTATGTCTGTAAATGCAAAAAGACTGTTTAAATTTGAATCATGTTTCTGTGTGTGTATGAATTAACGGCACAGATGGGCGCTGTTGTTTATGTTTAGCCTACTATGTTACAGATGAAATATGAAAGACAACATTTTGTAGTTTTGGATAGATTATAAAGTTTTTATTCTAAAATATCAAATAAGATTTTGTCATCCAGTTTCTGCTCATATTTTAAATATATGGTAGGCTATGTTCTGTCAAAAATAAACTCATCAACTAAGATGTTATTATAGTGTTTGTTCCAATGTAAGCTACATAAAAACTAATGAATCCTTAACTTTAAAATATGTATGATAATACTGAGGAATACTGTAGTAAGTTTTTTTCATTCTCAAGTGAATCGCGTTTCTGTGTGTGAATGAATGAACGGCAGAGATGCGCTGTTTACCACAACTCGCAAAAAGACAGTTTAAATTTGAATCGCGTTTCTGTGTGTGAATGAATGATCCGCTTTTAGCAAACTATATTGCTATACTGAGATGAGTAAAAATCGACTGAAATATGTTGAAATAAAATGTATTTGTATAAGCAACGTATTAAACTGCAAATTAACATTTATATTTCTTATATAAACGAAAGACCAATGTTACAGACATATGAAAGACAACATTTCGTTGACTAGTTTTGGATAGATTATAAATTTTTACTGTAAAATATTTGCCACCTCAAATAAGCTTTTGTTTGCCAATTTTTGCTCATATGTTAAATAGCCTATAGTATGTTTTGTCAAAAATAAAGTAATCAAATAATAGGGATGTCCCGATCCGATCCACAGCATCGGTATCGTGCCGATACTGGCCCAGAACGCTAGATCGGAGATCGGAGGGGAGAAAAAATATGATCCGATACCTATCCAACAATGCTTGAATATAGCATTTCCCTTGCTGCGACATCCAATTAAGCGGCGCATATTGGGCGGTTTTGCAATCTATTTTGTGGGCAAAAAATGGGTTTGGGCGGGTGGATAAAAATTGGGCTGGTTTCAGATCAGTTCGGCGGGTTTTTGTAGCCGAAACACCGGCACTTCAGATCCTTCTTTCGGCGACCCTCTGTTCAGCTGGCAGTCTGTCTCACTCACTCACGCACGCGCACACACACACATCTCTGGCTGACGTGCCCCCTAAACTCACAACAGACACTCCATCCCACTACCTTCGGTGTACTATAAACACGGTTTTGCAATCCGTCTCCTCAGTTTATAAACCGTAGGCTGTAAACTGTATGCTACACAGGATTTTGACGCATATCCAAGAAAGGGTTTGTGCAGAGTGTGGAGCGCGCACTGCATGGCACGGAGCGCGGGCGCGAACACTTCCGTTTTTCTTTCAACAGTGGAAACAACTTAAAATACTCTATAATTTCGGGTCATACAGAAAATAACTTATTTATATATAACTTACGTCAATATTTTTTTTTTTTGCGCAGCTTTTGGTGTGCATACAGTTCAAATTAAAATGTTGGTGTTCAACTTTGTGTTTTAAAAATACAACAACCGTTAATTTTTCGTTTTACGGGTTAAAAAGGAAAAAGGAATGGACGCAAAAGTACACGGACCAATGGGTAATTTTAAAGCTTGTTAATGATTAACTTTAAACCTGTTGGTAGCTTAAGTAGCCTACTGAAGTAGCCTGCCTGCCTGTATTTATTTATTTTTTTTGAATAAAGGGTGGCAGTCTTTCATAATTAACTGTTGTTGTGGACTATATACTGGAGAAGTATTTGTTCTCCATTTGAGTGAGATGTTTTTAGGTTGCTAATTGAGCAAAGTGCTTCCATATATTTTATTAGGCCTAGTATTAGTTCAAGAATAAAATAGAATAAAATAAAAATATCGGATTAATATCGGTATCGCAAATAGCCAAAGCTGCGGCATCGGTATCGGTATCGGAAGTGAAAAAGAGGTATCGGGACATCCCTATCAAATAATATGTTATTATGTGTTTGTTCCAATGTAGCCTAGGCTTAGGGCTGTAACGATTTTGGCTAAAATCATAATCACGATTAATCGAACAAGTCACCTCGATTACGATTACTGAACGATTATTTAATTTTTTTTGCTTTCTCATATGTCACTGGCAAGGCTTATTCTGTAAATATGTATGTATTTTTTTTTCTAATGAAAGAGTGCATAATCTTTGGGATTCTAAACTAAGGAAACACACAGATAGCTTTTAATGCTTATTAAATATTTTAAAATATAAAAAAAAAACGTAGAAAATAGTTATTTTTGTAAATAAAATAAATTATTGTAAATATTGTCATCTAAAAAGTAAAATATAACTTGTATAAAACTAAAAAAACTAATCCTTTTCATATTGTATAGCATCTGTAAAATGCTTGTGTTATCGAAAGCTGCTTTGTAGAGTGGAGGCACTTGTTGCTGGGCGTTTGTCAGTCTCTCTCTTTTTTTTCTCGTGTTTCTTTGGTACAAGCAGCTCCTGTTGCTGAGTTGACTCAGTATTCTAGGAATCAGAGTGCATTCACACACAACCCGCAAAGACACGTGACATCTCAGCAGCGTCTATAGTTTTAGCAGCGTCTCAGCAGCGTCTATAGTTTGCTTATGAGTTGCGATTTCTTTTTCGAAAAACCACGTTTGTGCATTTGTTTTTCTCTGATTCGATCATAAACTAGCGCATTACGTACCGTTTCACGCTGGCGAACGATCCCGGCTTAAACGGCATCATTAGGCTGCAACGCGACATTGATTAGGCTACGGCTTTTGTTCACACAGCGTGCACTTCGTGACTGAACCATGGACTGAACACAGCAATTGTTACTCTGTCCCCAACCTGGTGGCACCAATCCCAGGCCGAGTTTGTGTTCACACAGGTCAGGTGTTTGTTCTGGCAATTTCCCGGGATCAACGCGCTGTGTGAAAGGGGCTCATGTTGTTTCAATGTCGCAGACTGGACGAGGTGGAGTGACGTGACTACTATGTTTTAAGGGGAAAGTACGAACACTCAGTGGGCGGATATATTAATAGTATTCAAAAACCGAAATAACCGACATGGTAAAATCACGTCGGTTATAGGCTCTGAATTTCGGTTTCGATTATTTTTCGGTTAATCGTCCAGCCCTACCTAGGCTATATCCAAAGTAATTAATCCTTAACTTTGAAATATGTATGATAAAATGTATACTTTAGTTTTTACAAAGAAAGATTGCACTTGAATTGTTGTTGTAATTGTAACATTTTTAATAAAAATATATATTTACAAGGTAGATGTAAACAAACTATTAAAAGGTAAATATAAGCCTTTTCTTTAAATATTTTTTATTGAGTTTTATTAGTGACAAATTTGGGGAGAGGATACATATTCCAAAACTGAAAATACAGTATGAGAATTAAGGCGAGACACGGCAGGCAAAAACATCATATTTTTTTTCACTGGTCAATTTTGAGATTTTGGGATATTTGTCTTCAATAACATGTCTTCTTTCAGACTTGTGGTGAAAAAAAGTCCAAAATACACATTTAGGTCTTTATTTTACTACACTTTGTCTGTTTGCGTCTGTAGATTTCACATAAATTAATCAAAAGTTGTCGTTATAAATCATCCCGCTGCTCCGCGATCGCGATATGCACCCTGTCATCACACACACCGCTGGAAAGCTCTCTCTCTCATGTACAATACTGCCGGATCCAAATATGGTCATTTCCTTTTTATCAGCAACCAATCGTGAAAGTAAAAGGGGGGATTTTACTCTAAATGCGCAATCTCATTGGCTGATGCTAAATCTTTAAAGCACGTTTTCTCAAAATGACTGTTCTCTCTCACTCCAAGTCCGAAATCTTCACTTCAGTAGCACCTGCATACACCAAACTTTCCAGTCTTGTACCTAGTTATATTATGAAGACATTTACAGAGGGATTTGTAAATATATTATTCCTAGCCTGATTTATATAACATTTTATTCCAAAAAACATGGCGAAAATCATTTTTTTAAGGCTATTGGCAGTATATTCTGATTTACAGGATAACAAAAGTAGATATCCATAAATCCCTCTGTAATTTTTTCCCCATCTAATATGTGAACACAATGAAAAAATAATTTTGAACTTGGCTTTGTCCAATACTCAGATTTCGTTTTTTAAAATATATGCAAAATAGCGCATATTTAATTAGACAATGCGTCATTTGCATATTTAAACATTCAATTACAGAAAACTTTTAATACATTTTTTTTCTCATCTTAATGTAGGTAATCAACTGGCAAAGTTTCATGGTGATATCTGATAGTTAAAAAAATTACCCTATTCACCTGTAGTGTCTCGCCTTAACTGCACAATTACTAGACATGGAAAAATATTTTTAAAAAAGAGATGCTTCCAACTGTGAACCAATTTGGTAGAATATATATATATATATATATATATATATATATATATATATATATATATATATATATATATATATATATATATATATATCAGTAGCGTAGCCAGGAATCACAATGTAGGTGGGCCCAGAGAAAATCAGGTGGGCACAGCCTAAAATGCATCTGTGATCAAAATAGGCCAACACAACTACACCTGCTTGAATACACCACAATTTAATCAGAGCACAAGCATGTATGTCATCATAAGCAGTATTAAGAACATAACGATAAGAACAGCATTTCCACTGCGCGCGGCCACACACACGTGCACATCTGACAGATGCAAAACAACACCATCATCAAATCAGCAGGACAGTAGTGGACAGTGTGTAAAAACTATGCTGGGTCATAGTCTGGCTCAGCGGCCACATAAACCACGTTAAATAAACATCAATGACTAAGCAACTACATAGTAAACGTAGATTGGCTTACTTTTGATGACTAGCTTATAACAGGAGACGACGGGGCTTAGAGTTGAACACTGCAATGATTTCATTATAGTCCAACGATTCAGTCAATTCTCTTTCAAACGAGAGCAGGGACAAAGAGTTCAGTCTATGTGTCAACATTGTTCCTCTGATACTAGTTTTTATCCGATTTACAGTGGAAAAGAATCGTTCGACAGTACAGCTTGTTATTGGTAGTGTGATGAGGACTCGAAGGAGGCGGTTCATTCTTGGAAAGATATCGCATGGGCATGCATCGAGCACCTCCACAAGTGATGGAAATGTCCTGCCATTTGATACTTTTCGTTCTAGCTGCTGAACAAACACCTCATGTTCAGAATCATCAACAGCGATGTTAAAGTGTGCACCGGCAGGCTGTAACAAAGTCTTTTTGCCGAAGCTGTTCGACTGAGGCAAGCAAGCAGCAGCTGCTCTCATTAACCCGTACGTGTCAGCCTTAAAACGGGTGTTCAGTTCCATGATCTGCCTGTCTAGTATATCATTCCACAATTGTTTCAGGTCAGAGTTGTCCTTGACCAGTACTGCTTTGCCCACTGTAGACTCGATCAACATATCACCCAACTTAGCTGGCAACTTCCTCTTTCGCGCCCCAGTGACGTCAAAATTCACAATGTCATGCATTTTCATCAAATCATCCGTCAGTGCCAAAACTTTATCAATGTCATTTTCTTCATTCCTGAATGTAGTGTAGCTCTCCTTAAGCCCTTCGATTAGATCAATGCAATCTGTTACTGATATAGTGGCAGACTGCAAGCCCTTAGTGGCATAGTCACTCGTTTCAAACAACTTGTTGAACGTTACAAGTAGAAACAGAAATTTTTTATTTTGCATTTGTTGCAGTAGTGAGTCTGCCTCAAGTTTTGTCTTGCCTGAGCTTTCAGAAAATTCTGCAAGAGTCTCCAATATAGGACCCAAAAGTGTCAGCACTTTACTCACTGCACTCGACCACGAGCTCCATCTGACGTCACATGACCTCTCTAGCTCCAAATTCGTTTTCCCTGGCCGCAGCTGTTGCTGGATTTCCATAAATCTAGCATGCCTATGTGACCCCGTCATGAAACTATACAGGTTGTTAATGACGTCAAAAAATGTTGATATGCTAGGGGACACCTTTGATGCTGTGCACAGGACGAGGTTAAGGCGGTGTGAATTACAATGCACATATACTGCGTGAGGAAAGGTTTTCTTTAAAATCACATGTACTCCTCCTTTATTGCCGGACATAACCGATGCCCCATCGAACCCAAATCCAACGCACAAAGCTGGATCCAGCTGCAATGGCTCCAATACTTCCAGGATTTTTGCTGATATAGCACTTGCGCTCATGTTCCCTGTCTCTAAAAACCCCACAGCCCTTTCCTTCAGGAGGCCTTTATGTATGTATCGAATACAGACTGCCACAAGCTCTTTTTTTGATAAGTCTTTACATTCGTCTGCTAAAATGGCATAATGTGTGTCTGTCTCATCGTGCAAATCCGCCTTTATTTTGCGGATAATTAATGATGCGGCGATTTCCAGGATTTCATTTTGAATATCAGGGCTAGTGAGTTTCGCGTTTCTAGGCAATTCGTCCAATCGCCTTTTTATTTTTGGATGATAGTTGGAGATCAGTTGAAATAATTCTAAAAAGTTGCCTTTGTTCAGTGCATCTTCAGTTTCACGATGCCCACGCAAGGGAATGTCTTGTTTTGCACAAAATAAAACGAGGTCTTTTACAACTTTAACGTGTTCTCTATTCCTTTCCACAAACGAACTGTTGACAGCGTCTTTGTGCAGCTGGTTAATTATATTTCCCCGTCCTGGTTTATGGCTTTGTCTGTATCCTTCAGACCTGCCCAGCGCTGTAGCATGTGCCCTGCTAGCCTCATGTTTAACACAACACTGGGTGAGATGCTTCCAATCTCTAAAGCCAGTTTTTATAAATCGGCTCTCAGTGGCCGCTTCAGGGAAATGGCGACATGGCTTACAAAACACAGCGTCTCTCGAAATACTGTACTCTAGCCATGGGAACTTTTCATACCACCGGACATTAAAACTTCTTCCTTTGCCTGCTATAGTGGTGACTGGAAATGAACTGAGTTTGGGCTGGGTAACAGGGTCATCAATGGTGGATAAGTCGGATGGGGCTGTTACATCCTCAGTGCTGGCCCTAGGCTTAGCCGAGTCTGAAACAATGAACGCACATAACGCTGATATAGTAAATCATGATTCATTCGTGTTCATTATTGCACATTTGTATATAGGCCTATTAATTAGCCTAAGACATGGCTGTATGTACCTGTACACTGGCGTGTAGGTGAGGTAGACGTTAGAGAATGGAGCACTGCTGGTGATGGAGAGATGGCTGAATTAACGTAATCACTAGCAGAGCTGTTCAGCTCCTTACTACTCGAGACTGATGGCTGAGGCTCCTGAACATCTGCATTATCTTCCTCCTGAAGCGGCCGTGGTCTTTTTGACACGAACTTTAGTAAGTTGCTCTGTTTCATTTTAGTTTAACATACTTAGCTAAACTTCAGTGTCCCTCTGTGAAATGTGCTCGTCGTTGTGAAGGGGGGATGGGCTGTTCGCAATCTGACTGCGAAATGCGCTAAGCAGCACAGCTAGCACACGGAGTGTCTGGTTCGCTCATAGGCTGCACTGCGGCAACTGCACATCCAATGGCGCGGGCGCCTCTGACGTGCGACCAATGAGCCGCCAAGTGGGCGTGGCCTCAGATAGTCCCCGAATTCATTCATAGTCTGTCTGACATATATATTAGAAGCTATGCGTCTGTCATGGATTTGCACTGAATTGATTCTCAAAAATCCGGAACAAAGTGCGTTCCGTATCAGTTCAATACGGAACAAGACTTTTATCTGTCAAATACGGGACGATTCCGTATTATACGGAACGGTTGGCAACCCTACTTGTGAGGCCACTGACTGGATGGGCCTGACTGACAGGTGGGTGGGCCCAGGCCCATCCAGGCCCACCCGTAGCTACGCGAGTGATATATATATATATATATATATATATATATATATATATATATATACACACACACACACACATATATTGCTCTTGCATTCTTTCTTGTGGCTCAGTGACACACCTGAATGAATGGCTCATTAAGTATGCGGGCCCCATTGTCTCCTCAGGTGTGAACCACTAAATATGCATGATGGTGTTGAAATCGTTGACGCCCCTTGCGCATATTGCCTTTCCAAACAAAAAGTGTCTTACAAAATTTAAATCAATGTATTGTTTTATGTGAATGATTAGGCAGGATGATTTTCACATCATTTTGAAGAAAAAACTCTAGGCAACGACATCCATTAGTCAAAAGTCTTGTGGACACATATTTAGTATGTTTTGTGGCCTTATTTCAGAAACTTTATTTTTTATTTTTTTCAATAACCATGCATAAACAATATTCCCTCAAAAATACAAACATGTACATACATGTTGCTCACATATTATGGTAGCCCTGTTTGTGCTAAATAGAGTGTAATTACACCTTTGCCATTAATATGTTTATAAGCAACTGAAAAAAGCACTAATGTCAGAGCATGTCAGAACATCTCAAGGACCCCAAAAATCCCTTAGACCCCAGAGGGTTAATCTACTAACTCTCCTGACTGCTTTGTCGGACAAAAATGGTGGATTTTGATTGGTCAGATCGCATGTCAATCAAACTCCCTGCGAAGGATGAATTGACGCTAATTTAAAAGTTAAAGTGAAGTGCACACTGCCGCACCAGCTTTTTATAAGCGTTGTAAAAAAAATTAGTTTAGTTTTCGAATTAGCGACAATTCAGGGCACAATAACAAAACAGTGCTGCTCCGCACGACCGTACCATTATACATGCCCGTGCAAACGCGCGCATTTTATGTTTGTCTTTAAATTAGTGATTTAAAATCCTCCGGTGTTATTACCGGTGTTGTCACAAGTCGATTAACCGGTAGGAAAATATCCTCACCGTCACATCCCTAATATGTATCTTTGTTTAATTGAATTCTTTTTTTGAACATGTGTTTGTACTTGTTTTTGCTTATCGTGTCCTATCTCATGTATATAAAACAAAAAAGCCTGCACACTGCTGCATAACAAATAGATATTTTATTTGTTTTGTTAAAGCATTGCTTTTTCTTTTGCTATAGATATTTTACATTTCAAAATATAAAGCAAATGTTAATTATTACCCGAATGTTAAAATAAAATAAAAACACCAAAAAGAACGTCTCGGGTTACGACTGTAACCCTTGTTCCCCGAGAAGGGAACGAGACACTACGTCGTCGTCGTGACGACACTAGGGGAATGCCCCCAGCGTAGCGCGTCTGAAGCATGAATGAAATCTGTCCAATCCTGATTGGTGCTGCGTCATGACGTAGTAGATGACGGCATAACCGGAAGATACAAAGGGACGCCCAGCACACGCACACATTAGCTCTTTTGCGATGAAGCAAGCGCTCTGACAGTGATAGGTGTGGCGACGAGACGCAGTGTCTCGTTCCCTTCTCGGGGAACAAGGGTTACAGTTGTAACCCGAGACGTTCCCCTTCGAGGGAACTCGCACTGCGTCGTCGTCGTGACGACACTAGGGGAACGAAATGCCCACTATGCCAAACCGTAATCACGCCCGCCCTAGTGTGAAGCTGGAAGACCAGGCACACTTAAGGACGCGAGCACTCTGGCGCCAGGCGTCACGGGGAGTTGCAGACTGTAGAAACGCATGAAGGTGTGCGGGGTAGCCCACCCGGCCGCCTCGCAGATCTCCTGAAGCGAGACGCCAGAAAGGAGGGCCACCGAGGAGGCCATGCCCTGGTGGAATGTGCCCTCACGGCCATAGGTGAAGGCAAATTGCGCACCTGATAAGCCATGGCTATAGCCTGGACAATCCAATTGCTGATTGTCTGTTTAGATGCAGGCAGCCCTTTCTTGGGTGAACCAAAGCACACCAACAACTGGTCTGACTTCCTCCACTGAGAAGACTTCTCCAAATAAACTCTTTGAGCTCTGACTGGGCAGAGCAGGTGAAGTCTCCCCTCTTCTGCCGTCCCATGAGGTGGAGGATGGAAGGCCTGAAGAACCACCGACCGTGCCACACTAGACGGCACCTTGGGCACATAGCCCGGTCTAGGATGCAAGATGGCCTTGACACCGCCAGGGGCAAACTCCAGGCAAGTTGGCGTTATAGCCAAGGCCTGGAGATCCCCCACCCTCCTCAGAGAGGTGATGGCAAGGAGAAAGGCCACCTTGAAGGTCAGGTTCTTTGCCTCAGCCGACTCCAGTGGTTCAAATGGGGCCTCAGCCAACCCTTCAAGAACCACCGCCAGGTCCCAGGTTGGGACTCTGGAGTGAGCCGCAGGCCTCATCCTCCGAGCCCCACGGAGGAAACGTACAACCATATGGTGCTTTCCCAAAGGCCCAGCACCTATAGGCGAGTGGAAAGCCGCAATGGCAGCCACATACACCTTAAGTGTGGACGGGGTAAGACCGGCGGAGAAACGATCCTGGAGGAACTCCAGCACTGAAGCCACTGGGCAGTTAACTGGGTCCACCTCACGCTCTCTAAACCAAGTGGAAAACACATTCCACTTTAGGCTGTACAGTCTCCTGGTGGAAGGAGCCCTGGAGCTGAGTAGGGTCTCGACAACATCTGCTGACAGGCCAGCCTCTAGGTACTAGGTAACTCACATGCAGCGTGCGTGAGACTGAGACACTGAGATTTGTCAAAGAAACATGGAGGAAGCAGATCAAGAGGATCCACAAAGGACTTATGTTTTCTAAAGGGTTGTTGTTAACGTGATATTTTCGGGGAAAAAGGCGCGGCAGTCAACTAGAGCACTGCAGCACCAGTAGGCTACAGTTTAGAGGAGTGCACGTTCGCAACAGGGAAAGCATGAAGCTTACTTGACAACAACAGCTCATATATCAATATCGTAACGAATAGAAATAACCTTAAATAATGTATAGTTATCTGCATCTTTCCATCTCGTATAGTTACTTTTTAAACACGAAAATCGCATTCAGCATGACATTTAAACGGTTACCGTGGTAATGAACAACCTGCTTGTTAAAGTGAATGTATAATCCTGTATCTGAGGCAAAATTACTAAATATGTAGCACGAGTTATATATTTTTAACTCCAAACAATTGGCCACTGAACCAGCTGATAAAATCTTCCTTTGATTCGATACGTGATTACAACTTGACACGCAAATTAACTGATCGCATTTTACTGATGTAAAAGACGCGCGCGTGCACACACACACACACACACACACACACACACACACACACACACACACACACACACACACACACACACACACACACACACACTGAGAGGGAGCAATAATGGTAAAATAATGGTTACAAGGTGTGTATAATTTAAACTACTTAGTCAGCACTAACAGTAGCTGCTGTCCGGTTTTCATACTGCTGCTCTCCTTCTAGTCACTTCTGATCTGGATGAACTTCACACTTCTGAACTTCTCTTGATTAAATGTCACTTCCTACACAACCTTTTTTCCCTATTTATTTCCGCAAACATTGAACATAGGCTAAATTCTGATTTATGTTAATCTTATTACTAGTCTTCTCCACTAGATGTCATCCTCTTATTTACTGTACATAGCGCGATGTTACAGCAGGGACCCTGTAATTCATTCAGTCTAGGGCTGTAATCTCCCAGTCGACTAGTCGATTTATTGGTCGATACGTTCTGGCTCGACTAAAATTCTGATTAATCGACTTTTTGCCGCGTTAACCCTCTGAGGTCGGCTATCGCACGGGCGCGACAGTCTCGCTTTTTTTCTTATCAGTGCAAAAGAAACTCAAAATACTCTGTTGATTTTGATCTTACATATTAAGTGTTGTACATCATTAGATCCTGATAAGTGTCTATTTTTTTTCTGGATACTCACAATAAAAACAAAGTGTTGTGCTTTTCGCCAAATAAAGAAAAACAAACATGATGCGCGTTCTGCCTTCTCTCTGTCAGTTAAGTCCATTCTGAAACGCGTCCGAAAATTAACTGTAATTTCGCGAATACTTGTCATACAGGCACGAGTGTTTTTCCATAATGAAGCTTGAACTCTCTTCTTTTAAATGAATTAATTTATATAAAAAACTAATATTCTCAGTTTATGAAATCTGTATGAAAAGAGAGAGATGTCAGTATTTTTCTTTCCAGCTCATTATACCTTATTACGCGTTAATGTGCCACGCCCACGGAGAGCGCGCCGGTATTCAAACGCAAATGATCTAAGGCAAGCCATTCAAACATGCCAACGCCCACCAGCTGGATTATAAAACACATCGTGTTTAGTAAGTATCTTGTACTTACTTTCCTCACGCTGTGAGGAATAATACTATCTAATAACCCTGGAATAGAAGTGCTTCATTTCGAGCAACGGATCCAGCTGATGTAGTAAGTCATTTATTCTTAAGTGCTTTGTTCTAATCGCGATATTGAATAGTGTCTGACTGTAAACCGCAAAAAGACTGTTTAAATATGAATTGCGTGTCTGTGTGTAGGCTAAATGATGAATGAACGCCATGCCGGCGCGCGTGCTTTGTTTACTTCAGTTATACAGCGCGTGTCTGTGCCGTTCATTCACTCTTGCACCTACATTAGTAAACGTTATGTTTACATGAACACATCCAAACTATATTGCTATAGCCTACTAAGATGAGTAAAAATAGACTGAAATATGTTGAAATAAAATGTCTGCATAAGCAACAAGCTGCTAATTCACATGTATATACTAGTATATCATACACAATATGTTACGGACTAAATATGAATGTTTAGACAAGATTTTGTGATTAGTTTTGGGTAGATTATAAAGTTTTGACTGTAAAAAAAGACTACTGTCACATTAAATAGTTAAGCTTTTGTTCACCAATTTCTGCTCATAGTCAAATATACTATAGTATGATGTTTTGTCAAAAATAAAGTAGGTATATTGAATTATCAACTAAGATGTTATTATAGTGTTTGTTCCAATATTCAAACTAATGAATCCTTACCTTTTTTAATACGTATGATAAAATGTATACTTTTTACAAAGAAATACACTTGAAATATTGTTAAAATTGTAATTGTTGTTGTAATTGTAACTTATTTGTAATTGGTTACAATTTCTAATTGTAAAATATGTATATATATAGATCATTTCTTTTGTCCTTGCATTCTTTGGGATCCTGTGACACACCTGTGTGAAAGGGCTAATTAATATGCAGCTCATTATAGGGCTCATTATCCGGTCTTTGTCTTCTCAGGTGTGAACACGCCTCCTTGCATATTGCCTTTCCAAACAAAAGGTGTCTTATAAAATTTAAATCAATGTATTGTTTTGTGTAAATGATTAGGCAGGATGATTTTCAGATCATTTTGAAGCAAAAATTCTAGGCAACAACACTCATTAGTCAAAAGTCTTGTGGACACATATTTAGTATGTGTTTTGTGGCCTTATTTCAGACACTTTAAGTTTTAGTTTTTTCAATAACCATGCATAAGCAATATTCTCTCAAAAATACAAACATGTACATACATGTTGCTCACATATTACGGTAGCCCCGTTTGTGCTATGTAGAGTGAATTTACACCTTTGCCATTAACATGTTTATAAATAACTGAAAAAAGCACAAATGTCAGAGCATGTCAGAACACCTCAAGGACCCCAAAAAACCCATAGACCTCAGAGGGTTAATTTCATTACATTCATTTCATCACTAATTGCTAATGGGGGTGTTTTCAGAGCACCCCTGTTTCACATGTAACAGTCTGTCTTCAGAACACCCCCCTTGTTTTCACTTTTTTGGATTAGCCCAACCCACTGGAGATAGATTGAAGAAAGAACAAGGCATTGGTCTGCATCATCCATGGTGGTTTGTTAAATTTAGCGTTTAATTTACTGTCGGAGTAATCTACCATGTCAAAGACATCGGGAGTGTGGCAGTATTTTATGAAAATAGAAAATGGAAAAAAAAGTCGAATGCAAAGTTTGCAAACAACAGTTTGCATATCACAGCTCGACATCAAACATGGCATATCACCTAAAAACGGTAAGCTAACTTGTCTGCGTTGGGTTGCCCCGTCTGTTTTGAGTAGGCTATATGAATGAACACATCAGAATTGGCATAAAACATTAAAATATGCCAATTAGTAATACTCGTTTTATAACTGCCACGGGGTAACACCCGCACACAATGACGATAGCATCCCCCAGACCACGCTGGAAACATTTTATGGTTAACTTATATTATAACTTTTATTAACCATTTATTTCAAGTATTATTTATTGGATTTGGGCACTTTATTATTATGCTTATTATTATTATTATTATTTTAATTTTTTTTGGAGCCTAATGCGCAATTGCTGTGCCCACCGTTTGTATTTGTTTTGAGCCTATACTTTATTTTTCAGTTATGCACTTTATTTCGTTTCTGCTCTCGTCTTGATCTGGTTTGCTTAATAAATATTTTTTTTATTAAAGTGGACGTGTCTTGTGTGTTTAAGAGTAAAAGCTTTAAGTTAATAGTCTATTCGTGTCTCAACCATGAAGCTGAGCTTCAGCCTCGCTCTGTGCGAGGACATGCACAGAGCGCCTGAAATGATAGTGCCTGTCAGTTATTATAACATATGACAAAAACAATTGTCTAAATGATGTTGCATATTCTTCAACAGTTCTCGTGCTGATATCGCTAGTTGAAATAGTACTATTTTCGGAAATCATAGGCTATATTGCGCAAGTGCACGTGATGCAATGCTGTCAGAGCCGACAGTGTGTCATTTCAGTGCAAAATAATTAGGTCAAAAAACGATTTAATATGCTGCAAATACCCTACTAGTTTTTTATGTTTATTTTTTAATTCATTTAGGGGGACAAGGCTACCAAGTACTGCGCAGCTAGTTTTTTTTACGTTTTAGTCGACTAATTAGTCAAAATTTCAGGACTTCAGTCGACCAAGATTTTCTTTGGTTGATTACAGCCCTAGTTCAGAGCTAAATATGGCGGATGCAGGTGCGGATTTCAGCTTGAAAAACGTTTCGTACAGTTGAATGAACTGTCACGTCAGTGTCCCGATCGGGCCAGTGATGCATGGTTAAGAAAGTTTATCATTTGCATGTTTTTTTAAGCCATGCCAATTTAAGCATTGAAGCGCAAGAGAAATTGTGTGCGCACAAACCCGAAGCATGCACAGCTGCAGCGTGCAAATAATAAAATTAATTCCTCTTAAACGGACAAAAATTCACACAAATTAATCTCAAAATGTCCGCCTTTGGGAGTATCCAAGTAAACATAATCGGTTATGGCTTAAGTAAACAGCAGAGAAAGAGTACATGTCCTTATATCCCTGCTGTTGTCTGTGTTCTTATTGTTAATCTAACTACAAAAGACAAAGAACTCACTCCCTGCTCTTCACTGAATTAATAAATAAAAATTTCTGTACCTGAAAACTACTTTTAGACCTACCTGAAAAAGCACTGGTTATTTCATTTGTATCTTTATTTATTTATTTGTGTTTTTGCTTGTAGTTTAATTTTTTGTTATTTTTTTATTATTAATGATTATTTACTTGTTTTTTTTTATAATCTTTGAAATTTATATAAGACGTTTTAGCTCTGGTATTGAAATTGGAATCGAGAATTGGTAAATTTCACTGGTATCTAAAATTTTGAGTGTCATAACCTTATTTATTACTATACAGGGATATATGGGTCAGAAACAACAAAAACAATAGCTAACTATTTTATTCATTTATTACTTTCTTTTTGGTGGGCCTAGTGAAAATGGAATCATTGAGATTAGTGAATCGAATC
Source organism: Gila robusta (assembly GCA_030770095.1). Taxonomy (NCBI): domain Eukaryota; kingdom Metazoa; phylum Chordata; class Actinopteri; order Cypriniformes; family Leuciscidae; genus Gila; species Gila robusta. The sequence goes on along the minus strand of JAVALU010001949.1, from coordinate 521,252 downwards.
GAAAATCAAATCGAATTGAGATCTTATGAATCGGAATCGAATCTGGACAACTGAATCAATACCCAGCCCTTGACTCCGCTTTGTTTTATTATAATATTAGGACTTGTGAGGGTGCATAACTATGTGTATATATATATATATACTGTATATATTAGCCTATAACAAGATTCGCTTTAATTTATTTACTTTTCTGTTTTACTCAACAATACAAATTAAATGTTACACATAGTAATATAACTCTTAATTATTAAAAAAATGTATTACCGTTAACGTTACTTGCATTGATCTGACCAGACAGGCAGCCAATACCCTGCCATACCCAATTGACCCTTCGCTAAGCCCCGCCCTCCCTAGTTACTGTTGCTACGCCTGTCAAGCTTTCGCGCCTGGCACGTCTATTACAGTGTGTATGCAGCGGTGTCAGACATTCCCAATGAGATAATTAGTAATTTTTGACGAACATGTGAAATATCTGAGAGAGCAAGACAAAAGGGACTGCAGTATGCATTCGAGGGATATATCCACGACATAAAATGCAACCGATTAGAGAATAATTTCATAAAAATTGAAGCTAAAGCCTATAGTCCCAGCGCAGCAGCAGCCGCCTCATACGCAGACCATTCAAATGGGAAACACACAAATTGAGGAACGGCTATGTTCGTGCACAGCAGGGTACGTGAAATGTGAAAATAATCTAATAATTATAAATAGGGATGGGGCCGATCCGATCCAGTATCGGTATCGGGACCGATACCAGCGTAATTCACGTATCGAATTTTCCAGATCCAACCTGCGGAGATATCCGATATCCATGAGCCATGTCTGCGCTTTAACGTTGTCTGCTGAAATGACTCCAAAAGTGATTCCCGCCGGCTAGTCTGCTAGCTGGCTGCAAACTGTGGAATGGATTTCCTGAACGGAGGTGCGGCTCAATGAGACACAGAGACCCCCGCTCAGGAAATCCATTCCACAGTTTGCAGCCAGCTAGCAGGATAGCATTGAGCTGCCAACATGTTCGCTGTGTGGAAATCCTATGGTGGAAATACTTCACACTGGAAACACCGCAGCAGAGCAAGACAGCAAAATGCAATGTTTGCAAAGCCGTATTAATTAAACCATTGGTCTGTGATGCAATTTTGCTATTCGCAGTCCAGAAGAGAGAGAGAGAGATCTCTCACGCGGTGCCACAGCGCGCACAACACGACAGCCCTGCTTAATGAGTGACGACGGAGGACAGAATTAAACATTCAAACGTAGCCTATATGGTTACACTTTAGATCTGTGATATTAGTCTGATTTTATTTTAGATTTCGGCTAACAAAGATTATAGAATATATTGAGGTAAAACCATTAAAAACTACAGCCGCATTCTGTCTAGCGCAACTTCCTTCCCATCGCAGCAGTAGCCTACGCTGTCATTTCTCCTTAAAACTCAAACTTTAAGACAGAATCAGCACGATCGGTGATTGTTGTAAAATGCAGTCTCTACTGTTGCTAAATTGCGGGACGCTTTTAATAATAAAAAGAGCTATTAAAAGCACAAAAATCTGCGCAAGAGATGCTGTTCCCAATGCGGCGCGCGCTCCGAAACAGACCGCAACGAGACAAGCAAATTATAATTTGGGCTTTATGTGCGCGTCTAAACGATCAAATGTACACAAAAATATGTCAAAATGACCGGCTTGGAGATTAACTTAAACAGTTTATGTCTAAAATGGACGTAGTTATGGAAATAGTTAGGAGAAAATATTGTGCATCAGTAGACTATTAGATCTGCACTCGTTCTTAAAGGGGAAGCAGTCTAATAAACATGCTGACGATTGCGCCATTACTGCGAGTCAAACAACAAAAGGCAAAGAGAAAATCACTCACAGCTCTTGAATGAATAACTTTAGCTTTAATAAGCATAAATCTATCTATGATAAACTTTGCAGTGCTATTTTACTTTTGATTACTTTATTATAATTCTTTTTAGACCATACCTGAATAGTAATGTTAGTAGACCTCCCTGAAATTAAAGCACTGTGTAGGCCTGTATAATGTGTATCTTTGTTTAATTGTCTATCTTTTGTTTATCTATTGTTTAATATATATATTTTGTGACATGCATATACAGGTCCTTCTCAAAAAATTTGCATATTGTGATAAAGTTCGTTATTTTCCATAATGTAATGATAAAAATTAAACTTTCATATATTTTAGATTCATTGCACACCAACTGAAATATTTCAGGTCTTTTATTGTTTTAATACTGATGATTTTGGCATACAGCTCATGAAAACCCCAAATTCTTATCTCAAAAAATTAGCATATCATGAAAAGGTTCTCTAAACGAGCTATTAACCTATCATCTGAATCAACTCATTAACTCTTAATGGTGTCAATGATGGCCTTCTGGACAGCAGTCAGGTCGGCAGTCTTACCCATGATTGCGGTTTTGAGTAATGAAACAGGCTGGGAGTTTTTAAAAGCCTCAGGAATCTTTTGCAGGTGTTTAGAGTTAATTAGTTGATTCAGATGATTAGGTTAATAGCTCGTTTAGAGAACCTTTTCATGATATGCTAATTTTTTGAGATAGGCGCTTTTTAGAAATTATGAGATAGAAATTTTTTTTCATGAGCTGTATGCCAAAATCATCAGTATTAAAACAATAAAAGACCTGAAATATTTTAGTTGGTGTGCAATGAATCTAAAATTTATGAAAGTTTAATTTGTATCATTACATTATGGAAAATAATTAACTTTATCACAATATGCTAATTTTTTGAGAAGGACCTGTATACATACATATCATACTTGCCTGTAGAGAGGAGTTTATTTCAGCATCATATAAAATCAACAATAATGATAATAATAATATTAAAGCAAACACAGCTCTGGTATCGGAATAGTATCGGTATCGGCCGATATCCAAATTCAGGTATCGGGATCGGATCGGAAGTGAAAAAATGTGGATCGGTGCATCCCTAATTATAAATCAAACAGTTTATCCATAAATCTTGTGGAATAACACTAACACCGGGAGAGCCGCGATCGGATTGGGTTAGAGTTACTCAGTCAGGGGTAGTAGGCCGTCGATTAACGAAATGCTGAATGATATATTTTAACCCTCTGAGGTCTGAGGTGTTTTCTGGGTCCTGGAGGTGTTCTGACATGCTCTGACATTTGTGCTTATTTCTGTTATTTGTGACATTTTCATGGCTAAAGTCGTATTACATTGTATTCAGCACAAACTCTGCTACAGTAATATGTCAGCAGCATGTATGTAAAAGTTTGGAGTTTTAAGATAATAATGTTTATGCGTGGTTTGTGAATAAACAAAAAACAAATGTCACTGAAATAAGGTCATAAAACCCATAGTGATTATTTCTTCACAAGACTTTTGAAAATTGTATCACGTAGCCTAGAATATTTGCTCCAAAACTATGTGAAAATCATCCTGCATACTCATTTAGATAAGACAATATATTGATTTAAAATTTGTATGACGTGTTTTGTGTGAGAAAGCTTTATGCAAAGGGGCGTGAATCTCTCATTAATATGAATGCATTTTAGACCTGAGAAAGACAAAGACCCTCCCCTAATGGCCCTATCAGGTGCTATCAGGCCCGATCATTATGAGGAGCCTTGCACAAAGAATGAGGAGAAATTAAAAAAAGAATGGCTTTTAGATTGTCTGGATTTATTTACAACACAACATAATCCAAAGATACACAACAAAGGACAAAAAGCACATTAGTAAACACACTGATCTAAAGAAAAAGACTTAAACAGTCACAGACCTTTGTGCCATTCCTGAAACATAGTATCCTACATACCTGTCATGTCCAAGGTGTTTGACTTTTCATTTTACCATGTTCATGTACAGAGACTCATGTGAATGTTGAAGTCAGCAGGACTCATCCAGTGGCATCTGGTCCCTTTCTAAAAAATAAATAAATAAACACCTGTAAACATGTTGATATCAAGACAAACTATAGGGCTGCACGATTCTGGGAATACATTTTAGATTTTTCACTCACACACACACACACACATATATATATATATATATATATATATATATATATATATATATATATATATATCAGGGCCTGAATTTGGTTTTGGAAAATAGGGGGGAAATCCCCCTTTAGGTCATTCTTATGGGGGGGATTTTTTTTATTTGAGGGGGGAGTTTTTTTAGACAATTTTTAAAAAATACGTTTAGCTTGTATTTGTGTTTTTACAAAGGGGTAGTTTTTTTTAGTTTACACAACAAAAGGAAGCTTGATTTCAATCTTTGAATTAAACTGAAAAAAGTAGCACAAATAAATACATGAAATAAAGAGAAAAGTTTAGGTCTAACACTAGTATTCAGAAATACTACAGAAACGGAAAAAAGTAATCAAATGTAAAATAACACGGAATAGTCTTTTAGTCCTGTATAATCCTGATTCCTTACAATGTCAATTAATGCTATCTTTTGTTGTTTTATACAATAATGACAGACACATTTTAGGCTACTCTCACTTTAAGAGCTAGTGCACGGATCCATTAAGGGGCCGTTCACATGTTGCGTGTAAAGCGCAGTCCGCGCCACTTTCTCCTCTTTTAAAAAGGGCTCCCTGTTGCTAAGCAATCATGAGCCATGTTCTCCATGAAGACGAAGACGTTTCAGCAAAAGATGAGCGCGCAAAAGACGTAACGTGAACGGCCCATACTGTTTTCATTATAGTGTCACATGCATTTTCTTTTTGTATTATTTTTTTTAAGACATAACCGATTGTTTGAGAGGATACTCCCCAAGACCGGAATTTAGACAATGTTGTGTGCTTTTGACCGTTAAAGCGCTATAATTCGCGAAAAAGAACTCAGTTTTGTTACTCACAAGCTGTTTGTTATGCGGTTTAAAATCGCTTGAATGTTTAAATAGGTAAGACTTAAAAAGACGCACAAATTATAAACAATAGTGACGATGCAATAGCCCCGATTGTGCAAGTGATATTTCCATCAAATGTCCCGACTCCTGAAACGCGAGAGTCTAGAATCACCGCCTGCAGCTGCAGCGCGATTGGCTTGCCTTGTGCAACCTATTTTAAGAGACAGAGAAGACGCGGCATTGGCAGAATCACTCATATAATCACATAATCTGTTAGGTTAAATTTACTCATAGGCCTACATGCTAGATTGAATGAATGTTTGCGGGAATTTCCCGCATTATAAACGCAAGACCTGCGGGAATGATTAAAATGATGCTCAATACCCGCTCAAAATAATTTTCAACATTGATAATAATCATAAATGTTTCTTGAGCATCAAATCATCATATTATACTGATTTCTGAAGGATCATGTGACACTGAAGACTGGAGTAATGATGCTGAAAATTCAGCTTTGATCACAGGAATAAATTACGCTTTTTACTATATATTCACATAGAAAACAGCTGTTTTACATTGAAATAATATTTCACAATATTACTGGGTTTGTTTTGTATTTTTAATCAAATAAATACAGCCTTGGTGAGCATAAGTGACTTCTTTTAAAAACATTAAAAATCTTACCGACCCCAAACTTTTGAACGGCATGTATTTTGTAAATATATATACGAACACCTAGTTTGTTGTGCCTTGTATATAGGCATGTGTAGGGCAGCATAAAATAATAACAATAGCCTAGATAGCAGGCAGCCTATAAATCGTTAAAAATGAACACTTCAATAACACTACACTAGACAAACATATATTGTTTATCATATGTTACTTCAAATATTTCTATTCGTTATGAAATGAGATGAGTTTGGCGTGAAGCCTAATGTGTGGCGTGTTTTGCTTTTCAAACACACAGCATGACTCAGACCCAAACTCAGCGCGTGCAGCGATCGAGCCGCTCCAAACTATGAAACATTATTGTTACATTATACATCTACATTTGAGCAGATATCCACAAACACAGTATTTAACAGTAAACACAGGTCTAAACATTAAAATATTCACCATATTAGAATAAACACTCATACTAGCATACTTGTATCTCATTTCATAACATTTTAGGCTGGCACCAGTTGAGTAGCTACAATGTAAAGTTTATGCAACAATAAAACACTTACTATTATGTCTCTTACCTTAAAAATTGTTCTCATAATCAAAACGTCTTCTTCTGAGGTAAATCCAAGGTAAATCCACAGCACAAACAGTCTTCCAAACTGATGAAAAGTAGAGAAATACTGGAGTCGCTGATTCTTTGTTTCGAGCTGATGAGGGCGTTAACAGCTCTGCGTTCCTTCACGTGGATCATTTGAATGTGAACAGCTCACGCGCGTGGGGGTGTGGTCACATTAAAGTTAATGAGCTCGGGCTGGAGAAACTGTACATGTCGTTGCTTTCATACGGATTTCTTAAACTGAGAATATTTGTTTTTGATATGATTTACTTAATTTAAAAAAGGAGACTTCAAGCTTTGTAAAGACATTACTTTCATGTGTGGGTGGCAAGTATTGGCTGAGTTACAGATCATTTTCTGTCGCGTTTCAGAGTGAACTTCACATTGAGAGAGAAGACAGAACGTGCATCATGTTTTCTTTCTTTATTTTACGAAAAACACAACTTTTTGTTTTTATTATTAGTGTACACAAAAAAATAAGACATTTAACAGTTTTTAATGATGTATAACACTTGCCTGTATGACAAAAATCGAGTTATTTGAGTTTCTTTTGCACTGATAAGAAAAAAAGCCGGCGCGATGGCCGACCCCAGGGGGTTAAGTACTAGTGCAAAGTGCCCGTGCAAAATGAGTTTTTGTGTGTGTTTTTAGTAATTGTTGGTTTGGTGTGTTTGAGTGCTCATTGTTACAATTAAACCGCAAAAGTTCAGTGACATTTTTATTTGTGCATGGTAGAAAGCAATTACTGATACTGACATACAATAAATATGGAAAATTGAACTACATGATTCAGGGAGCAGCTACACATTGAACTCGAGAAAACGCTGCGCTTGAGCAAACAGTTTGTGAATAGGCTACTACAAATGATGGCCGTGAATAAAATGTAATATTCAGAATAAAGTAAACAGTGTAGCTGACTTAATGTTTTGCTGACAGTGTGTTTATGTCAGAATGTTTATTTTTAAACCACAACCTTCTAAGTGCTTCTTTTACCGTTATATTTAATGATATCTTTTGCACAGTGTTGCCAACTTAGCGCCTTTGTCGCTATTTTTAGCGACTTTTCAGACCCCTTTAGCGACATTTTTTCAAAAAAGCGACTAGCGACAAATCTAGCGACTTTTTAGACAAATCTCAGTAACCTCCAGATGTTGCCAGTACTTTCCTGCGAGCGCGAGGTCTTGCTTTCTCCCTGCCGTCACTCTCTCTAGCTGCGTCTACCTTGTTCAGTGAATGGCTGAGACGAGCAGCAGCACATTCATGTGTTGAGCGTGCGCCAGTTTTTTTGTTTTTCCACGGACTTGTCACATATCTGCTTCTCTTTTGTTTTATATTTAAAGAGTTTTGTTTGGCCATTTTAATTTCCTTTATTTTCTTGTGCTTATTGTAATAGGCTACTCACTATCACAGAGCTTTCACCCAGATCCCGAACTCACTCAATTCAGATAATTTTACACATATAAAAAAAATTAGTCATTCACTATATCATAGCTACTTGTTCTATTGTCTGACAAAAATAATATAGGTAATGAGAACAGCTTTATTGGACATTTGGCTATATTATATTATACTAAAATAAAGAATGTGAGCATTAATTTAGAGAGAAAACACATTAGGCAGGCAAGTACGACGCAATGACGTCATGAATATGCTATTTAGCGTATGACGTCATCTAGCGACATTTAGCGACTTTTAGGGAAGGCGTTAGCTACTTTCCTTTGGATTAGAAATGCAAAAGCACTGTTGCCAACTATTTTCAAACAACGTCAAACTTGGCACTGCACTTACTTGTGCCCGTAGCAAGACACCTGACAAGTTTGAAATCCATTGGACTAACGGTTCGAGAGATATGCGAATAACAGACACACAGACAGACGTTCCTGTAATTTATAGATAGATGTCAGTGAGCCTCCGTCTTGTCTTTAGGCTTGCTACGGTAGTCGGTGTTACCGGTGTTACACGGTGTTCAGTCGCAACACCGGTTTCATCACTTGCCCACCACGACACCGCAAAAAAAAAAAGGTTTAAAGCGTTAAATATATTTAACGCAATTACGCAGTATCCGGTAAGTCCTGCCTATTACACACACGCGCACACACACACACACACACAAGCGCGCGCGTGTCAGTATCGAGTTCTCTTTCGTGATTTTCATTACGAATAATAACAAACCCACCATTCCGGCCATTCGCAAAGACCCGCCCCCTTTAGTTACTGTTGCTATGTCAGACAAGCCACCATGCCGCTCTCACGCCACTGTGGCTGAATCCGAAATCGCCCCCTAAACCATCAAATAGGGTGTTATTTGAGGAGATAGACATTTTTAGTGGTGTCCGAAACCATAGTGGACGTTATTGAGTGCACTTATTCAATCCTACATTGCACTGCATTAACGAGTGTACAGCTTATGTAGGCTACGCTCAACGGCTGTCCGAATTCGCTCACTCGTTTTCATTCACTCCTTGAAGTGAACAGTATTAGTGAACTAACGTAGGGAATAGGCCTAATTTAGTGAATGAGGGTTTAGGGGGCGATTTCGGATTCAATCCATGTTCTCAAGCAGTGAAAAATAGAGGACACTGACAACGCGCTGACAGACAGGACCGAGCAGGTAATATTTAATATAAAACAAAGTCTCAACTTTCAAATTTGGTCAGTCAAAGTAAATTAAACAACAAATAGGCCTACCGTTTTGTGGCTCTTTAATGTGTCGTGACAGATTACCTCAGTTAAAGCCAAGTTCAAATCCGACGTTAATCTACTAACTCTCCTGACTGCTTTGTCGGACAAAAATGGTGGATTTTGATTGGTCAGATCGCATGTCAATCAAACTCCCTGCGAAGGATGAATTGACGCTAAATTAAAAGTAAAAGTGAAGTGCACGCTGCCGCACCAGCTTTTTATAAGCGATGTAAAAAAAAAATTGCTTCGTTTTCAAATTAGCGCCAATTCAGGGCACAATAACCGCACCATTAGGCATGCCTGTGCAAATGCGCGCATTTTACATTTGTCTTTAAAATTACCATTTAAAAGCCCCCGCCGGTGATACCGGTATTACCGGTGTTGTCACACGTCGATTAACCGGTGGGAAAATATCCTCACCGTCACATCCCTACTTGTCTTTAATCGTCTTATTTTACGTTAAAATATATGCATTATGAACAAAGAACGGTCATTATTTCCAACTTCCAAGCAATAGGTGTTTTTGTTAATCCTGTCGAAATTTAGTTGTGAATGTGGTCTCCCACACTGCTTGATCCACGCACATAATTTCTCCCCTTGGCTTTTAGATTTTCGGGAAGGAAAAAAATTCCACTCCCCCGTCCAAACTTTTCGGATACCGGGAATCAGCACAACGCTTCGGCATGTTTCCCTCGCTCGAAAGCTTGCCAGACCTCCCGCGCCTAGTTACGGTTGCTAAGACACGATTGGCCAGTGGCGGTTTTCGGGCGTGGCTTAGTGAAGGGTCAATTGACTCCCTTGATTAAAGTACATTAAAACAGCGGTTCTCAAAGTGTGGGGCGCGCCCCACTGGTGGGGAATAGAGACGTGACAGGTGGGGCGCGCCAAACGGGAGGAAATTTTCCTTTTTATGCCTTTATATCTTTATTCGTTGATGGCGAGTCCGCATCGTCAACTTCATCTTTGCAGCGACACAGAAAACACCAGTTTATTAATAAACAATTAAATGTCTCCTTGCTATTTTTTACACATTCATAATCATTACTTTGCCGGTTCTTTGTGGCAAGCTTTATGCGCGCGCTCGTGCGCTTGAGTGCGGCAATATAACGCTCATTATCCTGTATAATCTATTTAAGTAATTAAATCAATATAAAGGGGCGATTTGTCCACTCATGGCTTAAATGAACAACTACTAGTCGACTAGAAAAAAACTTTAGTCGGAGGCAGCCGTTATTCCACATATTTTTGAACCAGCAGCCATTCTGTGTTGAACGCGCGACCCTGAGCGGAATGAGCGAGCAGAGCGGAATATTCAGAAATGCGCTCTCTCCGCTCACATGCTCTGACCGGAACAAAGGAATATTAAAATAATTAATCATTAGTTTATATCTTATACACTGCCCATTTTAATCCCATACCAAACACAGCATTATGTCTATTTTAATATGTGTAATATATAAAAAAAATTATTTCACGTTTTTAAGTACAATATTATGTTAGACCACAGCCCCCAACCAGGGGGTGCTGATGCTATGACGAGTGGCACTTTTATTTCTTTTCTATTTTTGAACTTGATACAAATTTTGACACAACTGCCCTTTTATTTTCTCTATTTTTGAATTCCATGCAAGTTATGACACAGCTGCACTTTTATTTTCTTTATTTTTGAACTTGCTGTTATTTGATGTAGATAGTTAGTTTGTATTTAGATACAACTTGTTACTAAAATGTTACTACTTGTTACTTCAATAAATTGGAACATTTTAAGATTGTTGCGTATTTCATTAGCATTGTGTTGGGGCGATGGGGGCAGGTGGGGCTTGAAAATTCCCTCTTGTCCAAAGTGGGGAATGACCGAAAAAGTTTGAGAACCAGGCCCGGATTACCCATTGAGCAATATGGGCACGGGCCCAGGGGCCCATGCGCACTTGGGGCCCAAGCGAGGGGAATAATTTTTTTTTCTTTTCTTTTTTTAACATTTACGATAACAGAGCATATATTTGCACTACGTGCCTGTCTTTTGAACGAAAAGACACTTATTGTTAAACAGCTACTGTGGCGTAGGGCGTAAGGCGAGAGGTGCATGAAGCTTTTGACGCGTTCGACCCGAGTTCGAATCCGCCTTTTGCCGAACTCGCTCTTCTCCCTTTTCCCAACACATGCAGGTACTGGTGACACGTACGCGTGCATTTGAGCAACACTGGCAACAAAACTAGCACAATACTAGTGTAATTGCTAAATAAGTTAATTGCCATTATGAAACGTTTTAGAAAAGTATGAATTAGTAGAGAACTACAATGCATTCTTTAATTCCCTGTCTTATTCTGCCCTCTGGCATATCGAAATTAATACAAACCTTAACATAAAGAGACGGACAGTGTTATTAACAGACAGTAAAAATCATACTAATAATAGCCAACTATGTACAAAAAAAATCTGATGAGCCAACTCAATGCGTTTAATTACACGTTAAGCATAGCCGAATACACTCAAATGAGATTGACGCAGAAAAGACGTCAATAAATGCACGCGTCACCTGCTACATCCTCTTTGTTGCATGCGCAAATTATGATCACTAATACAAAATTAAAAATGTTATTCACAAAAATGTCTCTATTTGTACAAATTGCTGCACATTCGTTAAATTCTGAATTTTGCACACATAAGTTGAAAGCAATTTGTTTGTGGATAGTATCCTAGAACTGCAACATTTTCAGCCCCTGGAGAGCTGAGGAGTAGAGGACAGGAGAGGAAGAGAGAGATAGACAGGAAGGAAACATTAATGGGTGTGTGTTCGTGTTTGTGTGTTAATTATGGAAGAATTTGATTCATATAACTGGATTGGTAAAGGTGAGGCACTATGTGCTTGCTTAGTAGCTAGTTGCTCGCTAGAGGTGTTACCAGCAAATAGTATCTAAAAATTCAAAAGCTTGATTGTGGGGGTTGAGGTGGGGTGAGGTGAGGTGAGGTGAGGTGAGGTGGTGTGGGTTGTGGGGCCCTAAAAGACATTGTGCCCAGGGGCCTCTGAATTCTTAATCCGGGCCTGTTGAGAACCACTGCATTAAAAAGCATTACCTTTTCACTACAACCTCCAAGAATTGACTCAAATTAATATATTAAGGCCTGAGGAAAACATCTTAACTTAACGTTACCTCATACAGAGCCACTGTTACTGCTGCCAGGCAAGTCATGGAAATAAACGTGTTCCACACACGAACATTACGCTGCTTTGGAGAATAAACAGACTCCTCATCCTCCAGCTCCTTAGCTTCGTGCATCTGCAACAAGATCTGAGCTTTAATCTCTGACACAACATAAGAGTAACGTTAGCTACACTAATGCAGATATCATTTTAGAGCAGTAAGAAGAGAAAAAGCTATCGCTGTCTATAAAAGTCGACAGTCAGTTCAGTTTTCTGATTCTGAATTCAAACCAAGTGACTACTTAAAACCTTTCCGAATCAAGTAAAAACAACATAAACGTATTTGGATATAACTGTTATGCTAAAAATTAATTCATTTTATCAACTTTACTTACATTGTATGCTTGAAAGTCGTCGATTCTTCACATCTCGATCGGTAGTTTCCGTTGAATCCGTTGAAGTTGGATGAACGTCAGCGCTTACGTCACACGACAAGCGGGAGTGCACCCGAAGAATGCAAAAATACACAAAATATATATTTTTATTATTTAGGATTTATTTATATAGAAAATAGTGAGAGTTAAACGTTAAACATAACATATTTAAAATGTAATAATTGTAATGTATGTTGTAATCTACAAATAATTAAAATAATATCTGCTATAGGCCTACTACTGCTAATTTTAAATAATTATTAATAATTCAAATTTATTTGTATAGCATCTTTCACAAATATTAGTGTAAAGCAACTTTTTCTCCTGACATTTTCTGTGAACCTCCTAATGCTTGCTTGCAACCCATGGAGTCCTATAGGCCTAGGGAAGTTTTATTTAAAATTAATTTAAATACGAATTAATTTATTATCTTCAAGCCTGATCGTTCTGATCAACTAAAAATGTCAACTTTTTCAAAGATTAGGGTTTTGACCATTACACCCTCTTTGTTTTTTTTTTTTGTTTTTTTTTTTTTTTTTATAGCATCCATACCATTGGCTATATGAATTACCCCATAACATCCATATGTGTTCCTTTTCCCTAAGTAAAAATGACACAAAATATGAGTGATATGAGAATTTATTACATTAACATGCAGATTTATAAGAACTACCAAAAAGTGTAATTAACAAAAAACAAATACAAACAATGAACAAAAATAAAAAAAAAACTTCAGGAGCCTCCTCAAGTATGCGTACCCTAAAAGAGTGACAGACTGACAGAAAGAGAGACAAAAAGGGGAACCGACAATGACACGTAGATCTCAGACTTTTAGCATGAAAGATAACTCTAGTAAATGTTAACATTTGGAACATACCATACCATTTATGCTAATTTACACAGACTATTTAATGCTGTTAATGTACATTACACAAAAATGCATAATGCAAATAAAAAAATAAAAAAAAACTCATAAGGGTAAAGCTGCAATATCATCACAAAATCATTATTGTTGATTATTTCTCCTGATGTTGTAATAGTGATCATTACTGTCGATTAATAGAATGCTTCTGGAAAAAAAGCATGTCATGTTCTGGCTACAGACGAAGCCAAAAGAACCGTTTATGAATTTATTAGAAAATCAAGACTTTACATTAGTTAGTTTAGTAGCTGTCCTGCAGAATGTAGATCCAAACAGCTCCAAAACACCTGCCTGGAATTTTCTAGTAATCCTGGAGACTTTGAGCTGATTCAGGTGTGTTTAATTATAGGGTTAGAGCTAAAGTATAGCGCTATGTCAGCCAACTCACGAGTATACCTTCATTATAAATAAATATTACTTCCATTTTACAAATGGGATCCTATTTGTATAACGGACACACGCACACAGCAGCCATTGTAAGTCCACAAAATCGAAAGTGCATGAATTGTGCCATTTGGGACAGGGCCCAAGAGTGTAGGCCCGTCCCAACTCACACTTAATTCATAGCTTTTTGTTTTTTTGCATGCATTTTTTTGTTTTTTTTGCATAGTTAAATAAAACCTGTAGATTTAGATCTTTTTTGCAATTTTATTTTCTCAGATAAAAACCTAACCAAGTTTAATGTTTTGTTATTCCCTCAATATTAAGTATTTTCCTCATATTTTGATGGTTTAAACATCATTTAAACGTTTTTTTAAAACAAATATTCCCATCACACTGCTGTATGAGAAGAGTACATTTTAAATTAATAAAATGATACGTGCAGGCCTATCTTACACACACACACACACACACACACACACACACTCACACACACAATGACATCTCCCCCCGTCGACTGATTTCTAAGGCCAAAACAAACAAAAAAACAGTTTCCTCAATTTCAAAGTTCATCTCAATATTTTTGGGGGGGAAATTATACACACACTCTTAAAATTAAAGTTTCTTTATTGGCATATATGGTTCCATAAAGAACCTTTAACATCCATGGAATCTTTCCATTGCACAAAGGGTTCTTTATAGTTGAAAACGGTTCTTTAGATTATTGAAAGGTAATTCACACTAAGAAGAAATGGCTCTTCTGATCACTGAAAGGATCTTGAGGGAACTATATGGAATCGCTGAGAAAAGCCCCTTTTGGAACCTTATGTTTAAGAGTATATTTCAGATATTTGGTCGACACGCCCGCCTTTAAGATCTCTTTTATCATCCTCTCTGAGTGAAGGTATGTCGAATTTTTATACAAAACCACATGTCCTTTCGCCAGAAAACTACCCTGTGGTAAACATAACTTGACGATAGTTTGACGTTTTGTTCAACAACATAAATTACACACCCAAATTGAAAACACAAATTTTAAAGCAGTTATGTTCATTTTTAAAAAATGTAGGCCTACGTTTTTAAAAAGTTTCTAGATAAGACAGCTTGGTACGTGAGTGTGTGCAGTGTGCGTTTTACAACGAAACGTCAAAGTATAGTCATGTTATGTTTACCACAGGCTTTATTTTACTCATAAATCGAAAAAAAAAACATTATAAAATGAAATCCCATAAGAAAATATAGAGGGAGCGGCGAATTAGACTTTCGGGTTTTGAAGTCATATCCGCACCACTCTGTAGACTGAACATGTAATAAGCATGCGCATGCCGTCACTGTTTTCAAAGATTTGCGTTTTTGTAGTTTACACAGACACGATAACTGTATCCTTTTCAAAAACTTGCACTTTGAATCCCATTTCCAAAGCTGAACGCCATTGCGCAAATGAATGGCCAAAAGCCATAAAAAACTTTCTGTTTTTTGTTGAAAACTGGCCCCTGATTGGCTTGAGTAGACAGTGTGGACTCCAATGTTGATTTGATTGCACACTTATAAACACTAGATGTCGCCTTGGGGTTCTAAGCATGCGTCAAAACCGCCGCCATCATGGAACAGGGGTCTTGTCATAGGAAGTAGCTGTAACGCTGAATTCATGGATGATGCCGGACTTTTGTGCTGCGTATGGATGTTCACACGAACGAAATCTAAAAACCAGACAGCAAGGGATTACATTCCACAAGATTGTGAAATTTTGTACATTTTTTAAAATTTCTCTGGACTCCATAATAAATACATGTCTGACCGTTTGAACGAACCAAAACAACTAGAAAATTGCATTCATGACGTGATTTTATTTCCGTTAGACCTTTTCCTACATTGACGCTGATGAGGGGCTCCCCTGTTTCAAGATGGCGGCTCTATTGACGCATTGGTTCCAATGAACTGCCGTAGCCTAGGCGACATCTAGTGTTTATATCTATGGATTGCACATCAAAATCCACAAATACAAAGCCATCCACAAATACACAGGAAGTCATTCACAAATTAATGCCAGTCAGAGTTGTGTTTGTGACATAAAAAACTATGTGAATGTTTTTTATTGGCAAATTTCATTTTTTGTGAATTTAATACATTTTTGTAAACTCCTAAAGTATATTTGTGGCTCATAATCTATTAATCTGAAATAAAGGAATGATTCTACCCCCATAGGTAATGTCACATAGCCTACATCAATCACTACTGAATGATTCACCAGAGCCCCAAGTCAAAAAGAGAACGTGCAGTCCTGCATGAATCTTTTTTTTTCTTTTTTTTACCGTAAACCACCGTGTATATAACCTGATCTTTTGTGTCGTGTTGATCTCAGATGGTCGACTTTAGGGGGAGTAAACCTCTATTCTAATTCTGTGCCTCGATTAAGATCCAGCTACCTGCATTTCATTTGGACATAACAGGATCAAAACAGTAAATTATGCCTAAACGTTTTTCTCGTTCAAATTATCAAGGCGCAGAGACGAGTCAAGAAAAATTATTATCCTTCATCTGAGTTTACATGTTACACTTTTGATGCCATTAGAGATTCGTCGACTTTTAATATGAAGATTGGTTGTAGTCAAGTATGGATCAGATGATAAAATGCTGTATTTCACGCCATTAAATGCTGTTTGCTAAATGTTTTTCCTGATATAGCGGATCGTCATGTAGTTCTGGAATGCGTGTGCGCGTTTATTAGAAGGGTTGTGAGCGCGAGTGGAAAGTGTTGGGTCTTCTGTACGTGGCAGCGACCAAAATCACTGCAAACCCTCTGAAACAGTAGAGGGGTGATTATAAAACTCTTTTACTGGGACTGCCCCATCACACTTTACTTTCAACTCAAAACGAGGTAAGAGCTCATACATGTTTAATGGCTTTCATCTAACTCGATGTTTTGATTTGTAACAAATCTGCATGTCATGCAACAGCATTGACCTAAACCTCTAACATTTCACCTTTATATAACCCTTATTACAATGTTTCTTATTCTAACGTTATACGATTTTTATTCAGAGTAGGCTACTGAAATCAGTTGCATGCACGTTTGAAAGTGCAGCTTATCAGCAGCTGGTGAAATGTAATGTAAGCGGTGTTTTAATTAATGTAAACCCTGTAGTAAAATAAGTGTGGATACGTTAGCCTTAGTACTGCTTTATATTTATTTTCATTTCTTGAACACCTTAAATACAACGTGTTAGGTTATATATGTGTAATATAATATAAATATGAGAATATACTGTATTTATTTCACTTTTACTTTTCACTTTTTTTTAATTCAAGGCTCACAGTTAGCTGCTGTGATGAGTCTAATTAATATGAATAAATATTATGTACTGCATTTATAAGAGCTAACATCTGTGTCTGAATTCAGCTGAAGGTGTGAAATAATATATCGTTTTATTAAGTGTTGGTAGATTTTTGCTGATATTCTGCAGCGGCTGAAACTCAAGGCAAATCCTCATGTGGTGGACAGGACATTTTCTAGAAGATGTCGTCATCGCTCTTGTGCACTGACTTCAGAAACATTTGAGAGTTTAGAGGAAGTGTTGGTTTGCTCTTAAAGTGTATAATTAATCTTTTTCTAACAGTACGCTAACATTATTTGCCTTGAGTCAAATTATTTGGTTAACATTGGTTTATTCATCTGAATTCCTAACTCTGTTCAGATGGAGCATGCAGATCATCGGTAAAGTGGGAATTGTGTCCTATTTTCCCACACGGAGGATCTTCAGCTTCGTCCAATGACTTCAGCATTCAGAACCCTTAAGAAGGACCATTAGCACAAACAAGAACGACTAAAGAGTCAAACACAGCTGTGTTTACATGACAGGGAGTTTACTTTTAAAGTAGGTGCGAAGACAATCTGAACTCCAGATGTTTCAAAAGTAGATTCAATCTGACTGTGTATTACTGTTTAATTAACTATTTGCCAAAGTGCTTGAGTCAAGTTAAGAGTTAGTTCACCCAAAACTGAAAATGATCCCATAATTTACTCACCCTCAAGGTGTATGACTTTCTTCTTTCAGCCAAACACAATCACAGTTATATTAAAAAAATATCCTGGCTCTTCCAAGCTTTAAAATGGCAGTGAATGGAACCTTAGATATTGATGCTCAAAAAAGCGCATCCATCCATCATAAAAGTAATAGGATTTTTAATAGGAAAAATTTTGGTAGGAGTTTTATACATAATCTTCACACAGATTGTGTTGGAATTGGATTTTGACTTCCTGAATCTTAAAACGAATGGAATCGTGAGGTCTCTATAATGAACTTTTTTAAGAGACTTGTGGATTCTCTCTGTGGTTTCCATTTCGAGTTTAAC
This sequence comes from Gila robusta, assembly GCA_030770095.1. NCBI lineage: Eukaryota > Metazoa > Chordata > Actinopteri > Cypriniformes > Leuciscidae > Gila > Gila robusta. Next base: position 503,195 of record JAVALU010001949.1, on the reverse strand, counting down.
CAATTTCACCCACGCCCAGTTAAACTGTTTCGCTCTGGCAGGTTTTATGCTTTGACTGTAATGACTGGTCATTAGCTAAAGGAATTGGTCACATTTGTACCAAAAAGTTTGTTGTTTGTGACAGTATCTAATTCCACTTCTTAAAACCATAAAAAGTTTTATATATATATATATATATATATATATAATCCATTCAGTGGCTGTTATCTATATTACATCATATTTAAGTATTAATAATTTATAATAAATAAGCTACTTGACATGTAAACTGTATTCTGGTGAATGCATAGTATACTGGCACCATTTCTTGGTAGATTTAGAAAAGTGTTTGATCTGTAGGTTTTACCCATTGCTTTGAGGTTGCTTTACTGGCCTCGCGTTTGGTCCCTAGATATGAATCAGCAGGTTCCTTCTTCAATTCAGCTCACTTGTGCCATCAGTTCTTATAAATATAATGCATAGAACATGCTTAGAAACTTTTTGAGTCAGACATCAAGCTGAATATATTGGTCTCAGATTTTACTTAATTTCTTTCCTCTATGCAAGTTGAATTGGTTGCTGTATAAAAATATATTTTTGTATTGTTGCTTAGTTACATGGCAAGTTTTCCATTCTACAGTACACAAGCACAATGTTCTATGTATCGTTTCTGGTCATACTCTTTCTTTTTTTTTTTTTATACTGTTCTTCAAGAAAAACTTTGCAGATGTTTCTTGACCCATTTGTGGTTAAACACCAGAGCTTTCTGCAGTCTATTCTCTGACTTGGCTTAGTATTTATTGTCTGCCCTCAATAGTAAAAAAAAAAAATACTTAACATGCATATGTGTAGACTTGCAAGTATATATATGCAGCCTTGGTGACTCTTTCAAAAACATAAACATTTTTTAATATTTCCAAACTTTTTACCAGTATTGTGTATATATATTTAACATTTATTTTGACAACCTCAGCAATGTTCATTTAAAGACTATAAGTCTAATGGGAATATACAGTACATCTGCACATTTCTAAAATGTCTGTTTGATTTTCTTGTAGGTTTTGCTTGGCGATGGCAACACTTCTGGGGCTAACGCTGTTGACTCTGTTCTTCTCTTCACCCACGCAAGCAGAAATTTTCACATCAATCGGTAAATTTCTAAATAAAGTCATTCTATTTTGCAACTGAACTTGCAAAGACAACTGTTCTGTGAGTAAACCATTGGATGGTTGATTTCCCCAAACCGTGGCAATACTGTGGTTTTGTAGTGCTATCACAGTGTAGCTGTTTGTTTGAGTTTGTTGTCCACCCCATCACAGCTGTGTGTCTGCAAAGTAGCAGATGAAGGGAATGTTTGGCAAACATTACTTTTGCAATTCCATTTGGGGATACTAATCTTGCAGATATTACACAGTGATTCTTTAATGATAAACATTTCAAGAAATATTTTCATTATGCTATAAAACATACTGGAAACTTCCTTATTAGTCTAAAAATGGCTTCTATTGAAACCAAGTTGCCAAAACAACAAATTTTCTAATCGCAAAGCCAGTGACTAAATGGTCAACTTAACACTGTTCCTCTTAGTAGCATGTAAATCAACTGTTATTTAGGGGCCAAGCCCCAAAGGGGCTGTAGCCCCTATTGTTTCCGTTAGTTTTATGCTAATTATTCCTCCCCAATAGAAGTCTATGGCAGCCCTATGAACCGTAAGTAGGAAAGTAGGATTATGAAAATTGGCACTCTTGTAGTGATGGTAATGAATAGTAATCTGACCAATGTTAAAGGATTAGTTCACTTTTCAAAAAACTTTTGCTGATAATTTACTCACCCCCATGTCATCCAAGATGTCAATTTCTTTCTTTCTTCAGTCGAAAAGAAATTAAGGTTTTTAATGAAAACGTTTCAGGATTTTTCTCCATATAATGGACTTCAGTGGGAACCAGGTCGGTTCAAGTTCCAAAAGAAACTTCAGTACAAACTGCAAACTTGTTCAAATTGCTTTAAACGATACCAGACGACGAATAAGGGTCTTATCAAGCGAAACGATCGCTCATTTTATAAATAAATAACAAAGTTTAAGTTTTATAAGCTCAAACGCTCGCCTTGCTCTGTTCTGTGACGCAATCCTGTTCGAACTCGTTCATCAAAGTGAACAAATCTTTTTCCGAGTCATTTGGTTCATTCGGCGAAAGAAACGAACGAGTTGATTCGGAAAAAAGATTTGTTCACTTTGATGAACGAGTTCGAACAGGATTGCGTCACAGAACAGAGCAAGGCGAGCGTTTGAGCTTATAAAACTTAAACTTTGTTATTTATTTATAAAATGAGCGATCGTTTCGCTTGATAAGACCCTTATTCGTCGTCTGGTATCGTTTAAAGCCATTTGAACAAGTTTGCAGTTTGTACTGAAGTTTCTTTTGGAACTTGAACCGACCTGGTTCCCACTGAAGTCCATTATATGGAGAAAAATCCTGAAACGTTTTCATTAAAAACCTTAATTTCTTTTCGACTGAAGAAAGAAAGAAATGGACATCTTGGATGACATGGGGGTGAGTAAATTATCAGCAAAAGTTTTTTGAAAAGTGAACTAATCCTTTAAGGGTCTCTAGGATCAACTCCATATCGCCACCTCCAGTTAAAGAATTCACATTTGAAACAGTTATAACTTTTGAAACCCTTTGATCTAGAAAAAGTAAGCTTATTACACATGATTCCTCTCATCATGCTGACCACATTCAACATCATTTATTAAGACTCCGCCTATTACAGTAGTAGCCATTTTGAAAAGTACAGTATTCCGTTTTTTCACTACTCATCCTTCAAAATTTGTCTCAGTTCTTACGAAAATTGGCAGAAATGATCTTTGGCACAGAAATGAAATGACTGAATGGAATTTCAATACCCACTGGTCCAAAAAAAGTTATGATGTTGTGACCTTAACTAGGTCGACCCAAAATTGGTTCAGAGGCTGTATCTCAGGGAAACTTTGATCAATCAAAATGAAAATTGGTATGCTTTTTTGGAACCATGATCTAGGAGGCCATGCCAAATTTGGGAACAGTGCCACTGCCACCTCAGGTCATGAGATCTGAAAAATTAGCTATTTTTGCTAATAACTTTTTAACAGTTTGTCAGAAAATCTGTGCTCATTTCCCATATGGCGGAAAGTCCAAATACTTATATGCCAAGTTCATATAATACTTTATTTGACTCTCTATTGAAACTGTTTTTTTCTGTCATTTAAAAATGTTCATCCTCACCTTGAATCTCTCTTCCATATGAAAACAAAATGCTCTCATCTCTGAGACACATTAAGCTTAGTTACAGAATTTCCAAACAAAAGCACGTTTAAATTGTTTAAACCATTTTTACCGGAACCATTTTACCAATGTTCTGTCATTTTTTTTAAGAACTTACAGATATCAACATCAACATACAAAGAAACAAAAAAAAAAACCAAAGTATTTTCTTCTTGAACCCATTGACCTCATCATGCTGATCACATTCAACATCTTACATTAAGTAGAAATAATTTGTAAGAATACAAAGTATTTACTTTGGTTTTTAAAGTTACTTTTAAAGTTTTGAAACCAAAGTATTTTTTAGCTACATTTGTAACCCATGGGACCATTGGAAGGGCTGCTTGCAGCTATATTTTAAATTATGATTATATACAGAAAGCAACCAAGGAATGCCTTTAATCAAGACTTTATCTGTTCTACACTTTCACCAAAATTCCCATTCAATGATGCAGTTTATACTGGACAATGCAATGGGAGTAGATCTAAATATAATGCAAGAATCAACACTTTATATTATGTCTCGACAGCTGAAATATTAAAAAAGTAAATCTTTTCAAAAGTGTTCCACACTTAATACATATTTCATGTGGTAATATATATCCCAGTCATGGCTGGCTTTGCTGAAGGATGGTAAAGCTTGATGGTAAATAAATGTCTCTATTTTTCTTATGGTAAAATTTTTCCACTTCCTTTCATAGGCCAAATGACAGACCTGATATTTACAGAAAGAGAGCTTGTCAAATCCCTGAAAGAATACATTGAGGCGGAAGAGTTGAAACTTGAAGCTGTGAAGAGGTGAATCTTTAACTAAAATAAAAAATTTTGTATGACTTCATGTGAACCCATGACTCATTTATGTTTTTTTTGGTGCCATCTGCTGGCTTCAGCTGGGCTAATAAACTAGATCTGTTGACACATGCATCCACATCAGACCCCGAAGGCTTCCTGGCTCACCCGGTGAACGCCTACAAGCTGATGAAGAGACTCAACACAGAGTGGTCGGAGTTAGAGAGCCTGGTGCTACAAGACCCATCAGATGGTACAGTCTATCCACCTTTTTCCTAAGCCCCATGATGCATGTGCAAATTATGGGAGTAACTTCTGTTAAACTGTGAACAGTCAGTGAAAGGTTTGCTTAGTGAGATGACATTATTCTACTTACCCTTCAACCATTGAACATGTAAAGGAAATTTGTGTCCGCATCATGTAACAGGTTGCATTAATCAAAAATGTTCATTAACTGGAACATTGAGTGATAACATTTTCGTAATTTTGACAGACATTAAATGTAGTGCATGCTTTAGAAAGATTCCAGTAAACACTGCTAATATGGATTTGGGAGGCGATTACATTTTAAAGCATCCGTGTGAATACAAACCTGGAAAGAGACATAGGATTTGGGGAGAAAAATAAAAGATTCTTAGTGCATTCCAGTAAATTATGGAATATATTGTGAATTAAATTGGGAGAGCAGGCCAAAAATGCTGAGTTTATGTTGTCCTTTTTCATAATGTTACTGCAGAATGCAAAGGTAAAAAAAGAGAAAAGAATCAGGAGGAAAAGAATACAGCGACTGAAAAGCTTTTCCACAGATATTCTTGTCATCCCACGTCACATTAAAATACCAAACATTATGTTATTCTCATTATGTTAACAGCTCATTCAGTCAAGCTGACGGATACAGATTATTTGTAGCACAACCTTATGATTTGAAATAATTTGATGTAAATTGAAATAAGTCTTTTTGAGTGGAACTTCCCCAAATTGGAAGTGACTCTCATAATCTAAAATGTAGTATAGGCTCATCAGGAAAAAGGTGGATACGTTTATCACAAAGATGTCGTGGTAGATTGACCTTGAGAAAGTTGTTGTGAAGAATCATATAATCAAAGAAAATGGTCTGGAAGGGTCTGCAACTTTATGATAGTTTTATGTATTTTGACATACCATGATTTTGTTTGTTATGATGTACAGTTTTATCTTTAACAGTTTTGGCTTTATTTTTAAGCTTCTTTTTGAGATGCGACACGCTGAAGAAAACGTTTAACATGAATGAATGAATATGGCATTTATATAGCGCTTTCATATGTACTACTGTACACCCAAAGCTCTTTACAATCAAATCAGGGAATCTCTCCTCAACCACCACCAGTGTGAGCATCCACTTGGATGATGTGACGGCAGCCACAGAACAACGGCGCCAGTGCGCTCACCGCACACACACACACCAGCTATAGGTGGAGAGGAGAGAGAGTGATAGAGCCAATTCGGTGGATGGAGATTATTACGAGGCCATGATTGCTAAAGGCCAATGGGTGGAATTTAGCCAAGACAACGGGGTTACACCCCTACTCTTTACGAGAAGTGCCATGGGATTTTTAACCTCCACAGAGAGGACCTCGGTTTGACGTCTCATCCGAAGGATGGATATGTTTGATATGGATATGATGGATATGACGGAACATGTTTGAACCAAGGGTGCCGCACAAGTGCTGAAAAGTGAAGCCAAAGCATCTCAATCGCCTCCTGGTGGCTGGTCCCAGTATAGGTCATAAAGCCCGCCTCCCCATGAAGTAACGGACGCAATGGAAACTAAACAATCAAATTACACTTCAAATACATTTTTTTCAAAGATGTTTTCTGTCATTTTAGGTAGTTTTTATCACGCTGATTTAAGTTTAAAGGATTAGTTCACCTCAAAATGAAAATTTCCTAATAATTTACTCACCCCAATGCCATCCAAGATATCCATGTCTTTCTTTCCTCAGTGGAAGAGAAATTGAGTTTTTTGAGGAAAACATTTCTGGATTTTTCTTCGAATAATGGACTTCAATGACAACCACCATTTTGAAGTCCGAATCAATGCAGTTTCAAAGGTCTCTGAAGTGCTTTAAAGGACTGTGCACGATCGCAGCTGAGGAGGAGGGTCTTATCGAGCGAAATGATAGGTCATTTTCAAAAAAAAAAAAAAAAATATTCTTTTTAACTACAATTGTGCGGATTGAGCTGCAACGCTAGGAACTACGTCATCATGTTGAAAGGTCACGCTCGGTACTTCCGCCGGCGCTGGCGACATCGAGCGTGACCTTTCAACATGATGACGTAGTTCCTGGCGCATTGCTGATCAGCTCAATCCGCACAATTGTAGTTAAAAAGAATATATATATATATATTTTTTTAAAATGACATATCGTTTTGCTAGATAAGACCCCCCTCCTCAGCTGCGATCGTGCACAGTCCGCTGAAGCACTTCAAAGACCTTTGAAACTGCATTGATTTGGACTTCAAAATGTTGGTTGTCATTGAAGTCCATTATTTGAAGAAAAATCCAGAAATGTTTTCCTCTAAAAACTTAATTTCTCTTCCACTGAGGAAAGAAAGACATGGATATCTTGGATGGCATTGGGGTGAGTAAATTATTAGGAAATTTTCATTTTGAGGTGAACTAATCCTTTAAGTGTTTGTTTTTTAAAATAAGTTTGGTCTTAGTTAGTTATTTGATGCTATAAAAACGGTAATGTGACGTCATGATTGACAGCTGTGATTGATAGCTTCTCTAAACAAAGTAGTCACTGAGGCACCAACAGACTTTTTGGGGGATTTTCGGGAGGAGATTTGAGCTTCAACTTTAATTTCTACATGTCCATAACTGTTTATTTCACACAGTAAATTTTGTATTAACCGTTTCGTAGGAGTGAGGGCGGCACCTTGATATCGCGGCTTTACTTCCTGCTCACTACTGTGCAGAAGCAGGTCCCAAGTCTGTGCAAGATGTCAGAGCCATATTAGGACTTTGGCGGCTTCACTTTTCACCAATGGAAGAGAGTGAAGGGGCGTCATCCGTCCATCTTTTTTACAGTCTATGGTTTGAACTGGTGGAAGGTAGAGATTCCAGACCAGGTCAAATATCATTTAATATCATTTAAAACACTTATAATAATATAAACAGTTATATATATATATATATATATATATATATATATATATATATATATATATATATATATATATATATACATATATATATATACAAGGGGTTGACCGATATTGATCTCACAGCTGAATTTGACAAAGTCTGCAAGGTTTGAGCAATGAAATGTTTATTAGATATTCAAATATTTGTTTAAATGATATAAATGTTTATTTGCTGAATGCTGATGGTAAATGAGAAAGTATTATAGTGTTTGCCTTTTTATTACTAATAATATAAAAGCAAACGCTATAATAATTTTCCGTTTACTTTCTTTGTTTAACAATTCTATCTAATAACATATTAGTTAGGACTGTTAAACAGTAACGTTACGTAAAATAATGAAGACTTGTCAGGTTCAAAATAAAAGTCCCGCTTCTGACACATCGGCCAAATAGAGAAACTTATTGCTTATTACGATATTTATAAAATGTCAAATATCAGCTGATATATCAGCCTTTCCAATATATCAGTCGCCCACTGATATACAGTATACACTACTGATCAAAAGTTTGTAATCATTAAAGGGATAGTTCACCCTAAAATGAAAATTATCATTTACTCACCCTGGTGTTGTTCTAATGCCGTATGCCCTTCAGTCTTTTATGGACCACAAAAGGAGAATTGTCTATATAATGGCAGTGAATAGCGACCAGCATCAAGCTTTTTAAAAAAGACTCAAAAGTATCACAGAATGATCCCATGCAACACATGCCATATATTCCTAGTGTTCTAGGGGTATACGATAGTGAAAAACAAAACAAAACTGAATGTATTATTTAACGAATAATTATTCTTGACTTTGGCCGTTGGGCTTCTCTGCACAGCTGCACGACGTGCACATTTGTGAAACTCAGTTCACTCCGTTTAGCTCAGAAAAAACACAAGTCGTGAGAAACCAAGATTAACAAAAATGCAACATAAATACAACTCAAACTGCAAATCTGCAAGCATATAGTACACTCATATACACTATATAGCAAGTCTCAACAGCCTGATTGTTTGTGAATAGAGTCAGTCACTGCAGCTGCTCATTTATTTTCACTCTCACCCTAATGTGAACTTGTGTGAGCATGTGTGTGTTGCAACATGTTGACACGTGGAGTACTTGAGAATGTTTCCACTTAAAATAAAAGTCAAGGATAGTGTACAGCCAGCCAGTCACAGGAAGTAACCCTGACAGGGAGATCAGGACCCCAACATTAAGCAGATTATTATGAAATGCATACATACTCTTGAGTTAAAATCTCTTTATAATGTGAGAAGAAAGATCACCAAGTGGCATGCAGCCGAGAGACATGCAACTACCACAGCTGGAAAGAGCAGGAAATCAGTCAGTTATACAGTTAAACTCATTATTCAAAAATATTTGACCATATAATACTGCCATTGGTGTACTGTACTTGATTCTCATTGGGCAAAGCACTGTGTCATTAAAAGTAATCAGTTTTTCATTCTTAAATCTGTTTTTTTTTTCTTCGGCAAACACCAGATACCTTCAAGCCATGTCTAATAATAAAAACACCTCCACAAAGCTCTTTTTTGTCTCTCTCTCTTTCCCTCTAAAGGCTTCATATCAAACATGTCAGTGCACAGACAGTATTTCCCTGATGAGGAGGATGAGAAGGGAGCAGCCAAAGCGCTCATGCGTCTGCAGGACACGTATAAACTGGACTCGGAGAGTTTCTCCAAAGGCAAACTGCCAGGTCAGAGGCAGCACGCGGGTAACTCACACTCTTGTTTCGAAATCTCTTTGTGTTCATTTTATACAGGGCTTGCGGTCAGTGGTTAAAGTGGGATTTGGTAGGTGGGGGAACCCTCAAATTTTGTGTAGGTGCAACAGGGAAAAATGACTCACCGTGGGACAACATATTGAGTATCGTGGTATAGCAATACTTTTTGGGACAAGAGTGTCACTGTGGCTCCACATTTCACAATACTTATTTACTTGATATTTTAATGGTTTTATTTTGGTCCATCAACACTGATATGATGACGATACTATGTTCAAATTGCTGAACACTGGGCCAAAAATTGAGTCCTGGCATTGTAGCCACATCAGCCCACATTACCCCCCACCCCCCACAGCCATGTGCATTTAAATGTGAGGTAGTTAGGGGGGTTCGGGGGCATGCTCCCCCAAGAAAATTTTGATTTCTCTGACCTACATATGTGCAATTTAAGACTTTTGAAGGCCAAAAAAATGGATAATAAATAGCTTTAAAACCATGTCAGTGTGCATTAGATTATTTGTCAATACCTGCTCTCTCATCTTAATCTTTATTTTTCTGTCAGTCTCCTTATCCTGCCGTATTTCTTCCCCTCCTAAAGCTGAACTTTGACTGATAGTCTTTTCATTTTCGTCTGTGTCAGTGAAGAAAGTAAACATAGGCTCAACTGATGAGTTTTATGAATCATTTTCTTGGATAAGTTAATTTACTCAAGGCTACCAGATCAGCATTGCCAATAGGAACCTTCTACAAGCTTTGGAATTTGAAAAGTAATTTTAAATAATACAAATTATAGGCTACGTTTAACGCAGTTAGTGGAATTGGCAGACGTACCCTCAGGCATGCGTTGTGGAAACGCGTCAAAGCATTCTCAGGTATAAATATGCAGCATTAATGCACGTAGGTGATTTTGAACGAATATTTAATGTCGATAATGGTTACATAATGTTAAAACTAATCCTGCTATTGATATCTTTGTAAGACTGCCGACCCTATAGAACAGTGGCAAGGGAAAACAATGTCCGGCGAAATATCGAACATTAAACTAACTTTACCGCGCTCAACCACCGTGAGTGCATTTCACGCATTTATAAGCACTCGCGTTCAGCGGGGAGGAAGGGAGGTTGGTCGGCCAGTCGGTCCATCTCGGGACCAGCGAGATTCGTTGAGATTAATGAATCTATTTATTTTTTTATTTATCTGAGGTGCCGGAACACAGTTCCGGTCCGTTCCGGCCCACTTTAACCCCTGCTTGCGGTGATAAAACTCAACCCATCATTGCAACACTTTAAATGGGGAACTCAAATACACCCTCACTATCAGTGCAGTGGGTTTCTGAGACTTCCATAGGGTCTTCGTTATTTCCCCATAGAACCGCTTGCGGGAAAGTTATGAAATTTGGCACACTGATAGAGGACAGTCTAAACTGTCATCATAGTAAATTTGGAGTCTCTAACTCAATCCCTCTATTTTTAATTGGAATTGTACCTTGTTTTGGTAATATGGCATTATATTTATCTATCAAAACTAAGAATATTCTTTGTTTTGCTCGTTTCTTTTGAATAAGACACGTTCAACTGTGCGTCATTCTGTGCTGTCTGTGAACAAGCCAGAAGTTTTAGTATGTCAGTGAATAACCACTTACCATTTGCTTTATGTAAATTTTCCTGAAAAGATAATATGCTAATAAGCCAGATTTCCAATATAAAAGTCCAATATCAAATCCTTACTAAGTCCTATAATAAATGATGTGATGTTTTGTCCACAGGGGTGCGCTACAATGCTCTGTTGACGGTGGATGACTGCTTTGACATGGGGAAACTGGCCTACAATGAGAATGACTACTATCATTCAGTGCTGTGGATGCAGCAGGCGCTGAGACAGATGGACTCGGGAGAAGACGCCAAGACGACCAAGGCTGATGTTTTAGATTATCTTAGTTACTCAGTCTATCAGATGGGGGATCTGCCACGAGCCATCGAACTCACCCGACGCTTGGTGGCCATTGGTAGGCCATTGTCTCTCTCTCTTGGAAGTGTAATGTCCAAATAAAAGGCACATTAAAAATAATTTTATAATGTAATTTATATAATATTATAAAACGGTTAGTTCCAGTCCTTGATTCTGATTGGTCCATAGTTGTGTTTTATTCACAATAAAACACAGCTATGACCGCTTCACCCAACAGTTTTATGTATCACTACGCAACCACTCTTAGCAACGTAAACATATGTTTGTTCTCATTAATATTGTTCATTGAAGCTTATAGAGTATTGTGAGTGAGCGAGTGTACCTGCATTGACAGGAGATATAGCATTTTCTTTCAGGTCAGTCCTATATTCGTAATAAAAAAAATGGCCCGACACACTCGTTTCAGTTGTCAGTTGCGTCTTGCTTCTCTGTGTTCACAAGTTTCAGTCCTTTCAATATAAAAGTCTTCTCTACTGAATGACTCACTCATAAAGTATTTGCCGCCATCTTAAGGCGTAGTAATGTAACTACTTCTGTTGCTGTTCACGGTCAGGGACTATTTTTTCCAGCGGAATGAAGGCTTTTAGTGTTATTACTTCATGAAAGTTGCATTGATACATATTTTTTGGCTTTAATATCTGTATTGTGTGGTAACCGTTTTATAAAAGCTATAAGGTACTTGAGGCTAGTGATGTATCGTGAATAAGTCACGGCTGACTCCGCTTCGAGTCGTGCCTAACAACACCCTTCAGCCGTGACTTATTCACGATATAGCACAACCTCTTGTACCTTATTGTAGTGCTGGGCGATTTAATGAAAAATTTATATCTCAGTATTTTTCAAAATTATACCGGTTTCACAGTATATGACGGTATTATTTTTTTTCAAGCATGACTGGGTGTTATCCACACTTTCTACTGATTGAGAGAGGAGATACTGCAGTAGATTGACTTAGAATGCCCTATTTTACTGTCATGAGTGAATATTGTAGAAGAATCCACACTAGTATTAATACAGGTTTGTAAGGCCTCACAAAATGACGTGGTTTACAAAGAGGTCCAGCAGGAGGCGCTCATAAACGCTGCTTTATCAGGAAAGATAAAGAAAGGTTCAGTTGAAATAACATCGAAACTTTTCTAAAGACTGTAGGTTCACTTCAGATACATTCATATAAAAACACCCGCGCCGCGTTTTGACTTTGAAACGTGCAGTGCTCATATATTCAACGATGTCAATGCCAACCACAAATCGATTTTCCAAAAGGTTGTGTTGATATTGTGAACCAATGTATGGGAAACACTGTAATATAATTTGACAGCTATCAATTATAGTTTAACCGATCCATCTTCACTGTCACGCTCAGTAACACACACATCTGTGTATCACCAGTGCAACAGTGAAAAGATCCTCTCAAACAGTGTTGCGTTCCCAACGTTGTTAAAGCGACATACACCGATATTGCGGTATAATAAAAATTCATATCATAACAAAAATAAACACTGGTATTCGGTATGAACCGGTATACCGCCCAGCACTACCTTATTGCTTTGCTTACATTATAATTAAATATTATATAGATTATAAGGAATATATCCTTAATACCAGATACATTGTTTGGCTGTATTTCTTGGCTGCAATGCATCATATTTAAAAAGTAAACTAACCATCGCGATTTATGCGTGTCCTATGCTGTGTGTGTACGTGCAGATCCCAGCCACCAGAGGGCAGGAGGAAATCTGCACTACTTTGAGCGTCTGCTCTCGAAGGAGCTGAGGGACATGGGTCGCAGCCAACAGGAGCTCGCAGACGAGAGGCCCATTCAGCTCGACACTTACAAGCGGCCCAAAGACTACCTGCCCGAGAGAGAGGTGTATGAGGCGCTGTGCAGGGGAGAGGGCGTCAAACTGGTGAGCACTCGTGCATGAGGATTCGGGAAATGTGATTACTGAATTATTTGCACTTAAGCACATTTTTTGCTTTCGTAAGCTGATGTTATTCAGTTATTTACAGTGTCTCATTTTTCAAACTGTGTTTATTGTGTAGTATTGTGAATATATTAGTACACTACCGTTCAAATGTTTTGGATCAGTAAGATTTTTTTAATGTTTCTGGAAAAGTCTCTCATGCTCTTATTATTACAAATGAATATAGCTGTTTTCTACTTTAATATAGTTTAAAATGTAATTTATTTCTGTGATGGCAAAGATATATTTTCAGCAGTCACATGATCCTTCAGAAATCATTCTAATAGGATGATTTAGTGCTTAAAGGGATAGTTCTCCCAAAAATGAAAACTCATCCTCATTGATTCCAAACTCGTAAGACTTTCATTCATCTTCGAAACACAAATGAAGATATTTTTGATGAAATCTGAGAGATTTCTGTCCCTTCATTGACAGCTACGCAACTACCACTTTGACGCTTCAAAAAGTTCATAAAGAGATTGTAAAACTAATCCATATGATTTGAGTTGTTTACTCCAAAATTTCTGAAGAGACATAATTGTTTTATGAGGAACAAATTGAATTTAAGCTTTTATTCACATACTGTATATTAGGGGTGGCACGGTTCACAAAACCCACGGTTCGGTTCGTATCACGGTTTTAGGGTCACGGTTTTCGGTTCTGTACGGTTCTTGTTGTTATTTTTTCTTTTAATCTTTAACACTCCAGAAATGTACTTCAGCATATGATATAGGCTATAGCTTAATTATCCACAATTCAGGATACAGTATTAAAGAAAAAAAGTATATCATGTAATCATGCACAAACTGAATTTGACTTGAATTTAAGCACATTATTGAGACCATCTCTGAGGAAAGCTAGGTGACATTTTGATACAGCAAGAAAGACATTGATGAAATGCTTTTGTTTATTTGGCAAAAAAGGAGAATGTGTATTGCTATCTCTACAGGGACTTATAAACATTTTGTAAGAGCTACACTGAAGTTGACAGTTTGATAAATGCAAGTTAATTTTAATCTTTGTGTGCTAAAAATGCATATCTTTTAATAGAAAAAGAGAGGAACTCTTAAAGCACTATCTTTTAAATAAGTCAAAATATGTTACACATAATTGCCTATAATGAGGCTATAACAATAGCAAAGGCATAACCATAAAGTGAAACATAAGTTCAACCTCAACACAAACAGTATCAACAATGCTTCTATTCCCTGAGAGTGAGGATACATTTTTTTCACTTGAAATTAAAGTGCAGTATTTGTAAACATATGACTGGAGTTCTTATCTAAACTTGGTGTCACTGTATACATTTAAATATCATAGGTAACATGAAATCCAAAATGTTCCCACACGGACTTATACGACGCCAGCGCATCCTCCAACTCCGGTTAGCCTTCCTTATATCTCCCACTTGCCATTTCTATACGTGACGAGACCTGCAGCACTCCATACTCCACTTTTACTGTCTATAGGCTTGTTCGACTTGAACCGGCGCTGCACAGACCGATCGGTTTATGACATCAAAGTACCGCGAGAGTGATTGAAAAGCATACGGAGCCGTTGCTCTCGCGGTACTTTGATGTTATTCATCGATCGGTCTGTGCAGCGCCGGTTCAAGTCGAACAAGCCTCATATGCATGTCCATTGTCATGTCCACACATCTCTTATTTCGCGCGAAAAGTAAACACACTGTCTGAGGTCACGGGCACGAGGTTACACTGCGCATGCGTCGAACCGTGCGACGCACACACGCACCGAACCGAGACAAGCGAACCGAACGGTTCGGATGTTTTTTCATGTACCGTGCCACCCCTACTGTATATGTATTTTAATGTTTTTTCTTTTTTCAGTGTCTTGCCCCATATAATTCCATTTATCTAAATCTAATTTAAATCTTTTTAAATTTGTATGAACAAGTTTTGATAAATTAAAATCCTTCTAATAAGCTGTAGGTTCTTTTTAAATGTCTCAAAATCTTAAAATGTTGGGAAGCTTTTTAATGTAATCTTAATTTCCCAACAGACTCTGAAGAGACGTAGCAGACTGTTCTGCCGTTATCAGGACGGCAACAGGAACCCGCGTCTGTTGCTGAAGCCGATGAAGGAGGAGGATGAGTGGGACAGTCCTCATATCGTCCGCTTTCTGGAAGCCCTGTCTGACGAAGAGATCGAGAAGATCAAGGAGTTAGCCAAACCCAAGGTCAGTGTTAAACCAGTAGACCAGTTTAAAGGAATAGTTCATCAAAAAATGGTGTGAAGAAAAATCACACATACCATTTGTTTTACATCAAATTGTGATGTGACATTCTGACAGTCACTGCCTCCAGTTTGAAGAAACTGACTCAGTGTTGATAGGAATTATACAATAAAGAGAAATGTAAATAAATAGCAATCATTTGTTTTAGCGAGTTGAACAAGATGCTGTAAAATGACAAAACTCTATGAGAACAGTTGATAACCATATTAATTGAAAACTATTTACAAGCCGTTTGAGCCAAACAAATTTAATGTTCTATCTGTTATTATAATCTATAAATCTAACTTTTTTTGGTCATTAGAACATAAATGTAACTGCACCATTGTTCTCCTATAGTAAACCCACTAAGCTAAGAACGTCACACAAAAAGCATTAGCTGATTTAATCCTGAACTTTACCCACTTACATTATTTTCATTGTGAAAACAAACTGGGCAAGCTGAGAAAAATTAATTAGTCTCTGTATTAAAAATAACGTCTTATAGACTTGCTGCATTGACAACCTGAGACTTTTTCAAGGATTTTTACAGGTTTACAGTTAAGCAAGCCCATTTCTTTTTGCCAGTTTATGACATCTAAAAAAACATGTAAAGCTTAAACTTTTACTTTCGCTCGCTTTTACTACTTAATATTTTGTCATTTCAAATCTGTATGCTGTTATTTTTTCTGTACAACAGTAGCAGTTCATAGTGACCATGTCTGTCTAACTCCAAAAATGAAAAATTATTTATTTTCAAAGTATTTCCTCTTCACAAAAACTTTGCATTCGCTTACTACTACTAGGCCTACAGGTGACCGTCTATGTCTGAAAGCTATGAATGCTGGGTTTGACTGGAATTAAGATGATCAGTGAACAACTACTGAAGTTTTGATCTGTTCATCACACATAGAATTAAAAAAAATCACAAAACTGGTGTGGAATGACACATGGGTGAGTAAATAATGATAGAATTTTTATTTTTGGATAACTATCCTTTTAAGTTTTGTAATCTAGTTCCCTGTGCTCAGTCTCTGTGAAATGTGAAGAAACAGAAATATTCTGCACATTATTTTACTTTATTTCGGTTCAGTCTCAAAGCTAATAATGAGTTATTCTCTATAGCTTGCGAGGGCCACAGTGAGAGATCCTAAAACCGGCGTTCTGACGGTTGCCCATTATAGAGTTTCCAAAAGGTGAGCACATCTCATATACATCAGATCATTTAATTGTGTTCATGTCTGGCTTTATTAGAACATAGGTGAGGTAACTAGGGCTGGGAGATTTGATGGTAGAACTGTTACCCGATTTTGCCATACCATTTATATTACATTAGATGTCAGTGCTCTAAGTGTATTCTACTATAACCAGCAAACCATCTTAAGCTTGTTTAATTAGCTTGTTTGTAATGAGATTCAGCCGTTTAACATAGTTTTGTCTATTAGCGGTTTTGTCATTATTGGTTTCTGTTCTGGTGTGTCTACAGCGCGTGGCTGGAAGGAGAAGAGGATCCAGTGATCGCGCGGGTCAATCAGAGAATAGAGGACATCACTGGATTAACTGTGGACACTGCAGAACTGCTACAGGTGATTCATACAAAATACTCCATTGACTTCAGTCTCACACCATTATAATGTAGAATAGGTATCCTTGTTACAGTGTAATTATATAAATACGTGCTGAGTAATATTAGTCAACATGTACTTGCTATATAATTCAGATTGGGAATGTAACAGGGACACTGCAAAATAAAGAGTTTCAGAATAAAAAACTTGAAACAATAAAATTGTACACGATATTTCTCAATGAACTGTTTTAATTAGTATACAGCCTCCAGGTATTTAAACACAAATTGAAACAGATGTTTTGGGAATGATGCATTACATTGTGGTAAATGGTACACTAGTGCAAGGCACATGATTTGTTGTTTGCTTATGTGATAATGAATCTGTTCTGATTCGATAACAGAATCTTCTTATGAATTCTGTTGCATCTTAGGTTGCTAACTATGGCGTTGGAGGTCAATATGAACCACATTATGATTTCTCAAGGGTAAGAATGGCATTTCTTTCAATTATGTGGCATGATATTTCACACCAAAACAATCATGGGCATGTGCATGAAGAAATATTAGTAACAATTTTTCTCTGACAATAAAGGAATTCTATATTTCAATTTAATTCTATTTTTTACTGTCAATTGACACACAACATCAATGTCTCATCTTTATTCATAGAACATTTGTTTAGGCCCTTTCCAATCTTGGTTGGGAGAAGTAACATTTCATTAGAAATAAATAAAGAATGAACAAAGTGAAATTAAATTAGGTGTACGTTAAATTGTTTAATGTTCATTGTCAGCCACAGAAATGTTTTATTAAGAAGGTTTATTATTATTGCAATGTATTTTATATATATATATATGAGCAGTATCACAGGAGTAGCAGTGAGATATGGCTGTATATCAGCACGGCTGTGATTCAGGCTGAGTGCTGTAGGTAATCACATCTGTGCTGATATACAGACATATCTCACGGCTACGAGTGTGATATTACATTTATACAACAGTTTGACGGCACACGTGTGTAAATAAATAAGAACCAACCAAAAAAAAACTCTTGTGCAGAACTACTTCCTTCCGCCACGGATTCAAATCTGCACAGCCCAAGCCTCCGTTACTTATTCTGAAACATCACTTCAGAACTAGTAACGAAGGAACGTTGAGTCGTTTCATTGAAGCTTAATGTATTATGTGTAGAGTATTATGAGAGAGATCGACTAAACGAGTGTATAATCTGCATCTGATAAAGCATTCATTCTTCAGGTCGATGCCCATAATATTCTATTCATTATAAAATATCAGTTTGAATGTCCGCTGAGGAAAGCGATATCTTTGTCTTTGGCAGCATTTAACCCTCTGGGGACCAGAAACGCGCCGGCGCGTTTTGCTAGTTTTTTTTCACATAGCAGAAAAATAGACTTAAAGTACTACCATCATTTCTGTTCATATAGAGTTAAGAAATATGAGAAAATAATCTGTTAAATGTCTACTTTTTTATGTGCCCACATATAATCGAAATAAAATATTGTGCTTTTGTAAAATAAAGAAAATAAACAGGGTGTGCGTTCTGCCTCTCAGTCACCGTGAACTTTTTTTCTGGAGCACGTCTCTAATCTTCAACAAAACTCAGCAAATACTATTCACCCAGCTATAAGCAATATATCTTTTAAATCATTTGAGTTTGTACTTTTAAATGATCCGATTCAAAACTAAAATAAATATTCTCCGTTTATGTCATCTATATAAAAAGAGAGACGTGTCAGCCGGTCTAATTATCTTTCTCTCAGCTCATTATTCTGGTAATGTGACACGCCCACGGAGAGCACGCGCTATTCAGACGCAAATATGTGAAGCAACACATTGAGACGCGTTAACGCCCATAAACTCTGAAAACACACTATATTTTTTAGTCAGATTAATCTACTGTCGTCTTGCGCGGCTATATGAGGAACAATCCTGGGACATTTACCTACCTCAGAACAAGTGCTGGTTTAGCCTATTTTCACCACGAAGAGGAGCAACAGATTCAGCTGAGAAGTGTAAGTGTTTTATGCGTGTGCTTTGTTCTAATCGCGATATAGAATAACGTTAGTGTCTGTAAACGGAAAAATAGCATACTGTTTAAATGTGAATCATGTTTCTGTGTGTGTGTGTGTGTGTGTGTGAATGAATGAATGAATGAATGAACACACAGATACGCACTGTTACAGACGAAATAAAAGAAAACATTTCGTTGACTAGTCTAAAATAGACATCAAATAAGCTTTTGTTAGGAGTTTCTGCTCATATGTTAAATATATAGTATGTTTTGTCAATAAACTAATCAACTAAGATGTTATAGTGTTTGTTCCAATGCAAGCTATATCAAAATAATGAATCCTCAACTTTGAAATATGTATGATCAAACTAAGACATTTATGGAAAAAGACAATTTTCTTTTCAAGATGTTTCCAACTCTAACTTTGAACTGAAATAAAACCATGTCTATATGGTGAAGGGTGTGATAGAAGTGTCTAGACGTATGCACCCTGTATTTTAAGATTTTTTATTCCTCTTTTTAGTCAACTTTAGCATGAGTGTGTTCACTTATTCTAAGCAGTGTGTGTGTGTGTTGTAAATAAATCCAAACAATCTAAAAGCCAAACAATCTAAAAGCCATTCTTTTTTAAATCTCCTCATTCTTTGTGCAAGGCTCCTCATAATGATATGGCCTGATAGCACACCTAATAGGGCCATTATGGGAGGGTCTTTGTCTTTCTCTGGTGTGAAATGCCACACATATTAATGAGAGATCCACGCCTACTCGCATAAAGCTTTCTCAAACAAAACACGTCATACACATTCTAAAACACTTTATTGACTTATCTGAATGAGTAGTCAGGATGATTCTCACATAGTTTTGAAGCAAATATTCTAGACTATGTGATACAATTTTCAAAAGTCTTGTGAAGAAATAATCAATATGTGTTTTGTGGCCTTATTTCAGAAACTTTTATTTTTAGTTTTTTCAATAACCATGCATAAATAATATTCTCTCAAAAATACAAACATGTACATACATGTTGCTCACATATTATGGTAGCCCCGTTTGTGCTATATAGAGTGAATTTACACCTTTGCCATTAACATGTTTATAAATAACTGAAAAAAGCACAAATGTCAGTGCATGTCAAAACATCCCAAGGGCCCCAAAAACCCCTTGGTCCCCAGAGGGTTAAACAACTTCCTTGTATACAACCACTCTTTTCCGCCATCTAATGGCGTAATAATTTAACTTTCATTGAATTCTATATCACGATCACTAACGGACCCTTTCTAAATACTAAATACAGCATATTATTTATATAGAATATTATTTATTAAACAACAATATTTAAATTAACAACAATCACCATTATAAAAGACAATAGCAAATAAACACAAGCAAACAATTCAAACGTCAAACGTACAAAAGCACCAATCTAGTACAGAATTGAAGTTAAAAATAGCCTAAATAAGAAGTTATGAAACTTAATTTTCCCCTCAACCCAAATTGATTTGCTCTGGAACATGTAATAGATTAAAGACCAAAGATTGCTTGTTTGATATTCCCGAAATGAATTATATCTCATGTTTAATCACTATCTACATACAATAAGAGCCAGTGGCTAATTCCCGAAGGACTGGCCGAGATGAAGCTGTTCTCTGAGCGCTGAACGCCTGGAGCTCGATCTGCGAAAGCGTCTCAACAGATTGTAAAATAGGCACTATGTTTATATATAAGTCACATATTTCTGCTCTAAATAACTACATTCTTGCCTAAAAAACTCTTAAAACTACATTTCGTGACACAACAACAGTAGTATTTTTAAAAAATGTGGCAGATTCGCCATGACAGTCGCCTCAAGCGGAGTGAGATAAACGATAAAACGGTTGCAGTGCTGATACTGGGGGAATATCGCACGGCTGGAAAAGGCTCTCAACCAATCAGATTCGAGGACCAGAACGGTTGCATAAATTACAATAAATAACAGAAGTGTAGAATATAGCATTTAAAGTAAGTGCATATAAAATTTGATTGCCACCCAATACCCTACGACTTCCAAGTGCTACTATTTTATTTACGATATTAAAAAAAACAGAAGATCTGCTTTCCAACAACCAAGGTGCTCCAACTAAAAAGATGAAAAAGTTTACTGTCAACACAGCAGCATGACAAATAAAGTGACTACAACAACACAGCTTAACAACAAAATGACAGAAAGAAATAAAGTTAGTAGCTGAACTGAATCCCAACAGAATAGCTTCAGTCTGACACACACACTCTTCAGTGAGCAGTTGTGATAGAGCGGCAGTAAACAGTGATCAGCGTCTTCACCGGGTAATAACTCGCCTGCGATATACTGTCAGTAGACTTAGAAAGAAAAAGATAATTTTTGGCCTAGGACATGGTACATTTAATTGAAATTTAATTTTGAAATGATTATTTACATTATATGTTTATGTGGGGGTATAGTGTGTCAATTGATGGCAAAAAAAAGTGCCTGTGATTTAAATGTTGGAATAGAAGCTTGTATGTTATTGCTGGTGGTAATAAGTTTCCTGATCATTTTATTGGGATTTTTATTGAAAACTTGATTGATTGATTGATTGAACTTGAATGCATTAGTGTTTTTGATTTTGACAAATCACTAGAAAGTATTTTCCTATTTTTTTCGATTGAGTACATGTTTGTGAATTGATTTGACCCCCAACACTCAGGTTTTTGTGTTGTGAGCATAAGCATATCAAGTGTAAAGTAAGTTGCCTCGGAGGCAGAGATATTCCACTGCTGCACTTCAATCTGGTTTAAAAGTTACACACGTCTGTTGCAGCGTCCTTTTGACAGCAACCTCAAGGTTGATGGAAATAGACTTGCCACCTATCTGAACTACGTAAGTACATGTGTGTGCGCTCGGAGACGAGCGTTTCTTGCCTCTCTGCCTGTCTTTACTCTAAAATTTTATCTTCATAGAAAGATGAACCTGATGCTTTCAAATCATTAGGCACTGGAAATCGTGTGGCTACTTTTTTAAATTATGTAAGTATGTGTATCTTGTGGTGCCTGGTTCCAGAACTCATGTGTCATATGATTACTCTTGACTTGGCATCAGGTATTTTGTCATCGGCTATGGATCCACATGAACACACACACACACACACACAACACCAGTGGATCTCAGCCAGGGACACAAAACAAGCATTAATAATTCCAACATCTACAAATTTTGATATTTTTTGGTTACACTTTATTTCGATGGCCCACTTTAGACATTCTTCTAAAATATAAGTAACTCTCATTAGACTCTCATTAGAGTATTAGTAGACTGTTAGTAGACACTGAAACACTGATGACATGCCATGTTGTATTTCTTTGAAATGAAATGTTAATGTTAATAATCTTTCTATGTTACAGATGAGTGATGTTGAGGCAGGAGGAGCGACTGTTTTTACAGATTTTGGTGCTGCTATTTGGCCTAGAAAGGTACGGACACCAAACCTTAAATAAAACATGTATGAAATCATTACATCAGTGATGATGGTACTGCCTTATTCATAAAGAAACTGATTAAGATAATAGGAACTAACCAGTTTTTTGGGGGGATATTTAACATTGCATTGGCGAATAACAATGTCCGCTTTCCCGAACTGTCACCTTTCCCTTGTGTCCGTTTCAAAATCTACCAACAGCCTTTGCCAATCAATGTCTAATAAATATTTTGTGATCATTTTTGAAAGAATTTTAAGTAAATATAGGTTGGTTTAATTGGTTACACTTTATTTTAAGGTGTCCTTGTTACAGTGTAATGATACATTTAAGTGCTGAGTAATAATAATAATTAACTACATGTACTTACTATAGGGTTAGGATTAGGGGTTGGTTTTGGGTTAGTTGCATGTAATTTTGCTTAATTTATAGTTATAACTATTACTACAGTAACTAGTAACAAGGAAACTAAAATAAAGCGTTACTGTTTAATTTAATATTTTGGAATACGCACTACCGGCACATCCGGGAACTTAACTGTCGATTTCGTCACCGCCCCTTTTTAGGGGAAAATAAACTAGACTTCCCATAGACTTCAATACAAAATAGCGTCACAAAACAACGTCCGTACATAGCCGACAGGCGTGAATAACTTAAGAAATCACTAATATAAAACATGTCGAGTAATTATGTGTCCACCCTGCCTGCCATAGAGCGTGAAAGATGCATCAACACACTTAATTTGGTCAATTTAAAAACATGTCCCTTCATTCTCCCAGCGTCAAATTGGTGTAACAACCAAATATATATATATAGTTGGTTATATATATTATAAGATATATTATAATGTATATTATAAGACATAATATATATATTTAAAGATGTTTACTTTAAAAAACGAAGTAAAATCATTCACTGGCTTACCATGGTTACTCGATGAGGTACGACTACGAGTAAATGTCCGGGTAAGACACCTCTGGCCACTGGGTTGGGTTGTTACACCAGTTTGACGCTGGGAGAATGAAGGGACATGTTTTTAAATTGACCAAATTAAGTGTGTTGATGCATCTTTCACGCTCTATGGCAGGCAGGGTGGACATATAATTACTTGAAATGTTTAATCTTAGTGATTTCTTAAGTTATTCACGCCTGTCGGATGTGTACGGACATTGTTTTGTGACGCTATTTTGTATTGAAGTCTATGGGAAGTCTAGTTTATTTTCCCCTAAAAAGGGGCGTGAATCTGTTCAGAGACATTCTATGACGTTGCGCTGGTTGTGAGTATCATACCGACCATTGGCCAATCGGATCTGACATTTTACAGATGCAGCGTTTAAACCATAGACCAGAAGTCTTCAATCCTGCTCCTGGAGGGCCACTGTCCTGCAGAGTTTAGTTCCAACCTGCTTCAGCACACCTGCCTTTGTATATTCAAGCGATCCTGAAGAGCTTGATGAGCTGATTCAGGTGTGTTTGATTAGGGTTGGAACTAAACTCTGCAGGACAGCGGCCCTCCAGGAGCAGGATTGAAGACCTCTGCCATAGACTGTAAAGAAATATACACCAGTAGTGTCCGTGACGTCACCCGTAGTGTTTCTGAAGAGTAGTAGGCGGAGCTGGCCGTCGCCATCTTGGCAGCGCGTCACTCCCGGATAACCAAAAATGGGCAAAAAGGCTGGATTAGCTGAGGTGACGTGACGCTAACAGACAAACGGCTAGTAGTGACATCAGCAGCAATCCACCTGTCACTTCAGTGTAGGTGGTTGGTTTGAACTCCTATCCTCCTCTTTCTGTAGGGAACAGCGGTGTTCTGGTACAACCTCTTTAAAAGTGGAGAAGGAGACTACAGAACGAGACATGCAGCCTGTCCTGTTCTAGTGGGCAGTAAATGGGGTAAGTGGACTAAATACAGACTCGGCGACCAAATGCCGGCAATGCTCATTAATGGGTTGCTGTTCAATTACTTTTTAATTGCAAAAATCACATTATTTTTTTTGATGTTCATTTTATTGTAGTTAAACCATTTTTAATCTAACATGGCATGAAAGTAGGTTGTTTTAAAGCCATCAAATATCAATTTGCATTTACAAGTTCCTCTCATTTGGCAGTTTCAAACAAATGGATCCATGAGAGAGGTCAGGAGTTCAGACGACCGTGTGGCCTGACTGAAGTGGACTGACAGATGCAGTCAGCGTTTGAGCTCAGTTCTCCCGTCTGTGCCTGGACTCGGCAAACACGGACACTATCAGACACTCCAGAATACGCATCAGATCCAGTCAGGACTCACTGCTATGAGACATGAGCAGGGCTTTATCAGGCTTTCTGTCTGTTAGGGATTTCTGTTTTATTCAACGTTTCTTTTTCCCATTGCTTAAACTTTCTTGGCAGATTAAACTGGAGTATCACGTCATAGAACTCTCACTGTGTTCATGTAATGCATAAATTATTGTTCTTCAGTGTTTATTTTGTATTATTTTGCAATAAAAATATCTAAATTTGAAGTTATGCTTCTTTGTCTGCAACACTTTTCCATTTTTTATGGAAATTGTCCATAGACATGATTTTAATACTGTACAAACTGTATATTTTATCCCTTAATTCTACTCCTAAACACAACCCTCACAGAAAACTTTCTGCATTGTTATTTAAACACACACACACACACACACACACAAATTTATACGAGCACTGTTCATACATTTAATTTTTATTGTGACATTGTGTTCAGTACATTATTATAGTCTTTAGAATTCAAGTGAATATAAACCAGGAATAACAATAAGATTATGACATTTTGAAATGACTCACCTCAAGCATTAGCAGCCTCTGTAATGACCTGTTTCTCTATTCGGTTTGATTTTGTAATGTTTTTACTGTAAACACACCTGCTTGTTGCGACCACAGCTCTCTTTTCAACATGAAAACCTTAATGTCTAAGTATGTTACCTGGTATAATTCCTGAGATGTCTAAACCTGTCATTGTAAGCGTGGGTCTCATAGGAGATTATGGAGTCAGACAATAACACAATTAGCTGTAATCTGTTTTTTTTAAAAGGTGTGACTTAACGCATTGCATCATTAGAATATAGAGACTAG
Source organism: Gila robusta (assembly GCA_030770095.1). Taxonomy (NCBI): domain Eukaryota; kingdom Metazoa; phylum Chordata; class Actinopteri; order Cypriniformes; family Leuciscidae; genus Gila; species Gila robusta. The sequence goes on along the minus strand of JAVALU010001949.1, from coordinate 477,885 downwards.
TTTTGCCTTGAACAGAATGAGACTGAATGTTCAGCTCAACTAACGGCTCGAAATGGAGGCAAAGTGGATTGTATTGTCATTATCAACATGCTGGATTTCCTGTGTTGCTGTAAATGAATTCTACTCTTCAACAGGTTAGTCTATTGCAATAAGATGATGGAAACACTTTATTTTGATAGTCCCTTTAACACATTCTGTTGACTATAAGTAACTTTGAAACTACATGTCAACTAATTCTAACCCTACCCTATTCAAAGTCTACTGATACTCTACTACTCTAATGAGAGTTAGTAGACATGTAGATGCAGCATTACTTATAGTTAACAGAATGTGTTAAAGGGACCTTCAAATTAAAATAAAACCTTCAAATAAAGTGAAACCAAGATGATAAAACAGCATGTTCATCTCTTTAACCATGTACGTTTTTGAACAAGTTTTAACTGTCGTGATATGCTTTCTGCAGATCATATGATTCAACTTATAGATATCAAAAAAAGGTTTTCCACATCCTTTCATGAATATATAGAAGCGCTGGAGCGCCAAGCAGACCTTCTGAACTACTAATACTGTACTACTGTACTGATACTCTACTACTCTAATGAGAGTTAGCAGACATGTAGGTGCAACGTTACTTTTAGTTAACAGAATGTGTTAAATTTAATGTTCAAATTAAAATAAAATCTTCAAATAAAGTGAAACCAAGATGATAAAACAGCATGTTTATGACATCTGTCAAAAACACTTCTCTTTAACCATGTACATTTTTGAATATGCTTATCGTGATATGCTTTCTGCAGATCATATGATTCAACTTATTGATATCAAAAAGAGGTTTTCCACGTCCTTTCATGAATATATAGAAGTGCTGGAGCGCCAAGCAGACCTTCTGAAAGGGTAAGTGTTACTTTGTTATGCATGTGATAGTGTATAAAGCTATAGAAAAGAGCAGAACATAAAAAGAGCTGCAAAGAACTTTATTTTTGAAGAAAGTTTAAAATCTTAAATCCAGTTGAGACTGGTAGGAGAGTTTTATGAAAGTTGAGTTCATTATTAACAAAATGCATAAAGCATTTTATGAGCAACTACTAAACAAAAAGTAAAATAAGGTTACATGTTAATTAAATATGGTGTATTTAATTTAGTTTAGTGTCTGTTAATTATCAGTAAGGACACAAACAGAGTACAAATGGTGTGTTTTTTTTTTTTACCACAGTCTGTAACACATCTTAAAATATTTTAATTATTGATATAATTTATTTATCAGGATTCTGAATGCATTTGAGAATGACTTTGATGACAGTCCTGAACATCCAGAGAAGTTCATCAGCAACCCTCTTGCAGCGTACCAGCTTGTGAGGAAGCTGAGTCAAGTCTGGCCGAATACACTGGACATTATAGAAGAAAGACATGCAAAAGGTCAAAGCACAACTGTAGAAATGTACAATATATCATTCAGACACTGGAATTTCTCAGAACTTTTGATTATGATATGAATATATTGGTCACACTTTAGATTAGGGTCCAATTCTCAATATTAACTAACTATTAACCACAACTTTTGCCTCAATAAACTCCTTATTAATGCTTATTAATAGTTAGTAAGGTAGTTGTTAGGTTTAGGTATTAGGTGGATTAAGGGATGAAGAATATGGTCATGCAGAATAAGGCATTAATTTGTGCTTTATAAGTACTTATAAACAGCCAATATCCTATCATTATGCATGCTAATAAGCAAGTAGTTAATAGTGAGATTTGGACCCTAAACTAAAGTGTTACCGAATTAGTATGGTAACACTTTACATTACAATAAGGTTCAGTAGTTAACATAGTCAATGTATTTACTAACATGAACTAACAATAAGCAATACATTTGTTACTGTATTTGTTAATCTTTGTTAATGTTAGTTAATAAAAAATAAAGCGGTTCATTGTTAGCTCATGTTAGTTCACAGTGCATTAACTAATGTTAACAAGATTTGAATAAAGTATTAGTAAATGTTGAAATTAACATTAACTAAGATGAATAAATGCTTTAGAAGTTCCTTATTAGTTCATGTTAACTGATGTAGTTAACTAATGTTAACTAAAGAACCTCAATGTAAAGTGTTACCATTATTATATTATTCAGGAATGAAATGTAAAGTGAATTGTGAAGACTTGTGCTGTTATTGAGGCATCTGACGGGTTTCATCAGTTTTTTTGTGTTGTAGACTAACTGTAAATAATTTTGCAGGAGGACAAACTAAACTGAACGGGCTTTAAAGATGGAGGTCACAGTCAGTAACATCTCTAATTTCTCACAGATGTTTTGGAAGAGCTGAAATCTTGCGCTCAGACTCTCCCCGGTGCAGATGATGTAGAAGGAGTAGTGATGGCTTTGGTTAGACTGCAAGAAATGTACAGATTAGATTCAAGGAGCATCACGTTATTTTCTGGTGCGTTTCATGGTGTCTTTATTTGTTCTTTATCACTCTCCTGATTAGTGTTGTTTGCTAAGGTTTGCTTAGTGATTTGAACAAACCCCTAACCATAAGTATAACAGCATAACACTATAAAGCAAATCTCAACTACCTAATTTTTTTAAATTTCATCACAAAATGTAACTTTATTATCACCCAGTTCTATATATAAAGTTGGATATATAAGTATATCTTACTTTATCGGCATACATATTCTTGCGCTCTATCTCAACTGCTTGATTGCTTGTATTGTCATGAAATGTAAACTATATTTTCACCCAGCTCTAATCTGCTAAATGCGACCATAAGGCATGACATTAACATTTTAACAATATAAACATTAAAGGTGCTGTGTGTAACTTTTTGACTACTAAAGCATAAAAGAACCATAATATGTTTGCAGAGATTTAGGAAACACGCTAAGTTCACATACTTATTTTTCTGAAAATCATTTCTACAGCCAGTTATTCTACTTTGAAATGAGCGTTCCGCGTCGGAATGTGTGACTCCGCCCACTGCCAATTTACCCAATAGGAAAGGTCCTTGCACACTGAGTCCGAAATTCTTGTCCAAAATTTCCGCACGTTAAAAAAAATAAATACAACCTCACGTTGTGTCAATCACGTTTACACACTGCCTTCGTCCGTCATAAAAATTTTCGGATCGGGTTTGATTTTCTGCGTTTTTCACATCCATAGCAAGCATTTTGAAAGGTGCTTTGACAATTCAGAGCCACCGAATGACGAATACGAAAAAACGCACACGAAAATTTCGGGCTCAGTGAGCAAAGACCGTAACACAGCGTATTGCAGCCATGGAAACCAGCAAACAAACTACGTCAGAGATCGCAGATTCTACCCGACCTAAAAAGCCTCGGCATCCATCTAAAAATCTCTATGAACGGGAGTATATTAAAACACAGATAAAGCAATTTATCAACTTACAGTGTTTATATCTCCTCGCCTTCCATTGTCAATTGCGCTCGCTCATGTTGCTTGTCCTCAATCAGGAAACCCGCGTGAGCATCGTGTCTGAGGAGAAAGGGCGGGAAAAACAACCCTCTCCATACATTGTAATTTGAACTGCAGTCATTTCAAATAGCTAGCTGTCAATCTTACCTACTGCACCTTTAACACTATGATTTTTAGTAAAGCTGCTTTTAAACAGTGTGTATTGTGAAAAATCCCATACGGAGTCATATCTAGATACCAGAAAAGGCACTTTTATCTCGGAAGAGTAACAAACCACCTACCAATGCCTTGGCAACCACACACATTGCCAACACGAAAAATGTAAAGGGTTTTAGTGACGTCAACTTGATGTGTGGCTTTTCAGAAACGAACCACAACGTAAGACTGGATCCAGATGAAACGTTCCACATCGGCATGATCTCTTATCTCAATCAACGCTTTCAGTATGCCCTCCTCTGGATGGAAGAAACCTTCAGGAAACTCAGTCAGGGCGAGGAAGCCGTTGTTACTAAAGAGGAGGTTCTTTACCAGCTCGCTTCATTTTCCCATCAGATTCAGCTGTCATCTGGGCAAGGTGAGGAGTTAACAAGAACGGTAATTAATTCAGAGATTTATCCTCTATATGCATCAACCTCTTCAGCTCAGAAAAAAAACCCCATAATAATAAGAAAGTATAAAAATATAAATTGTACTACTATATTTAATATCTGCATGTAATTAGAGCTGTAAGTCATTTCTGTAAGTACATAGCAAATTAGCTCTATAGAAATATTAATAATTAATCATAACTTGTTATAATGAATTATGAATATTTTGATCAGTTAATAGAATTAACTTAATGTAATAAAATTTATATTACAATCAATTAACCTGCTTATCGCGTGAACACTCAGTGTTAATTGGTTATTAATTCTAAGAAATGTTAATTTCCGGGGTATGGGAAATGTCTTTCTTACTGTACAGTACTACTAAGAGCAAGTAGTCAAAATCTGCATGATTAGGGACTCCAGTTTATGAGCTTGAACTACTCTAACATACATACATGCATACAGTTTAGCAATGGAAAAGAGAGCTGACGCAGAATAAAGCGAGGCAAAAAGTTCTAGCATTGTTTGAAATTCAGCAGATCAACAGCCTTGAGCAAACCATCAGTTTAGTTCTAACACGTCCTTCTTAAAAAGGAGTAAGGATACTTAATGTATCAAAAAATAAGGAGACTAAGTTTGATACTTGCATGTCTTGCCCATTTGAATTAAACTATCCTGATGCAATTTGTTGAGGCTCCAGTTGATCTTTGCTGATGTTGTCTTGATGAGAGAGAACTAGTGGAAGTCAGAGGATCTTTGGTGAATGGAAAGACAAGGCCACAGCCTGGCACAAGCTTGGGGTCCTTAGAAAACTTCTAGTTCAGCATCATCTTCACATCAGGATTTCTCAGAAAATAACTAACAGTCGTGATCTTGTGATCAGTGATTTTTAAAGTGTAAAGATGTCACACCCTCTGGAGGTGTGTGAGCCAATAAGAAGTTATATCAAGTGGCTATATATAGAATTAATATATATATATATATATATATATATATATATATATATATATATATATCCACAGACCTTTGTTGGGAGAGTGAGTTTGCTGGATTATTCAATAAATATAATGAATAATTTGTTGTCCAGATGTTACACATCTATGATTACACTGTTGACTCTTCCTTTACCCGTATACCCATCTTAATAGTAGCAAAAGCGTTTTGCAATACAACATGAACACATTTTTTTTTTATGTACAGTAAGTACATAGATGTTGATCCAGGAACATGTTGTACTTGGTAAAATCATGTTCTGCGTTAAAGACACCTAATATAAACAGATCTGTAAAGGTTTCTCTCTGTGAGCTTTGGTTTGGGGCGGCTGAAATGCAACTTTATGCATGGAGAGATAAATCATTCACAAATCTTATGACAGTTCAATAATCTCTACAGTTTTCACTAAATATTAGGCTAATTGTTTTCGTGTCTTTTGCAAGACATTGCACAATTTCGTACTTTTCATCTTCAGAAAGATCTCCCTATATATTACACGAGCACTGACTTGCTTAGTAATGTGGAACAACCTCTTCAAGTAGGTTTTCCATTTTCCTAAGAAAGATATGAGAAATAAAACAAACACTTTCTTTGAAAAGCTAAAATCTAAATGTTTATTTTACTGAAATCCTACAGATACAGTATGTCACTTGCATAATAATTTAGAATATTGCGTATTTAAGTAATGTGGGGCCAAAAGGTCTCCGCAAAAATTCCCCATCCAAATGTCTCAAGTTTGAGTTCACATGATCAATGACAAACTAGCTTATTTGATTACCTTCTTTATTTTAAAGGGTTTTAAAGGGATTATGATTGAGTGTGTAATGTTGTTGTTTGAGCATAAACAACATCTGCAAAGTTACAAAGTTCAAAGCAAAGGGAGATATTTTCTTTTACAGAAATGGATTTTTAAGGACTAAAAAAGGGACTGCACGACATTCCTCCCAGGTTAGTAACATCACCAACCCTAAAATTTACATAAACCCCGCCTCGCAACAAAGGGCTCTATGTGGCTCTGCTAAGAAGGAGCTCTTGAAGTGTCGGGAGCAGAAGCTCATTTGCATTTAAAGTGACACACAAAACGACACATTTTTGCTCACCCTCAAAAAAGGACAATTTTAACATGCTATATAAAAATATCTGTGGGGGATTTTTGGCTAAAATTTCACATACACACTCTGGGGACATCAAAGACTTATTTTACAGCTTGTAAAAAGGGATTTAAAGAATTTCCAAGTTTAAATGGCTAAATAGAAAATCAAAGATTTTTAAAGTGGTTTTAGACATTTGCTCCCAACTGTATGTTGACTTCTAATGCATTATGTGTAATAATGCAAACCAAAGCAATGCTACATGTTAACAGCGTGCATTAACAATAATTAACAAAGGTTAAATGAAGATCACCTGAAACAAATACACTAATTCACTAATTCACACTCATTTATAATGCATCTAATTTGCAATTGTTCTTAGACCGCACAGAAGGAGATCTGCTTCAGCCTGCACTTTACAAAAACATAAAAGAGAGGATTAAGACCTGGACTGCAAAATACATCCCTCATTTTGACTCACCTGTTCACAACATGAACAAAGCATATGAGGCTCTATGCACAGGCAAGAGGGTTATCATGGTGAGTATATATATATATATATGCCTGTCTATATATTCATAATTATCTATAATCCTTGTAATTAATTTTATATATATATATATATATATATATATATATATATATATATATATACTTACCTTAATGATTATTAGGAACACCTGTTCAATTTACTTACCTAAAGGATTATTAGGAACACCTGTTAAATTTCTCATTAATGCAATTATCTAATCAACCAATCACATGGCAGTTGCTTCAATGCATTTAGGGGTGTGGTCCTGGTCAAGACAATCTCCTGAACTCCAAACTGAATGTCAGAATGGGAAAGAAAGGTGATTTAAGCAATTTTGAGCGTGGCATGGTTGTTGGTGCCAGACGGGCCGGTCTGAGTATTTCACAATCTGCTCAGTTACTGGGATTTTCACGCACAACCATTTCTAGGGTTTACAAAGAATGGTGTGAAAAGGGAAAAACATCCAGTATGCGGCAGTCCTGTGGGCGTAAATGCCTTGTTGATGCTAGAGGTCAGAGGAGAATGGGCCGACTGATTCAAGCTGAAATATATATATATATATATACACACACAAATACAAGGGCTATGTATTTCCTTTGTTGGGTGATTTAAATATTTAGGCTATAATTGATCATAACGCGCTATGATTAGTTGTATATATATTTCCCTTTTGAGCTAATTTGCTACAGTAAAGCAATCCTCGTTGTAGTTGAAACATTGTAGTTGAAACAGAATTCCACAATAAAGTTGTTCAAAAGCAGCACATCCACTACAAATACTTCTATTTTAATTAATATAAGAAAATGTTGTAGCTTCTGGATAATGATTTCAAGAAATTTCAGTGTTTAACTCCATTAATGAGAGTGGCATATTTAATCTAAATGTGTATATCAGATGTAAAACAGAGTTTAAATAATTCTGTTTGCTTCATTACTTTGCTCAGCACGTTCCGTATGTGTCCGTGTCCATATCTGCACATATTTACGCCTAGTTTATTTTTTATAAATCCTGATTTGTGCATGGAAAATTGTAACGTTTACACATCAGGTCCCAGGAATTTGTGCTAGGGAAAGTGTTATTTTTCATATGCAGACAAAAAGGACAAGGCGGAGACCAAATCCTGAATGGAGAATAGGAGGGTGTCCAGAGTATGCCAAAGAAATGGCATCCACAATCCAGAGGGCAATCCTCTGTTTGGAGCAAGCCTTCCCCTTCTGTTGTCCCCCAAAACAGAAAAAAAGCTGCTCAGAGCATCTGAAGCTCTCTGTGCGGTCCTAATAAATGTGCAGGACACCTGTTGGACACAGCAGGGATAAGGCTGGGTCTGCCTTAATACGAGGGAGTGCTTGCAAGTTCACCACATGACCCTGATAGGGGTAGTGGGAGCATTGGGCACATAGCCAAGCTGGAATCTCAGGACAACATGTGAGAATGCTGGACCAAACTCAAGGCAAGTCCCCAACAAGGCACATATCGGTAACAGAGAGTGCTTGCAGGTCCCCAGCCCTCTTGATGGAAGTGAGTGCAATCTGGAGGGTCATCTTTAAATAGCTCAATTGACTCCTAGGGCTCAAATGGAGCTCTCTGTAGGGCCAGAAGGGGCAGTCTCAGAGGATTTAGCATCCTCACGCCTCTGAGGAACCTAATGATCAGGCCGTGCTTTCCTATGGACATACAGTCTACTGTCTCATCAAGTGCCGCTATAGCAGCCATGTACCCCTTTAGGGTGGAAGGGGATAACCGCCTTTCCAGCCTTTTCTGCAGGAAAGAAAGCACTGACCCAACGGCGCATCTCTGTTGGTCTTCGCCTCAGGAAGAGCACCAACTAGCTAAAAGACACCACTTCAAAGCATACAGCCACATCGTAGAGGGGGCTCTGGCTTGAGTACTAGTGTCTGTCACTGTGGAGATTCCAGAGGTCTAGGCGTGGGTGCCAGATTGTTTCCCCTGCAAAAGGAGTTCCTTCCAGAGGGAAATTCGCCACGGAGGGGCTGAGGCAAAAAGCATGAGCTCCGAGAACCAAGTCTGGGTGAGCCAGTAAGGCACAACCAGCAAGACTTGCTCACCGTCCTCCCTGACTTTGCACAGCATCTGTGCAATCAGGCTCACTGGGGGGAACACATACTTGCGCAGACCCCTGGTCCAGCTGTGATTCCTGGAGTTTCTGTCCACAGAGGACAGTGGGAAGACTCCTGGGAAGCAAACAGATCTATCTGCGCTTCACAGAATCGACTCCAGATCAGCTGGACACCTAGGGGATGGAGTCTCCACTCTTTGCGGAGCGTACCTGTCACAAGAGCGAGTCCACTGCGTGATTGAGGTCACCCGGGATGTGAGTGACATGCAGTGACTTTAGTCTGCTGACTCCAAAAGAGGAGATGGAGGGCGAAATGGATACCGCCATGGCGATGACATGCCGTGGTGTCATGCCCATCTCGGGACTCGAGTCTGAAGCCAGTGCTGAAGTGATCTCATATGCATCAATCTGAGCGGTGTAATGAATTCAGGCAGCTCAGCACTGACTGGGTGCACCCCATCATGAGACGTGCTGTCATAGTGACTGAGTCCAACTCCATAGCAAGAAAATAGATGCTCTGCACCAGGGATAGCTTTCTCTTTTCTCAGTTGACCTGAAGCCCCAACTCCAATTCTCATTGGCCTTTTCTGAAGTATCAGAGGTGTTAGGGGGCTCCCAAGGTCAAACCCTAGTTGACTACATCGTCACTACATCGATACAGTGAGGAGTAAAAGTAGTGTGGAAGTTACATAAAGTCAGATGATCAGATTAGAACTCGCTAGATCGAGAAACTCCTTTCCAGTTTTGTATGTAACATGACTCAAATCAAAATGTATTTATAAATGACTTTGAACCACAGTGTAAAACCACAGTGTACCAAACTGCTGTACAATATTAAAAAATAAAAAAAGAATACAGTAAAATATTACAATAGGAAAAAAAAAACTAAATATATTAGAGAAAGGGTTAAAAAAATAATAAAACAAACACCACAAATGCATCTGCTCAAACCTAATGATTATTTTAAATAATGAAGGCTTCACCAATCAAATATTATGTTTTAAACAGAGATAGAGGATTTAATAAATATTGGTTTGCCATTCCACAACATCTAAGTTCTAATCCGATTGGCTGACTTTAACCCTATTTTTTTAAGTCTGCCTGCAAACAAAGTCATTTAAGTAAGTTACCAGGGTGATACAGCAGGTGCATTAGAGAACTAAATATTCACTGGAATCGCTGAAGTTTGCTAGGTTATCTACTGGGCTAATTTGGGCTAATATACTAGATAACATGGCTATCTATGCAGCGAAAAGGTTTCATAAAACAAACATTACACATCAAAAGTAAACGTTTTACACTTTACACAAAACCAGAATATTGGAAAATTGGTATAATACTGTAATCTAAAGTGTTGAAGATTAGATTGAATGTGTCAATGTGGAGTAACATTGCATTATGGCTTATAGACGCCTCAGAGAGAGAGAAAACTGGTGTGCAGGTACAAAACAGGAAGCGGAAATCCGCTGGTGCTATTTAAAGAGGAAGTGGAGTGGGATCAGCCTATGATACTACGATACCATGACTTTCTTTCTGAAGAAGAAATGGACACCATCAAAACACTGGCCAGGCCAAAGGTACATGCAAATTTAATATAAAAGGTACATTAAATGCCATTTATGTTTGATTAAGTAGCACTACAACATGTTCAACTCTTTATATAAAATAATTACAACAGGTTACATTTACATATTTTAAACTACTCTTTTAAAGTATTATTTCAGTGTAGACATGTTTACTCCCTCCCTGCCATTGACAAAACAGAGCAGAGGCTCTGTTCTTTCTTTTGATATATTGCATGTTCAGAAGTTCATACAACAAAATATTCAGATGTTCATTCTCAAAATATCACACTGGCCAGTGTGTATCAGTGTGTAGGGGAATTATAGGGAATGTATATGGAATTAAATAAATTTGTAATCGATAACTGGTATTATTGATAATTTTCTGTACCATTTTTTAAATTTGGAATATGTATTATTAGTAATTAACAATATTTATCTAATACAACACAAAACTCTGTTTATATTTAGCTTTCCAGAGCTAAAGTCATAGATCCAGTCTCTGGAAAAAAGGTGTCTGCTGCATCCCGTCTGTCAAAGAGGTATGTGCCTCCACCCCAAAATAAAAACTCATTTACTCACACTCCTGCTTTTCCAAAACTGTATTATTCTCTTTCTTCTGTGGAACATAAAAAAAGATATTTTGAGAAATGTCTCAATGTTTTTTGTTTGTTTGCTTGTTTTATTCATACAATGGAATGAACTTCATTGTTGTTTGGTTCCCAATTTTCTTCAAAATATCTTCTTTTGTGTTCTGCAAAAAAAACTTTTTCTTATTTTTAGTCTTAGATAGCCTCACAAATATAGCAAAACCAGAGTCCTAGTGGGTGAACTTTTTTTTCTTCTTCTTTACACGTTTCCTTCCTTTTGAACTTTAAAAAAGTATGTATGACAGCAATCAAAACATCACTTATGGGATTGCCGGGACCACCACCACTTCTGCGAGAGCACCCTCTACGAGGCATGCTTACACCCTGAAGTGGAACCTGTTCGTTGAGTGGTGTTTTTCTCACCGAGAAGACCCCTGAAGGAGTTCAATCTTTCCTGCAAGATGGGTTGGAGCGAGGGCTGTCTCCCTCCACCCTCAAAGTGTATGTTGCCTCTATTGCCGCACATCACGATGCAGTGGATGGGAGATCCGTGGGAAAGCACGACCTGATCGTCAGGTTCCTGAGGGGAGCGAGGAGACTGAAACCTCCCTTTGAGCCACTGCAGGCAGCTGAGTTAAAAGTCCTGTCTTTAAAAACAGTTCTCTTGCTTGCTTTGGCCTCTATTAAGAGGGTAGGGGACCTGCACGCATTTTCGGTCGATGAATCGTGCCTGGAATTCGGGCCGGCTAACTATCACGTTATCCTGAGACCCCGGCATGGATATGTGCCCAAGGTTCCTACCACTCCCATTCGGGACCAGGTGGTGAACCTGCAATGCTGCCCCCGGAGGAGGCAGACCCAGCCCTGGCTTTTCTCTGTCCCATCCGCTCCTTGCGGTTGTATGTGGACAGAACGCAAAGCCTCAGGACCTCAGACCAGCTCTTCGTCTGTTACAATGCGTTAGTGCGTTGATATTTTGACAACGCACCAACAATGCGCCTGAACACACCTAGTTTTCAGACCAGCACGCCCATGGGCGAACAGATGGGCACAAATGCATTTACTATTTAAACAACGTGGCGCAGGACGTGAAAATGATAACTGCATCGGGCTGAAACTAGCAAAAAACACTTGCGTCGTGCCTGGCGCCACATTGCGCCGGGTGTATTATAGGGCCCAGAGTGTACAATTTCCTTGTGGAGGGAGTTCTAGCATTCAAGATGGTCTCAACAACCTCAGTCAAGAGACCCTTTTCTAGAAATAGGTTCCCCTCAGGGACAAAACCCATATTTTCCATATCTCAGGACAAGGGTACCATATTGAAACCTGTACATGAGACAGAAGGTTGCTTCAGTTCAGAATCTCCCAAAGAGAGCCTCCCAGGAGAGCTACTAGGTCCAAGAACCATATACAGGCTGGCCAAAACAGAACTACAAACAAGGGGCACACGCTGTCTTGCCATACTCTTGCCAGAACTATTGGGAGCAGTGCTATTGGAGAAAACATACAGGCGTGCACTCAGCCTGTGCCATCTTTCTTCATTGCCTCAGCACCTGCCTTGACAGGAAGTCTGCTCTCACATTCAGACATCCCAGGAAATAGACTGCTCTCAGTGAAGGTAGTCTACCATGAGCTCAAAGCAAGGTATGCTACTGACATGTTGTCTGTTCAGCCCCTCAGGTCTGGGAGAAATTAATTCAACGGCAGAAAGCACTGCCATCATTTCCAAGCAATTTATGTGCCAAGTGAGATTACAGCCTTCCCAGAGTCCGGCTTCCAGGCTTCCACCCCAGCCCGTATATGGGGCTTCCATTGAAATAATCTTTCGATGGTAAAACACCCCCAGTTGGACACCCTAAATCAAATACTGGGGTTGCTGAACATGCGCCTAACCCTTGTGGCTTGCCGAGGGTGACACCAAGGGCAAAGCCTCTGCTCTTGAGCCCATATTAAATGAACTAGAACAACATCTTGATGTTAAACTACTAAAGCCTTGGACTGAGCTAGGATTAGGCCAGTCATCGAGGTAATTCAGAACACGGGTGCCCTGGAGTCACAGAGGAGCCAGGGCTGCACCCATGCACTTCATAAAGGTACTATGGCCCCTCTCCGTGCTAAAAACAGGGTTTCCCGAACATTTACTACTGTCGGGAGCACACCATTAAAGCGTGATGGATACCTCTAGAACTGGATTTTGTGCTTACCTTTTTCTGGATCACAATAACACATTTGGCGGAAAATGCCACGCTGACAAATGTTCTGAAAAGGTTATCAAGTGCCCGTTCTTGTCAACCCCAACTTGGGGCAGAGCCTGAAATAAGGAAGGGGAATTGTTCTGTTCGGCGTCCTGAAATGGAACTGCAGGGAACAGACAAACTTTTGGACCAAGGGACTTTTTTGAAAAGGCAGTGCCAGTATTCTCTAGGGGCAAACAGCTCTAACAGCCTCTTATGTCCCAGCAGCAGTGATGTGCAGAGAATGGTTGAATGACCCACTGGGAACTGCCACTTGACGAATCCCAGATTGTGGCAGGTGTAGCCAGACAGCCCGTTGAGGGTATCAAGGAAGAACGGTCACAAAAGGTTGTGCTGTGACACCCTTCCCCCACATTTTGTCTATTTGATATACAGTAAATAATAGTCATTGGCATGATAAATAATTGTACAGTTGTTAACATGCAGAGCTTAGCTGTGTACAGTGAGTTATGTTATTAATGTCAAGGTTGAGGACTCGTGTGTGTACTAGTATGGGCTTATAATAATAAAAAAAAACAAAGCAAAACATGAAAAACAGAAAACTAGCAGTTGAGAAGAAGGACACAGGGCATTTAGTTCTTAATGTGATTGTCCTCTTTATGTCTCTCAGTGCGTGGCTCTCTGAAGATGAGGATTCTGTGATCACACAGGTCAACCAAAGAATTGCTGATGTCACTGGTCTAGAATTGGAGACAGCAGAGGATCTCCAGGTATTCACAGTTTTAACCGAATCAAAATGCTAGGTTGAATTTCAAGCATAAACTAGTATAATGGATTGATCTGTATAGCATGCTAATTTTAAATGGCTGACTTTCAGTCCATGAATATTACAGAACTGGATCAAGGCCTCAAGATGCAAGATGGTATTTATTAGCTATGTGCATTACCAAAACGTATGTAACACAAACGGAAGTATGGCAATTATTAAATGACCATAAGAAATCAAACCTTCAATAGTCAATAGTCAAGTCAAGTCACCTTTATTTATATAGCACTTTATACCACAGAGATTGTTTCTGTTCATGTAATTGCAGATCATGTAATTGTCCTTAATTCTTTAATAGCATTATCAGATTTCTTGTAGGTCTATGTATGTAGAGACCACAATTAAACATGTACTGTAGGTCACATTTCCCAGGTTCAAGTTTCTGACAAGAAAATATCTCGGGGTAACTTACGTAACCCATCTTCTCTGAATAGGGAACGAGACGCTGCATAGTGATGACATAATGGGAAATGCCCTCGGGCAGTGCAGATTGTCTGAACCCATATAGAATCACGCCAATTTATTGGCTGATGGCATGGGCTCCACCTCAGCAGCACTATGTCACTCAAATAATGAACGCGCCATCTTCTCCTCAGATTTTCTACCAAAGAAGCCCCCTTGGCAGAGAGAAGAGCTTGGCAGCAAATGCAGTGTCTCGTTCCCTATTTAGAGAACATGGGTTACATAAGTAGCCCAAGAAGTTCTTTTTCATAGGTTCACTCAACGGTGCATTGCGATGAAGCAATGGGAATTATATACCACATACGCCAAGCTAAGGGCTGCCAGACCAAACTCAACCAGGACCAAAACGACTGGTTCATACGGATAAAAGCCGGGAACCAGGGCCCGCATCCAAATCCAGGTTGTAAAACTTGATAAAAGTGTGAGGGTAGGACCAACCTGTCACAACACAAATGTCCTCTATAGGGACTCCTCTAAAAAGAGCCTGGGAAGACACAACACTCCTAGTAGAGTGAGTTATAATGCCCAGGGGTGCAGGGAGCTTTCGTACCTCATAAGCCAAAGAAATTGCGTCTCTCACCAAATGAGAGATTAATGAGAGATCCTGTGCTTATAGGCCCTCTGATCTTCACAAGACCCGGGGCAAACTCCGGTCCATCCTGTTAACCTAATGGCGGCAGACCACACCAATCTTGACCCCTTGTAACAAAAAGAGAGGGTCTTTCCACCTCCAGAGAGCACAAAGGCAACGGTCCCCAATAGTCTCAGCAAACGGAAAGCTGGCTAAGGATGGATGCCCCTGAGTTTCATCTACCACAGGAGCAGCCTCATGTGAATCAGACCCAAAGGCAGCTCAGGAGAGTCTGCTGCCATGAGACCCAGAAGTCTGCGGCATGTTCCCACTGCGACATGATGGCCAAGACTGAAACGAAAGGCAGGGGCCAAGGAGTGGAAGGTTAGTTGGCCCTCCTAGGCATGAACTGCATAAGGGCAGCAGATTGCGTCTTAGCCAAGCACGCACAGAGACTGGGAACTCGAGTAGGGGCCAAGCGAGCCTGCAACAATAGTGAATTGAGCTGGACACCCAAGAAAATGGTCCTCTGAGAAGGTGTTAAGACACTCTTTTGAGCATTCAGCCTGAGACCAAGAGACCGGAAGTGGTGGAGAAGGACATCCCTGTGACAACACATCAACTCCCTGGATTGAGCCAGAATGAACCAATTATCTATGTAATTTAGTACACGGATGCCCTGGAGCCTCAAAGGGGCCAGAGCTGCGTCCATGCAGTTGGAGAACGTGCACGGAGCCAAAGCCAGACCAAATGGAAGAACCCGATATTGGTATGCCCTTCCCCCAAAGGCGAACCTGAGGAACCTCCTGTCCAGTGGAATGACCTGGATGTGGAAATAGTTATCCTTCAGGTCCATGGTAACAAACCAGTCCCCTGCTCGGATCTATGCCAGGATAGTTCTTAATGTCAGCATCTTGAATTTCCCTTCGTAGAGGAAAAGATTCTGACGAACCAGTTCCAATATGTTACGCATACCCCAGCTCTTCTTTGGAATGATGAAGTACTGCCTGAAAAATCAACGGTTCATGTCCGAAGGAGGAACCTCCTCTATTGCCCCCTTTGGAGGAGAGATTTCACTTCCTGCTGTTGAACAGAGGCCTCTAGGGCGCTGTTTGTTACCGTGGGATGAATCCTGTCAAAGCAAGTAGGTCTGCGACAGAACTGGAGAATGCATCCGAATTGGATTTTGTGGATAACCCAGCGCGACACACCTGGCAGAAGCCTCCACGCTGCCAGGTAGTAAGACAGGGGTTACATTAGAATGGGCCCTGGTGGGAGCTAGGCTCCCAGACTTCTTATGTGGCTGCCAGCGAGAGGTGATTAGCACGAAGCTAAAGTTACTGGAGGAGGCACTGAGGCATCCTCTGGCAATGAAGACTGGCCCAATAGGCAAGGCAAGTTTATTTATATAGCACATTTAATACACTATAGCAATTCAAAGTGCTTTACAGAAAAGTATTTAAAATAATCACAAAATAAAAGCAAGGAAAATTAAAACAGTTATAAAAGAAATTAAAAGAGATATATGATACAGTTATAAAACGAATTAAAAGTAAAAAGATGATACATAGATAAACTTCTCATCTCATCTGGCAAAACACTGGTGTATCATATTTTTCACAACTCCCAGTTTTACTCTGAGATTTTCCCATGGTGATTACACTGTGTCTGTGGTGTTCTTTCGGCGCTCCTAAGAAATCTATTGGACGTCTCCGATGGACCTGATTTTTCCCTAAAATCGGACAGGAGAAGCTCTAGGACTGACTCATGGTGTAACCTCGGGTTCAATGCCCCATCAGTCCGCACCCAAAAAAAGCATTTGTTCGGAAGCTCTAGGAATGGAATCAATCCAGTCCGCACCCCACAGAACCTCGAGTTTAATTACACATCAAATTCACTACTCCACCATAGACCCAGGTCATCAGCATGGTTTAGTCTCCCAAATTCCCCAATTAAGTAATTTATGTTTGTCTCTTACCCAATTCTCAGTTTCATACTCAGCGACCATTTGAGTTCAGTTTAGAATCGAAAGGAGGAATACAGTGCAATCAGTCGGACATACAGTGGATACAGTTATAAAAATAATTAAATGAGTAATAAGATTATACATAAAAAAAACTTCGAATCTGGCAAAAAAAAGGTGTATAATATTTTCCACAACTGCTTGTTTTACTGTGAGATTTTCGCATGTGGATTGTACTGTGTCTGTGGTGTTCTTTCGACGCACCCAAAATATCTATTGGTCTCCAATAGACCAGATTTTTCCCTAAAATCGGACAGCAGGAGCTCTAGGACTGACTCACAAGGTGACCTCGGGTTCACTGCCTCATCAGTCAGCACCCCAATAGGGCTAATGAGGAGGTGGGGTTTGGCATAGGGGCTGGAGCATTGGGCACGGGGAGAAAGCCAGAGGCGTCTCCTGTCACGAGTGAGCTCGAGCAGCTTGAGTGAGAAGAGGTATTGAGGGGAGATAGTCTGAAGCATCTCCATCCTTAAATACAGGAAGATAGTGTTAGTAACCTAACTCTGTATCCCGAAACGTGCATGGTGGTGGGTATAACAGATTTGGACCAGAGATCATCTCAAGGGGGAACAGATACACCTTAGCGGTCTGCCCCTCACTCCTGAGATGGGGGAAGCTCTCTGTTTACTGACCTGAAGATCAGGAGTGACCCCGCAACGCTGAAGCAGCAGGTGTTTCTGGCTGTTTCAGGTCAACACGTTTACGATGGTGCTGGCAAGGCATGGGACGGGCACGAGCTCCCCAAACAATGCAAGGTGGGGGATGTCTCAGCTCGTCACTCCTCCTAGAGGTCTCTTTCCTGTGTGCAAGGCGGTCCCTGGGTGCGAAGGCAGGAGTGGAAGGTTAGCAGGCCCTAGGCATGAACTGCATAAGGGCAGCAGATTGCATCTTAGCAGTTTTCTAATAGAAAAATGTTCTGCTTTTCACAAATCTCAGAAAGATTTAACCAAAGAAGGCTGTTGACAGCTACCAAGCCCGCCATGGTGCGTCCAACCCCCCGTGCTTAGTCACACTCAGCACCAGGTCAGTAGCTTTGTGTAGCTCTTTGACCGCCTCTGGTGTCAGGCCCCCGCCCTTGTCCATTTCCTGAAGGACGTCTGCTTGGTAGGCCTGAAGAATGTCCATGGTATGAAGCGCCATACCTGC
The DNA here is from genome assembly GCA_030770095.1 of Gila robusta. Classification (NCBI taxonomy): domain Eukaryota; kingdom Metazoa; phylum Chordata; class Actinopteri; order Cypriniformes; family Leuciscidae; genus Gila; species Gila robusta. The sequence continues at coordinate 459,800 of JAVALU010001949.1, read as the reverse complement.
CTGCCCAGTTGCTGAGTATGATTTTCCAACGAGGGTGGAAGAGGTCCTACAGGGCTTAGAAGGAAGAAGAGGGCAGGACTTCCAAGATGAAGCAAAAGAAGACAAAAGATAAGTGGCCAGAATGCTAGTATAGCCCTGCTCCAAAGAACCAACCAAGTTGGGGAAGTCAGAGGCCGCTGCATTCGTTAGACGAGTGGAAAAAGGCTGCTTCCAGGGTCTTGAGATCTCATGATGAAAATCGCTGAAAAATGCCAGCTTTCTCCGAAAGGGGTGCGAATTAGATTGGCCGCTCAGAAAATGCTCGTCATGCTTAGGGGATTGAGAGTCGCAAGGCTCGTCCACGAGCTCAGTGTAGGCCGCAGAAGGCCAGGCTTACTGGTCACTAAGTGGGAGAGCTTGGGTCATGGGCCCAAAATCCTCAGAATCAGAAACGGCATTGCGTGCCTCTGGACTGGGGTATAAATAATCGTGGAGAAATTTTACAGGCGAATCAACAGGGTGCGAGCTCTTGGGTGTGAGAGAGAGAAAGAGAGAGAGAGAGAGAGAGAGAGAGGGAGAAACTGGCCTGCTCATAGCTCAACATCTGATCCCCAGGTCCATTCATGAAAGGGCCTCAAACATGTAATATGCCACAGAGCGACAGGGGAGGGCGGATGAATCCTTATCAAAGCAAGCATACCTCGGCCGGAGAGTTTAAAATTCTCACAAAACTTGCAGCCAGAAGTGCCATAAATAGCCTCGCGTGCATGCAACATGCAGAGGCATTTCACACACTTACTGTGCAGGTCGTCGCTTGCAATGAAGTGAGAGCACTGTGGCTGGCAATGACGAAGATCCATGTGCTTCACCGAGAGGAGAACGAAGCAAGTTCCACTGAACGCAGTCGCTGAAGCACAAATTGAGTACATCCAATGAAAATAGCTTAACTAGCATGGACCAGATTCTGAAGAAGAAAATCTGAGAAGCAGATGGCACGTTCACTAAATCACTAAATAAAGAGTGAGTGATGTAGCTCTTGCACCATCAGGCAATAAATTGGCGTGATTTTATACGGGTTCAGACGATCAGCACCGCACGAGGCGTTTCCCATTGCATCATCGCTTCTCACTCTATGAGTGAACCTATGAAAGAGAAAGTACAGTGCACCCTGTTTGGTTCCTGAAACATTCAAACAGAGGCCAGAATTGACTGTTCATGTGAGAATCGAGTCGATCTGTAACTACAAATTCACTTTTTTTTTTACAGATTGCAAATTATGGAATTGGAGGCCAGTATGAGCCACATTATGACTCAAAGGTAGAATACTGTATGGAGGTGTTAACATTTTTTAAAATGTGTTTGTTATTCCTCTGCTCCTGTTTGAAGATATGTACCTGGAATAGAGCATGCACTGTGTTTTATTTCATAACTTTGTTTCAAAATCTCTCCACAGTTGACAAATGACTCAGACTTTCAACTCAGAGGAGGCCGGATTTCTACTGTCCTAATTTATGTGAGGGTGTAATCTATGGAGTATATATTTTAAATAATTCCCACTTTCCATATTATTGACTGTTAACTACTTTATTTTAGATGAGTGATGTGGACATTGGTGGGGCAACAGTGTTCCCTATCATTGGTGCAGCACTTCAGCCAAAGAGAGTTAGTTGAAGCACCTTTATTTACCACACAGTGACAATGATTTCATATTAAATTGAAATGGATGAAATGACTTCCTTTAAGCTGTGATCACATGTTCATGATTCTATTCCATAAGGGTACAGCAGTGCTGTGGTTTAACCTGCTAAGAAATGGAAATGAAGATGCCAGAACTTTACATGCAGCATGTCCTGTGTTTGTAGGCAATAAATGGGGTAAGTGTTCTGTGAGGTTTGTATTGTACTAATGAAAAATAATTTATCTTTGAAAATGAAGAAAACACAACCATGTCACATTTCATCCCAAAATTAAAGAAGCATTATATGTGCATTAGACATTCTTAAACAATGTAAAACTTCTTCCTTTGAATTCTTCATTCTAGTTGCCAACAAGTGGATTCGTACCTATGGGCAAGAGTTCAGAAGAAAGTGCTCTACAATCAAATCTGATTAAAAGACCCAAAGCAGACTGCACAGAAACATTCATGATCTAAGTAATGAGATACAGTAAGGAGACAATGTGATGTCAAGGCAAAAAGGGATTCAAACAATGTATTTAGAGGAATACTTTTTGCTTTAACGTCTGTAAGGGGGTTAACATCTTGTTTTTTGTGATATAATGTTTCTACATTTATCTGATGTTAATGATGTGGTGGATTGTAACATTGCGAGATAGGCATGAAGACAGAGAAAACATGGACATCAAGGTTTTTGCAAGAATTTAGTTTGTTATTGAACTTTACTTGTTCAAAATGATTTTTATACCATATAATTTATAGCATCAGCTCCCAACCACACCTCTATTTCAATTCAATTAGATAAAAAAATATTTTAAAACAGCAAACAAGGTGAAACATCTTTGAACAAATACATAAAACATATGCTAACAACTCAAATGAAAGTCAAACTCAAAATGATCTATCTATCTATCTATCTATCTATCTATCTATCTATCTATCTATCTATCTATCTATCTATCTATCTATCTATCTATCTATCTATCTATCTATCTATCTATCTATCTATCTCTCTGAGGACTGCAGTGAGTAAACTGTGAATGTGATGAGGTCATTTTGACAGTAAAAGGGGGCGGGGTTACGCAGCATCAATCTGACATTCGAAGGGGGCGGGGTTACGCAGCATCATTCTTACAGCCTGAGTGGGCGTGGTTTCGCAGCATCATCCCGACAGCAGAAGGAGAAGGAGGGCGGTGTTACGCTGCATCATCGGAGCTTGTCGTTTTATTGTACGGCTGCTGATGCTGAGAGGTCGCGATGAGAAATATGTAGGACCATGATTGTGGATTTGAGGTTTGTGGACTGTGGCACATCGTGGCGGATTGTTTTCTAGGTAAGCTTTATTCTGGGCGCATTTGAGTCTCTGCTGTTTTAACTGTAGCCTATGTGTTCGCCGTCGCTGAGATGTGCTTCAGAGAACCACCGGACAGAATTAATGTAGGCTATTACCGCAAGGCTTATAGAATACAAATGCAGATGCAGATGGGTGGAAAACGGCTGAAATGAAGGCATGCAAGAAAACAAGCTTGGTGTGATTTGGTTGTCGTGTGATATGTTATTTTTGTATGGATATGTGAGTGTGAATGGGCGAGCTCGGCCTGCGCATCAGGACGCGTGTGATTCAGCCCTGCAGGCCGTGATGAGGAGACACTGATGCGGTACATTACCGGTTATTATGCAGTCACATACATGTCTTAACTGATGCTACTCATATTCAATAGCATCCAGCTCTCATCAAAGAAGGATCATTTGACACAGGCCTAAGGCAGTCTATCACATGACATCTACTGCTGTGTCAAAACGAAACGGTGACTCCTATACTACTGAAAAGACTAGGGAAAAATGTATGTTGGTATTTAAAATATTTAAAATTATCTTGCGAAATGAGCTTTAATACATAATAATATGGCTATAATAATATGGCCTAATATGGCTGTTGCTGTTCATCCCTACTTAAAAATGCTTTAGGATTGTGTACAGCCCTAATGAAAATTTACCATGGTTTAAATAAATAAATAAAAAATAAAAAAATAAAAAACATGGTTGTTGTAGTTAAACCATGGTAACCACAAATTAACTATGGGTTTGCTGCACTTACCATACTTTAACCATGGTATTTATACTAAACCTGTGGTTATGCAAATGGTAATCGATCCGCAAAAACAACAACAACAACAACAAAAAAAACATGGTTAGCCCACTTCACTTGTACCATAATAAAACCATGGTTAATTTTCATAAGAGAGGATTCCTATTGGGATTTTCATTATTTATAATTTGTGACCCATACTTAAGGGGTCAAATAAGAATCACTTTAAATAAACAGACTGAAACTTAGAATCTTAGAATCCTGTTGAATATTGTGTAATCTCCATCATAACTCTACTTGTGTTGTTATAAAATGTCTTGCTTTAAGTTAAAGAAAATCTCTTGGGAAGATGTATAAGTTTTAAAATCCCACAAGATTGTCTGTAAATTAATTTTGATTTCTTACAGTGGAATTTTATCCTTTTGGGAATCCTGAAAGTCCTATTAAAACTTAGTTTTAGTTGGAATCCAAAAAAGTAATTTCCATTAAGGATTTTTATTTTTAGAATTGGTTCCAAATTATGATAGAAATAATAATAGGAATCCATATTTAATAGGGACCCAAATACGAGCTTCCATTGGAATTCAGTCAAAAGTGAAAAAGCAGTACAGTGGCTGATTATGTGATTTATATTAAAATGCTTATTGTTATTAAAAACAACATTATATTGCATTTGTTTACTCTACAGATTAACTGTTTGTTACTTTTCAATATATTACAAAGAAAACAAATGTGGATAAGCTTAATGGTCAGTGTGCTTTACATTTTACAGTTATTGTTTTTTAGCATCTTATTAGTATATGGTACCTGTTCAACATATTTAACCATTTAAAACATATTAATATAATTATAATAGATATGAATTGTACATATTATGAATCTGCATATATCTGTTTAATTAAAACTGAAAGAACAACCATTTAAAGTGTTGTCAGTATGATTTTGGGTGATTTTTGAATCTGTGATATTTTCTTAAAAAACAAAATCAAGTGAAAACAATTTGAATAGATATTGTGTAGACAGCTGATCTTTATGCACTGGTTTAACTTACATTGAACTGAATTATTGTTAGAGACTGTTTTCAGAGAAACCCTTTGAAACATAATTTTATTGTGTGTTATTGCACTGGCCTTCTTTTCCAGCTTACCAGAAAACAGGGATTTTAGGATTTTTTTTTTTTCCCCATTGCGTGGGTGAACCTGACCCAAGGATAGTGAAGTGTTCTGTAACCCTCTGTAATTGTGTTTGTTGTGTCTGGCGTTTGGTGTCAGTGGATGCAAAACTGGGTCATGATGCCAGTGTGTTTGTACTTTTGCCTAATGCTGAAATGGGCCAGTGCAGCTGGAAGACTCTTACATCCCATTAACATCCCAGTACCTCCAAGAATGTTCGGCTCTTGCTCAGTGAAAATGTCTTTATTCATCAATTTGACCTTAAATTGCAAAATTTCAGTCTACTGATTCGCCACATGCAGATTTATTAGTGGTGTTTGCAAAGGCAAGCATCACTATTAATGCATAATTGTAGATTTTACAAACTTGACAAAAATGATCTGAAAAGTGGAAGTAAAACACACCAAACGTCTGTTTTTATTTACTTTTATGTATTAGTTTTGTTTTTAAAGCTTATTTAGGTAATCTGGCAAGATCTTTTGTTGCTTTGAAAAATTGGGCCCATTTCATTTAAGTAGCCTACACATTTGCCAACAAAATACAAAGAGAAGACATACAAGAAGAGATACCTTCCCAAAAACAATAAGGAAGCTGTAGATTTTAAGAAAATATACCACTTGACACAAAATTCTAAACAAAAATTGTAGCATAATTGTCAGCATCAACAATGTGTTTATGAAGTAAGCAAGTTCAATTGTGCACATTAAACTCTTATGTAATATAGAATAAAAGATATAAAGTGAAAAAAGAAATCACAAATTGAGGGATGAACGATATATATCGGCCACCATATCGGTATCGGCTGATATATGTTATTTTTTAAAGTTATCGTTATCGGCCTGATAAGAAAATATGGCCGATATATTAAAGCCGATAATAAATGGATTATTTCCTTCAGCTGAGACACTTCAGATGGACACTGTTCAACATGATGGTTTTGAATTGCTTGAAATATGATTCGAATCACTTCAAAAAAGGAAAATATGGTTCAGTGCAACTTGTACAGCACAAGTCTTGTTATATAGGCTTCATAAAATTATAATGAGAACATTATAATTGTGTGCTTGGGACATGGCTTTTAATGGTGAGACTTTTGTTTTTGTAATCAGGCTCTCAAAAACAATATACAAATTTAGATTTAGATTTATCTAGAGATGCTCCGATCAGCATTTTTGGGGCCGATCACCGATTACCGATCACCAAAATCATGATCTGCCGATTGCCGATCACTGCCGATCACAGAATGGCAGGGGAATGGGAATCTTTTATCTATAATCTAGCAGAGTTTGCACCATTTGTAGAAATGTGTTTATTTAATTGTATTTAGAAAATGAGATGTCTTAAGGCTACTGTAGGCCAGCTTTCCCAAATAAGGCAGAGTAACATTAAATTATTCCAAACAAAGAGGGGTCAGGCAGACCAACACACATCAGATCAGCCTAATGGGAGGGGATCAAGTTACACTTAGGCATATTTGGAAATTGTAGCCTCTTAATACACCCACTACATTTACTAATTGGCAACAAAATGTACAACTTGTTACACCAAAACTGGCTACTGATAAAAGGACAAAACTATGGCAAGTTTTTTTCTGTTATTATTATGAACGTCTGATGTAGTTGAGCAGAATGCTCTTTTATGAAGTTACTTCATTAAAGGACATATTTAATGAGATTATGCCTGAAAAGGTTTTGGATTTTTTATCATATGTTCATTTAAAAATATATATTGTATAAAATGACTTCTTGTTTATATTTGTTTTGTTTTATTGTATTTATATGATATTTGTATTTTTATAATTGAATTTTTGCCATGAAAATAGCTTTGAATGCTGACATGGCATTAAATAAAATAATCTGAATCTGATGTAGTTGAGGAACCAACTACGTCAGATCAAAAAAAATAAAATACCACCACCAATTTTGAAACATCTCGCGGCACGAATGTAGGCCTACCAATACAAATAAATAAAAACATCTCCAGTTAACTCAGAGCATTCATTTTGTGCATTTGTTAAATAAGAGGCGATCTAGCGCTGAAATGTTTTTTTTTTTTATCAAGTGATCAAAGTGCTCGTTGCCGTAGCGATCAGTGGCGCAGATACCGCGTTCTGTTGTGGCTCGCGCGGTGCACGGTCTTCACTCGGACGCGCGCTTCAATCCGTTGGGAGACTCCCTATTCCTTCCGGTGAAGGAGAACTCATGTTGCCACTGCCAAGCTCCACTCTGCTGTTGTGTGCCCGTGCGCCACGCATGCAGGTGGGAAAAAGTTGCGCGAGTAATTTACATCACGTGATCGGCTTTTTTGATCGGCGCTTTTGGGGTTCGCCGATCAATCTATTTTTAGCCAATATCGGCCGATCATGATCGGCGTCCGATCAATCGGAGCATCCCTAGATTTATCGGCCAATATATCGGTTATCGGCTTCCAAATATAAAGAATTATCGGTTATCGGTATCGTCCAAAATGTTCATATCAGTGCATCCCTACACAAATTGTTAATCAATGGCAGAATACCATGTAGATACTATATGACTCATAGTGCTTGTGTCTTTATAGTGGTTACTGAGAGGTTTTAGAATGAATGAGTGACATGGTTGTCATAGAGACAACGCTACATGACAAGCTTGCATATAGAAGTTGAGCAACCACCTAGTCACATTTCAAACATGGAAAAATTTCGAATTTTGAGAAATGTTTTTAGTATGATTTGAATCAGGGTGCAGTGTCAGCAAAAACTGTGGAGGGGTCATGTCCCCCACATCCTCCTGCCTCGTCCTTCTCTAAGTGTTCAACTTGGGTGCGTCCCACACCTGCACATTGGCAAACACCCCATCACTCTAACATGGTGGCAGCAAATTTTGCACTGGCAAGCACCACTATTTACAAATATTTTCTAAGATATGAGCATAGACACGGCCACAACAGAGCCCTGAATATCAACAGAGACCGTGTCCACTAGACAATCCCATGTGAAGGGCTCGTCGACACGACAGCCATCGGCACTGATCCTCAGAAAAGAGCACAAGATCCAGACAAGTCCTTTGCACAGATCATCCTCGGCTCCATACCGGCAGGATGAATCCGATCTTCAAGCAAAAAGAACTGGATGAATATTTGAATGCTGCAACCCACAATCTGATTTCTGACTTGTGAATAATAATCACACCAAATTTGATCAGACGAAAAGAGGTAGTCTCGGTCCGGATCAAACTGAACAAAGGTTTGGTTCATTTCTAGTGTGAAAGCATTTTCTGTATGGTTCAGACTTTCAGACCATTTACAGGAAGTTTCGGTGGTTCTCGCGTAGCCTAAACCACTGAGAGAAAAAGACAGAAGAAATAAGGACACAATTATAAATCACCCGTGACAACTCATCTTTTGATACCAGTATGGAAACAAATTGCCACTCATCTTGGTCTCTCCCCAAATGGAGGTGCCAGGGCTCGCAGGATTACTTTCAGTCTTCTCCTCCTTTCCTGCCGGCGACGATGAAATGTTCGCACAACGAGGACGTTCATTTGAACTAGCCTCGAGTATAGTTGGTGCTGCAGGTAATAATGCCGTAATAATAACAGTATAGTGACAACGATACGCGTCTGTTCATTCATTCTTGTCAAAGTTACCCGACGAATTGACAACACGCTGATGTCAGACGCACGTCCGTTTACAAACCAATCAATGTGAAGATGCAGCCCACATAGATGATGACGACAGGACGCAAGTATGTCATGTAAAGTTTTTTAGTGCACTCGCATAATTGCAATGTGAAACCAAACCAAAACTAACCGAATGTATAAAATGTATAAAAACATGAACTTTGGTTTGGACCTTGGTGCGGATTTCCGAAGTGAAAATGCCCTGTGATACGGATGTGAATGCCGTCACCGTTTTCACAGATTCACGTTTTTGTGGTTTACACGGAGATGATAAGGGTATCGTTTTTTTTCAAAACTTGTTTTCAAAAACGTGCACTTTGAAACCTACTTCAAAGTTTGTGTTCTCAGGCCACCAGAACGCCGTTGTCATGTAAATGAACAGCATGAATGAATTAAAAGTTTTCTATTTTCAGTTGAAAACGGTGTCATGTAAGCAGCCCCTAAATTAATAACTAATGATTTTTACAACAGAAATAAATCAATTAAAAACTCACCTAAAGTCCCCCTGTAGTCAATAATTGTATCCCTTGAAACTCATCTCTGATCACCAAAATTACATATTTAAATGTTTTTTCCTTGAAAAAAAACCTTCATGCCTTAAAATATCTTGAATGTAACTCGACACCCTTGCCTCATTTAGTATACGCGGTTCTATGAATATGCAAATGAGCCCCGCCTCCACTCACTCACTCACTCACTCAGAGATCCACTCGTTGACGATCACACGTTGATCTGATTGGTTACAAGGTAGTTTGTGACGTCAGAAACACCAGCGATTTCAAACCGTGTTTTTGAGACTGTCTTTGGTTCACTGCAGTTTTAAGGAGAAAATACTCAGCAATGCTGTCGACTTATGAATTTACACATGGTTTGTCTTAAAGTGTCAGCATTTGGGTCTGCTGTTTCCTTAGTTTTACCACTAGATGTCATGCCACTCACCTGTGGCCTATCATTTGTGTAATCATCTTCACCTGCACCTCGTTTCCCCCTGTGTATTTTAGCTCTGTCTTGGTTCTCTCTTGTTACTTGGTCTTTGTATGAGGTGTCTGCCTGGTGTCCTGAGTTTCTTTGGATTTTTTGAGACCCTGTGAGAAAGTAAGGTTTTGTTGTTTAAATTATTTGAAGAAGCTCTCTTGCATCTGTTTGTTTTTCTCCCCTCGTGGAGTTTTAGTTTGTGTTTTTTGTTATACCTCCATTGTGAGAAGATTCTTTGTTGTAACTTTTTCTTGACACCATCTTTTGTTTTATTAAACTATCTTACCTGAGGCCTCGTATCCTGTGTTTCGATTGGATCCAACCCCTGCTTTCTGGTGGCTCAGTGGTATTACCGCCTAGCTCTGACACCAGAGACCCGAGTTCTAGGCCGGGTCGTGACAGAAAGACCAAGGCACTCATGGATCCAGAAACACTCACCTATAAGGACCTGGTGGCAGTGATGGCTCAGCATGAGGTAGCATACCAACGCCATGAAGCGGTTCTCACCCGTCAGGAGGAACTGATGGCCAAGCACTCTGACCTTCTCGCTGATGTGATGAAATCCATTGGCCAGCTTTTTCAACGGATCCCAGAGAGTTCACCTCCTCCAGTACCACATCCGCCTTCCATTGGTGGACCCCAAGTAGTCGCTGAGCCTCGGCTTCCACCTCCTAAGCCTTTTTCAGGGAATGCCAATTCATGTGGAGGATTCCTGACTCAGTGTTCTCTGACGTTTGAACTCCAGCCCTCAAGCTTCCCTACTGACCGCTCTAAGATTGCCTACATCATCACTCTCCTTGCAGATAAGGCACTTTCCTGGGCCTCTGCGGTGTGGGAGTCTCAGGATGTCTGTTGTGGCACATATTCTCTCTTTGTGGAGGAGTTCAAGCGGGTGTTCGACCATCCAGGGAGTGGTCGGGAGTCTTCCAGGCAACTACTCACCCTTAAGCAGGGATCACGTAGCGCTGCAGAGTTCGCTATAGAATTCCGGACCATTGCTTCCGGTAGTGGATGGAACAACGAAGCCCTAATGGCCTGCTTCCAGGGGGGGTTGTCCGGACCCATTCTGGACGAGCTAGTTACTCGCGAACCCGCAGCTGATCTCGAGTCCTTGATCACCATGGCTATCCGTCTGGACAATCGGCTAAGAGAGAGAGAGTCTACCCGTCGCAAGACGTCTCCGCCCCAATTGTCTGGAAACAGACAACCCTATCCTGCACGCTTCTCCTCACCCAGTTCTGAGAAACTCGAGCCCCCGGAGGAGATGCAATTGGGGCGTTCCAGACTCTCACCTGCCGAGAGGGAACGCCGCATGAGGGAGAATCGCTGCCTATACTGTGGTGCATCTGGGCATTTCCGTCTCCTCTGTCCAGAGCTTCCGGGAAACGATCGTCCCCGCCCAGTTACAGGAGGGCTGTGATGGGGAAGATTAGTGCTCCTCCTCCCAATGCAGTGCTTTCTGTTCCTGTTACTCTCTCTTGGGAGGGCCATCAACATCAGGTCCGAGCCATGATCGACTCTGGGGCGGCTGGCGACTTCCTGGACCGGTCTCTGGTCAGGAGACTTGGTGTACCTACCCAATTACTTCCTCGACCCCAAACCGTTACTGCCCTTGATGGCAGACCCTTGGAACCGGGCTGCATTACGGAGATCACTTACCCTCTTCGTCTCACTGTTCTCCAACATCAACAAATGGAAGAGTTTTATCTAATTGACTCTCCAGAGTTCCCTGTGATCTTGGGTTATCCCTGGCTGCACCAACACAACCCTTGCATCGACTGGCTAGCTGGAACCATCCTGAGTTGGGGTACTGCATGCCAGGTTACCTGTCCCCTCTCGAGTCCTCCAGTCCCGAGTCTCGAGTCTCAAGAACCTATCAACCTGTCTCGAGTCCCTAGTTTCTACCACTGCTTCCAGGCTGTTTTTAGTAAGTCCCGAGCCACTTCCTTACCACCACACCGCTCCTATGATTGCACCATCGACCTTCTCCCTGGCACCTGTCCCACTAGAGGTCGGATCTTTTCCCTGTCTCCGCCCGAGCGCATTGCTATGGACACGTACATCAAGGAGTCCCTAGCGGCTGGCATCATCCGTGCTTCCACTTCCCCGGCAGGAGCGGGCTTCTTCTTTGTGGGGAAAAAGGATGGAGGACTCAGGCCGTGTATCGATTACAGGGCACTTAATAAAATCACGGTTCGAAATCGCTATCCCCTTCCTCTGATGGCCTCCGCCTTTGAGCTGCTTCAAGGGGCTTCCATTTTCTCCAAACTGGATCTACGCAACGCCTACCATCTTGTGCGGATTCGGCAAGGGGATGAATGGAAGACGGCCTTCAACACTCCCACGGGTCACTATGAGTACCTGGTGATGCCGTTCGGGCTCACCAACGCTCCAGCGGTCTTCCAGGCCCTAATAAATGACGTACTCCGGGACATGCTAAACAAGTTTGTTTTTGTCTACTTGGACGACATTTTAATCTTTTCGAGGTCTCTCCAGGAGCATGAAGGGCATGTCAGTGCTGTTCTCCAACGCCTCCTGAATAACCATCTCTATGTGAAACCTGAGAAATGTGAGTTCCACACCACCCATGCTCAGTTTCTCGGTTTTATTATCACCCCAGGTCATGTTGAGATGGATCCCAAGAAGGTCGAGGCAGTCCTGAAATGGCCTACCCCTACGACAGTCAAGGAGGTTCAGCGCTTTATCGGCTTTGCTAACTTCTATAGGAGGTTTATCAAGAACTTCAGCTCAGTGGCGGCACCCTTAACTGCACTGACTAAGGGAGGTGTCACCAAGATCCGCTGGTCCTCAGAGGCAGAAGGAGCCTTCCGTGACCTCAAGCGTCGCTTCACATCGGCACCTATACTCTCAGTTCCCGATCCTGAAAGACCTTTTGTGGTAGAGGTGGATGCATCGGACGCAGGAGTTGGGGCCATCCTTTCTCAGAGAGGGGAGGACGATAGGATGCACCCTTGCGCCTTCATGTCCCGTCGCCTGTCGGAAGCAGAATGCAATTACCACGTTGGGGATCGGGAACTTCTTGCGGTGAAGCTCGCCTTGGAGGAGTGGCGCCACTGGCTTGAGGGGGCTCAACACCCCTTTCAGGTTCTCACAGACCACAAAAACCTTGAGTACCTGCAGCAGGCTAAGCGACTCAATCCTCGCCAAGCTCGATGGTCTTTATTTTTTAATCGTTTTCAGTTCCTTCTGTCCTACAGGCCCGGCACCAAGAACGTCAAGCCCGATGCTTTGTCCCGAGCTTACTCTCCTGAGTCACATGAGAAGTCTCTAGAACTTGTCATCCCTAAGGCTAGGATCGTTGCGCCGCTGCGCTGGGAACTGGAAAGGGAGATACGTGAGGCCCAAGCCCAAGAACCAGACCCAGGAGGTGGTTCCCCAGGTCGCCTTTACGTTCCTCGAACCGTCCGAGCCCGGGTTCTTAAGTGGGGTCATGACTCTCCCCTGACCTGCCACCCTGGTATTGCACGTACCCTGGACTTCCTCCAGCGGCGGTTCTGGTGGCCTTCCATTAAGGAGGACGTAAGGAGCTTTGTGGAGGCCTGTCCAGTGTGCTGCCAAGGGAAGTCAAGGCACCAGCGGCCTTTAGGACTCCTGCACCCTTTGCCTGTTCCCCATAGACCGTGGTCGCACATATCTCTGGATTTCATCACAGGCCTTCCTCCATCCCAGGGCAACTCTGTCATCCTGGTTATTGTGGACCGGTTCTCGAAGGCCGCCCGATTCATCCCCTTACCCAAACTGCCTTCAGCCAAGGAGACTGCCGTGCTCCTGATGAATCACGTCTTCAGAATCTTTGGAATTCCTCAGGATGTCGTCTCCGATCGAGGTCCCCAGTTTTCATCTCGATTCTGGGGGGCCTTTTGTAAATTGGTCGGGTCATCTGCCAGCTTGTCATCTGGGTTCCATCCTGAGTCTAATGGCCAGACAGAACGGGTCAACCAGGACCTCGAGACCACCCTACGCTGCATGGTGGCCAACAACCCCACCTCATGGTCCACCTTCATCATGTGGGCAGAATATGCCCACAACACCCTCCGATCATCTGCCACGGGACTGTCCCCCTTCGAGTGTCAGTTTGGCTATCTCCCTCCTCTGTTTCCTGAGGATGAAGCACAGGTTGGTGTCCCATCTGCCCAACACTTCGTCCGACGCTGCCAGTCGACCTGGAAGAAGGCTAGACGTGCTCTTCTGCAGACCTCCAGGAGGTACCAGCATCAGGCTAACCGTCATCGACAAAGGGCTCCCAGCTTCCGGGCCGGCCAACGGGTCTGGCTGGCTACCAAGAACTTACCTCTTCGGGTTGAGTCTAAGAAACTTGCCCAGAAGTTCATTGGCCCTTTCCGTATTGCCAGGAAAGTAAACCCTGTGTCTTACCATTTGTACCTTCCTCGTTCCCTTAGAATTAACCCTACCTTTCATGTGTCTTTGTTAAAACCTGTTTTGTCTTCTCCTTTTGCCCCCCCATGCAGACCCCCTCCGCCCCCCAGGATCATTGACGGCCAGCCAGCCTTCACGGTCCGCCGGATATTGGACTCACGAAGGGTCCAGAACTCCTTGCAGTATCTGGTGGACTGGGAGGGTTACGGGCCTGAGGAACGCTCCTGGGTTCCGACCAAGGACATCCTGGACCGCAGCTTGATTCGGGAATTTCGTGCCCGGAGACCGGGGTGTTCTGGAAGGAACGTCAGGAGCCGTCCCTAGGGGAGGGGGTCCTGTCAGCATTTGGGTCTGCTGTTTCCTTAGTTTTACCACTAGATGTCATGCCACTCACCTGTGGCCTATCATTTGTGTAATCATCTTCACCTGCACCTCGTTTCCCCCTGTGTATTTTAGCTCTGTCTTGGTTCTCTCTTGTTACTTGGTCTTTGTATGAGGTGTCTGCCTGGTGTCCTGAGTTTCTTTGGATTTTTTGAGACCCTGTGAGAAAGTAAGGTTTTGTTGTTTAAATTATTTGAAGAAGCTCTCTTGCATCTGTTTGTTTTTCTCCCCTCGTGGAGTTTTAGTTTGTGTTTTTTGTTATACCTCCATTGTGAGAAGATTCTTTGTTGTAACTTTTTCTTGACACCATCTTTTGTTTTATTAAACTATCTTACCTGAGGCCTCGTATCCTGTGTTTCGATTGGATCCAACCCCTGCTTTCTGGTGGCTCAGTGGTATTACCGCCTAGCTCTGACACCAGAGACCCGAGTTCTAGGCCGGGTCGTGACATTAAAGCATATTAAAAACACCACATAGACATATAAACAACATTAAAAGCTGGATTTTCATCACAAGGGGGACTTTAAGCTAGACAATGACTTTCATCTAGATCTCCTGTACAGCTGAAACAAACTTCGTTGCATTATTTTCCCGTTATCACTGTAAAGCTGCTTTGAAACAATCTGTACTGTAAAAAGCGCTATAAATGAAGGTGACTTGACTGACTTTTTCTCCATTCTGTCTCCTGATGGAGTTTGGGGTTCATTGCCACCGTCGCCTCTGGTTGCTTAGTTGGGGTCTTGGGGACACGATATTCAACAATATTATTGATCTGACTGCACTTACAATATTATATGAGAATTGAACTGAGCTGGACAAATGACATAACTGGTTTCTGGAGATCTGCTTTATAGATGAAATTAACTAATTTAATATTTGATGATCTTTACAACGAAACTGAATCAACACTGAACTGACTTCAGCTGAACAATGACACAGTTTTCTTGTAGAGCTGCTGTACAGCCGAAATGAACTCTGTGTGCATCATTGAATCATTTTCCTGTTATCACTGTAAAGCTGCTTTAAAATAATCTGTATTGTATAAAAAGCGCTATAGAAAACGTTGACTTGACAAATATAGGTTTTTTATTTTTTATAATTGGCCATATAATATAACTGTACTTTTGCCTTTTCTGTATAAGTAACATGAATATAAGAGTGGGCTAATGTGATTATTCACAAAATATATACAGCAGTTAATGTAATTTCATGCATTCGTGGTAATTTATGCATTGATGTGTTAGATGTGTCAGATTTACAGTAAATGTTGCACTTACTAGAATGCAAAGCTCCTTTAAAAAAAAGATGTTTCCCACATATACTGCATAAACACTAAAAACAGACGTGAGGGCTTTATGGATGCAGAACCCTATGATAGATAGACGGCTAAATACGACTAATCTGGAAGGACTGTAGACAGATGGGAGAGGAGAAATCAGATTATTGCCCCACACAAATATATATTTTTAAATTTAGCATCCAGTGGCTACAGTGCGCGCTTTTGTGATTCAGTCGTTTCTGGGTTAATATGGTATTAGTGATAATGGTTTTATGGCATGGTACAGTCAGTGTGGCGTCAAGATGCATTCTGTTTTTCTTAATAGTAAATTATTGTCTTTCATGCATGTGTACAGTGATTAGTTATAATAATAAACTCTATGCATGATAAAAGTTAGCATAATCTGCTAAAAGAAGAATTTGGAGTACACATAAACCTAACTCATTTGAACCTGATGTCCAGAGAGGCAATTCTGAGACGGATATTATTACTCCATATTAACTACTGTACATGTTATGAAACAGGATCTGAAAGAAATGTATTCTTATTTTTACAGTATTGGGATATGACAGTATGTCTGGCATGAACTGAGCTTCTTTGGAGGGACAGAGCATCAGGAATCGAATGGATTTTGCTGTCAGACATGCACAGTATAATCAAAACATCTAAAGCTGTTAAATCTTAGATTCTGGTGGGCTGAAAGATTAACCAAACTATCAGCCGGTACAAATTACATAACCAAGAACATCATTATCCTCTGCCAACAAGTTGGTAGTAAGAAAATATACAGTAAATGTACCAGTTTCCCCAATGATATCACTGATTTTTTAAATAAGGGACAAAACATGTTTTAGAAGTCAGTTTTTATTATTTAATAATACATTAATTATAAATAAACTGATATATTTGTAGACAAAGGTCTCAGCTAATGAACAATGTATTTTTTCTAAAAATGTACATTTATTCACTTCATAATTTGTGTCAACTCCATCAGACGAATTAACAAGCATGCTAATTTAATTTGATCCATCCAACAGCAGTGTAAAGTCTTCAGTTATGTAATAATGGTGTTCAATAAGGAGATAAGTGGAAAAATACATTTTCCTGGGTTAGGGTTATTCTGAACAACCCAGTTCCTAAACTCCTTAATTCTCTGCCCTCTGTTTAATATTAAACATATATAACCAATGTTCTTAGGTAAATCAGACATAATATCATGTAGTTCAGTTGATGTTTTAATATTTTAACACAATAAATTGAAACAAGAATAAAATATTTCTTTCAGAATGTACAGAAACCTTCATCTGAGGATGTTAAAAACTGGAGTTGACAAAAAATGACAGAGTTGACAAAGGTCCAACTAAGATTACAACAATTGATAGACAACTATTTTTTAAGTTAATATTTAATTTAATACCACAATCCTTCCACTGGTTTTAGCGGTACAGTATGTCTTATTCTGGGTCTCCAGTATTTCACAGAATACAAGAATCATATGTTAGGTTGAGCGTAATGGTAATTATTATTATGTATTAATGTTCCCAATTGTTCATCCAAAGATCTGTAGCCTGCCTTTAAACCACATCAATTATGTTTTATTTGTGCCTGACATGCATGACTTAATCTAAAAACAAAGAAAGGATGTGTACAAATTATTTATTTATAATAACAACTGCAATATTCCATAAAAAAATAAGGGTAACACTTTACAATAAGGTTAATTAGTTAACATTAGTTAACTACTTTAGTTAACATGAACTAAGAATGCAATACTTCTACAGCATTAATTAATCTAATATTAATTTCAACATTTACTAATACGTTATTAAAATCAAAGGTTGTATTTGTTAACATTAGTTAATGCACTGTGAACTAACATGAACAAACATGTTAATGTTGTTTCATGATTTTATTTACATATATACTTGGCCTGATTGACATGCCTTTTATATAAATAGCAGCATCTTTACATATATATATATATATATATATATATATATATATATACTGTACATAATATCACTTTATAAATAGTTTTGTAAGCACTTGTCAACTCCATCAGCTTACAACGTTTGCCTGATTTATTCAGAATTATAAAAAGATCCTGAGTTGACACAAAGTGAAGAGACAACTTTAATAGGCATTTAAGATTTACTTTTTGTATTGTTTGATATATTACAGATCTCTTTGTTTGGCAGTTTTACATTACATCTCTAGATATTAGTCCAGTTGTGTTTAGTTGTCAGTTGTCCCTTCAGTTGAAAAGTGCTGATACATCGTGTATTAAAGTGATGAGTGTGCTAAAACATGACAGATTCTGTCAGTCACCCTTCATTTCAAATATACACACTACTCCCTTGCTTTGAGCTCAGTACTGGAATATAAGCACCCTGCATAGATGACCTGTGAAATATATATTTTCTCATGATCACAAGACAGTGAACATCTCTAACACAATCTGTGCCCATCTCACTGTGCTTGATGGTTTCAGTAAGTACTTCGGTGCGATGGGAAATGGCTACAGAACCATTATAGATGCGTTAGAATCAATAGAGCGGTACGATGCCATTGTCTACTAAAGCCATTGCAACATTTCTATTTTTGGGTGCACTGCAGCCAATTCATTTTGAATTCTAGAAAAATAAAATTATTTTATTTACAAATACCGTATATGTGAATTACCTGCAATGTAGTATATTTTAGTCTTTTTATATTTAACTGACTTCTGTCACAGTCAGATTGTGATATTTCTGGTCTGTTAAAGGTCCCATATTGTACAACTTTCTGAAGTTTTATTTTAGGTTTTGATATTTAGATATTTGCGGTATAAGTACCAAAAACCATCTCAATATATTTTTACAGCTCCTTTCTCAGGAGCTCTGCCAAGAACAGCTCGATTTTGGCCTGTCTGCTTAATATTCATGAGCCTCTCTTCTGATTGGCCTGTTGTTTTCTGAGTGACCCACCATTGGTGATTGAGTAGTTCTGACATCACAAATATACGGAAGTCACAACGGCTCGTGAAAAGGCACAGCTAGTTTATGCTGGCTGTGTGCATGTGTCTGTGGATCGACAGTTTTGAAACGTATATGGTAGTTTCATAACCCCTAGACCTCTGTTATCATGAAAAAAGCCAGGATATTTTAGTTTTGACAATATGGGACCTTTAATAAGACTGCCAGACCTTCACAGAGAAAACTACAGTAATACAATTTCTGTCATGACAACTCTCGGGATTTATTTTTTCACTCGTTTTGCTTTTGAATTAATATTAATGTACATAAATTACAATGTGAAGTTTTATTTTAAATTAAAAGGGCTCCAGACTATCATTTGAAGGCAGCAGCATCGGAGCCAGAAAGTGACAATAACACACTGAGCTTACTAACTTTAATTATTATCATTCATAATGTCTTAAGTCTATTTATTACCAAGGCATTTGTCAGTAATACAGTAAAAATGGGGGAAAATGTGAATAAATGCATTGCAGGTTATTTTAAGGTGTGCTCCTACATTTTCAGCCTGTGCTCCTAAAATATTTCAGTTAGGGGCTACAGTCCTCTTAGTAACATCAGTCAGTCTGGAGCCCTGACCATACATGAATTAACCTCAGTAGCAGATCTATGCAGGTGGAGCTGGGGAAGGGGGAGGGTTTCTGAAACCGGCTGCAGACTGCGAACAGAAACACTACCGCTATTTTAATGTTGAGCTGCAGCTCATTGGCCGCTGATGCAACAGCAACCAATCAGCTGTTCTATGTAGATAATGCTGTGATCGCTACCAAATTGAGTTATGGACCAATCAGCCTGCGCCATCTAGAGTTTCATGCCAGAACTTGCTATCTCAGCGGTCATTAGTCCACCAGACATATAGTGTATCGTTAAAATTCATGGTTGCATCTAAACAATTTAAAGCATAAAAACAAATCAACACATGGGAACTCTACCACTACCCTATTTGCTTAATGTGCACTTCAAATCTTAAAAGTATTTTTTTTTAAAAACCTTTGCAAAAATGTCAATTTAATATAAATTAAAGTTTTAAATATTAATGTAAGGAATAATTGTCGACAGGCCTTTGAATTATTACAAATAAATGCACACCTGAGGTGGTAATGCAGCCTTGACGCGAAGGTAAATGCATTTATTAGTGCAGTTATTAGAGAGAGACAGAGATTAAACGTATGTGAATTACCTGAATCTTTGTCTCTCAACAGTGTTCGGCAGCTGCGTAAGTTTATCAGCTTCAAGAACAGCGCCATTATTAGCTCGCTAGTGAGAAAAGTCATGTAGCTTTTAAGTAGCTAAACTATTTTACTGATAACATCATCAGAGCAGCGCTGACAACACTTTTCTGTGCGAGTGTGTGTCCGTACCGTATGTGTGTGTGTGCGTTTGAGTGGGAGAGAGAGAGTATGTGCTTTTCGTACATAATAAAAAATAATATTGTCGCAAAAAACATGGAAATAATTTGTCGTTTTTATCCTATTGTTAACTACCGGTATATTTATTTTCTTGGTCAGTGTTGTTGTGGGTTTTGGTTATTTTGCTACTGTAGATTGTAAGGATCTTTGAAATAACTGAAATCATGTGGCGAAGTGATATATGGAACTGTAATGCGGTCGAGACCTGCCTGGAACTACTTTAGCTGTGCATTTCCCTGAAAATAATTGCACACCTTAGAACATTTGTCAACCAATCAGATTCAAGCATTCAACAGTCCCGTAGTATACATTTTAACAATCTTTTTTGTGATTTGTTTTACTGTCAGCATTTTTACGTGCACTATTCTTTGTTAAACGGAATTCAATTTAATTTCGGAATCGGAAAGTTCTGTTTATATGAACCCTAAACATTGAAATCCAATTGGGATTACATGTATTTTGAACAGAACCAGAGCTACCACGACTATAATTGATGTTTTTGCCTTGATTTATTGAATTGAAGGTTTTTTTTTTTTTTTTTTTTTAGCAAATGTTTGGTACATTTTTAGTCTCTTCAGGTCTACAACACCACTTTCAACCCAATCAAAATTTTATTTTAATTTGATTGAGGTGTTTACATGAAGGCTTTTCACTCTGATTGAGCCATTAGGATTATTTGGGTGCATGTATACATTGGTTACTGTCATATTCAGATTCAGAGACCAGGATATCATAAAGATGTGATGGTGTTTTTTTTTTTTGTTTTTTTTTGTGACTTAGGCCTGAAAGCAACCACCTTACACCACCATAAAGATCAAAATAATTTGAAACCACCCTTTTTTTTTTACCGTTTAGGTGTTGTTAGGTGCTCTAATTTTCAGTGTTTTGTCACATGCTTCATGCTGTCTTGCACCACCAGCACATCTTATTTTGTGGCTTATTTTTATTCGTTTCAGGTGGCTGGTGTGTTGCACTGTTAGATTAGCTCCAGAAACAGTGTCACGGTCTTCATTCACAATCTCTTAATCACCATCATGCCTCATCATCATCATACTCATTCACAATCTCTTAATCATCATAACTCCTCTACATACAGTAGTCTGTTTATGTAATGAAGGTCTTCTTGAGTGTGTCTCGCTGTAGAAGTAGACTGTCTTTGACACTAGCAACATCCCCTGTTGTTTATCAGCAGCCTAGATTTAGTATGTAACTGCTTGTGTGACACAGCATGTGTGTGTGTGGGAGACTGGTTTACTGCACGTGTTGTCAAGGCAACTCTTGGCTATGCTGTCAATAGATTCTGCGGTTTACAGTTGTCTCCTCAAAAATTAAATAGGACAAAGAAAAGCTGTTTATTATTAATAGTACTAGATAGTTTCCTATTCAAGTATTTTTTGCTATGAAACTGTTTGTAACATTTTTTCTAGTTGTTTATTTAATTTGTCTAGCAGTGTTCTTAAATATAACTGAAAAATAGCCCAGAATCTATTGTATTATATGTATTTGTTTGTATAGATTCATATCTGCAGGCTGTCGGGACACATTTAAATATTGTGATCAAGCATGTCGGTGAATTTTGATAATTTTGTTAAACATTTCATTATTTTTTTTCTTTATATTCGTTGTCTGCTTTAAGATTTTTTTTTTTTTTAATTATATTTGTTTCTGGACTTTCTGTTTGTTTATAATGTTTTTTTCCTTGTTTAAAATGTATCACTATTAAATCTTTATTGGATTATGCAGTGAGTTCATTTCATGTATGTTGTTCAGTATTAGTAGGCCCTGGTTTGGTTGGCCATGTGATCAATGTAATCATGTGACTTTTTTATATTAAGATGGCTCCTGCACTACACATTATTATCTAGGGCTGCGTTCCACTCCACATTTGTATGCCCTTCACTCGCTAACTTCCCTTCGTCTCGTGGACTTGCATGCGCATCATTGCTCATGTTGCACGAGTGCATAAGTTTTAAATGAGACACACTAAGCCCTTGATCACTTTGAAATCCACAATGAAGCTGATTTATTATTGAACCCCTTTTTTACTTATGAATTTGTTTTATGCACCATTCTATATGCATTTAAATTGTTGGAGAAATTGTTTTTTGAATATAAAAAATCTTATTGGTATATGAACTTGAAAAAAAAAACACAAATAAAAAAAATATCAATAGTATACACTTTGACTGTGAACTTAAGGTAGCTACAAGTATTATGCAATTACATCTAAACATAATTAATATATTATACACCATTATGCAATTAATTCTCAAAATAATTAATATATCATACACTACAGTTAAGTGCGATCTGCTATGATGTCATAATCAAGCTGCATTGTGGGATATAGAGCTGTTTGAAGCTTCCGAAACTTTTGGCACTTTTCCATTAAAGCAGTGGTTTTATCTTGCTATTGATGGGTTTTCTTCATTGTTAGAGTGTGCTGGCTTTTTTGAAGTGTTTACTTAAACATATCACCAGGAAATTCTGTTTATTTGTGTATTTTTTCCACCGCATCTCAAATGAATTTGCAAAACCATGGAGTTGGCTATTTTATTACAAAGTTTTTTAAGGTAACACTTTATTTTACAGTGTCCTAACCCTACTAACCGTCAACCAAACCCTAACCCTACCCTAACCCTATAGTAAGTACATGAAGTTGCTTAATATTACTCAGTACTTAAATATATAATTACACTGTAACAATGACACCTTAAAATAAAGTGTAACCATATTTAAATGTGAAGTCCAATAAAAATCTAAATGGTTTATGTTTATTTCACTCTTTGTTTAGATCATAATATGTAATAATATGTTTTTTAATGGATTTTTGTTTTGTTTAAGATTGAAAGGATGAACCCCTCTTATAGGCCCATTTTCCTGCATCACACATAACTGGAAGTTTGTAGTGATCCTGAACACCTTGATTCGCTGGTTTAGGTGTGTTTAATTAGGGCTACAGGTAAAATGAAATCCATACTTAAAGCATTTGAAAAAAGTAGCAAAAATGAATTATGAAAAAATAAATAAGACATGGTCCAAGTTACCAAGAATTCAAAGGTTTCCTCTTATAACCAAAAAAATAGAAATTTGAAGTTGAAATCAGTTTTAACAAAAAAACAGGTTGAACCACAGGAACATATAAGTGCCAGAAGCTCAAGGGACATTTTTATTATTTTTTTATTATTATTATTACTACTACAGGTCATTGCATTTTAATTTAAATAGTCTACAGTAGAGCTGCACTATTCTGGATAAATTGAGCTGCATGATTCTCCCAGATTCTGAACAGACAACTAAATAAAATAATGCAATTTAGAGGTGCTGACAAAGTATTAATTGCTGCAGTCTATTTAAAGATGTTTAATTAATCAGAATGAATAAAAAAAAAAATTGGTTTAATGAATGATTCAATGACTCACTCATAAAAACTTCACTTGTTTCATTACAGGATTAATCACCATTTTTGAAGAAATCTCTTGAATCAATGATTCAATGACACATTTTTTTTTTAACAGTCGCTTGTCGCCACCTACTGGTGTAACGATGTAATCGATACAATCTTTATTTGAAGCGGCAAGTTTTTTTATTTTGATCGCTGCCGTAGACATCAGTGTTTATATCCGAACTATAAACTTCTATCGCAGTACTGCTGTGATCATTTGAATTACTGTACGAAAGAAATAATGTGTGGTTTAAAAGACTGTCTGTGAAGATGATGACTCTTCTCTCTGGGTCAGCGGCAGCGCAAACACAGATCTGAAATCTGTAATTTAATCGTGCATCTCTAGTCTACAGTGTGCATGCTTAGTTGGGCCACTAAATGTTATTACCATTACTGTAAATCCTAATAGAAATTTGTGTTCCCATTTACACCCGCAGGTTTTCTGACTCCAAGGATAATGAGGAAAAGACGGAACTGGAAATGACAGTGTAACTTGACGTGATGGATAATAATAAGAGTGTTTGAGGAACCCCTACATCTGACCCAATGGCAAAGAAAGGCCGCGCCAAGGGCGAGAAGCCTGAAGCTCTCATCTCAGCCTTACAGGCGGCCAATGAAGATCTCAGGTCCAAATTAACCGATATTCAAATTGAACTGCATCAAGAAAAATGCAAGGTAGGCAAATTTACATAGAGTACTAGTGAATCTGAAAGTGTAGCATTCACAATGAACTTTCATACTCTTTGCCAAAATGTGAAAATGCCATTTTTAACCAGTGCATGTCTTGGATCCCTTTCAGCAACAAGAAATGCTGTACTTGAAAACCATATTTGAGGAAAAGTACTGATACTTTACAGCAAAAATGACAAGTTACAAGTCACCAATTTCAATACGACTTGAGTAAAAGTCTTAGAGTATCTGATTTTAACAGTCCTTAAGTATTTAACTCATACTGAACGTAGGCTCAAAGAGGAACTAGTCCTCAACACCAAAGAGACATGCCAGTGAAAAACAAGAATCAATTGATTTGTGAGGAGAGCAATCACTAAAATCTATTTAATATTTTCTAAAATCAAAGTACTGAACACGTCAATATTGCAATAAATCAAGGTTGACACAACAGCGTTTTAAACATCTGCAAACACTCAAGTCTCAGTTAAGTCTCAGTTAAGCTCAAGTGCTCAAAAAGAGTACAAAAAGTAAAACAACATCCTTCAACAAAAGTGTCTTCAGTATAACGGATAAATAAAAAAATGTTTAGTAAAATGAAATAGTTAAAGCTTACTTGCACTGGATGTGCTGGTTTCGGCCTCATCTCACCTGCGGTTTAGCAACTACTCGCTAATGCACTCGCAATCGTGTAAAACAGCCTTGTTGACAAGTTTGGGTGAGTAAGGGCGACACACACAAGATATAGTACCTTTAATGCCCTGTAGATGGCGATATGGCTTCTTTATAGCAGTAATAAACTGCTGCAGAAAAAGTTAGGTGTCATGCAAAATGTAACGAGTAATTGCATTACTCTTCACAAATGTACTGGAGTAAAGGGTACATACACTTGTTCAAAAATGTACTCAAGTAGAGAGTAAAAGTTGCTAATATCTTTGATACTCAGTAAAACTACAAAGTAACCAAAAATATACGTAATTACAGTAACTAATTACATTTACTCAAATACTTTACACCACTGATTAACAGTAAATGATAAGTACAAATCAATACATAAAATATATGCCATAACAACTGATGGTAGCACTTTGTGTGCATCAGCTGTGATGCCATCCAGAACTTTTAATAAATTAGGCATTTCTGGAGTAACAAACTTGGGTAACACTTTACAATAAGGTTCATTAGTTAACATTAGTTAATGCATTAACTAACATGAACTAACAATGAGGAATACATTTGTTACAGTATTTATTAATCTTTGTTAATGTTAGTTAATAAAAATACAGCTGTTCATTGTTTGTTCATGTTAGTTCACAGTGCATTAACTAATGTTAACAAATACAACCTTTGATTTTAATAACATATTAGTAAATGTTGAAATTAATATTAACAAAGATTGATAAATGCTGTAGAAGTATTGTTCATTCTTAGTTCATGTTAACTAATGTAGTTAACTAATGTTAACTAATGAACCTTATTGTAAAGTGTTACCACAAACTTTACTATATTTGTCCACCCGGAACATATATTGGCTCAATGCAATATTATCAAAAGCACTAGCACTTGTGGCATATTTATTCATGTACAAGTGAATCTGAAAGTGTAGCATTCACAATGAACTTTCATACTCTTTGCCAAAATGTAAAAATGCCATTTTTAACCAGTGCATGTCTTGGATCCACAAACCATTTCCCAAACTATATGCCATAACTACCCAGACAGCAACATAGTGTCGGCCCAGATCTGGGTCGTGTGGAACCCGTGTGTACCAGATGTGGGCCGGATCTGGGCCGACACTATGTTGCTATCTGGGTGTTGATGGTTGCACTTTGTGTGCATCAGCTGTGATGCCATCCAGAACTTTTAATAACTGAGGCATTTCTGGAGTAACAACTTTACCATATTTGTCCAGCTGAAACATATATTGGCTACATGCAATATTACCAAAAGCACTAGCACTAGCACTTGTGGCATAGCTATTCATGAACTCATTTCTGCAGGTGACCAAACTGGAGCGAGAAAAGGTGCAGGAAGGCAAGCGCATTCGCGAGCAGGAGCAGCATCGGCACACTGTGGCGCTGACAGAGCAACGGGCCCGCTGGCACGAAGAAAAGCTAAAGGAACTCGCTGCGCTGAGGGAATCGCTAACTCGGCAGCATGAACAGGAAATATCTCGCACAGCTAAGATTAAAGAAGGCGAGATCCAGCGCTTACGGACTGCACTTAGTGCACTGCGTGATGGCAGTGGAGAGAAAGTACGTACTGCGCTGACGCTAGAGGCCAGAGAAGAAGCCCGGCGATTCTTCGACCAGGAGCGTGTGAAGCTACTGCAAGAAATAACAGAGCTAAAGTCTAACAAACGGCAGACCGATGAAGCGCTTAGTACTATGATTATAGCCGACAAGATGAAGGCAGGGGACCTGCGCACTGAACATCAAGCGCACCAGGAACAGATCACCAAGATCAAGTGGGACTCTGAGCGAGATATTCGTCGATTGGTAAGCTGTCATTCTTATTCTTAAGGTAGAAATGTCTAATAACTTCTGTGGTCCCATGAGGCCCTGTTTACAGCTGGTATTAAGATGTGTTTTGGTGGATCGGATTACAAGTGGACGACTCTAAACACAGGTGTAAACGGGTCTAAAACGTTTTAAGCTCGTCCACCTTCCACCACTTCCAGAGGGAGTTGAAAACACATTCGACCGGATTGCTTTCGTAGTGTAAACGCTCATGTGATCGAATGTGTTCAAACAGCCACTAAAAGACCGTCTTCTCTCCGTCTACTGGCCTGATGAGTGAACATTATAGGAAGAGATCTAGCCAGACGGGTTTAAACTTTACCGGCTGAAGACACAAGTTTGGTTTGAAGATGAAAACGCACCAAGAATAAAGTTCTCTCAGCATTCCTGATTTCGAAAACACACTCACAGCGTTCGGCTGGTCTTGAGGCTTCAGAGCAGAAACTAAAGCTGAAGCTCTCCGGTTGTGTTCATATGTAAATTGAGTGAGCTCATTTTGTCCATTAGATCGAAAGATTTGAAAAAACAACAACATACATTTACCCGCCAATAGACTCTCCCCTCGAAGAAATCAGGACAGAAGTGGTTGAAAGTGGTTGAAAGTGGACAAAAGAGACAGATTAAAACACCAGGTGTAAACGGGAATGTGTCTTCCTCGTCTACCTGTGATCCGATCGACCAAAGTGCATCTTAAAACCAGCTGTAAACAGGGCCAATGATTTCATATTATGTGCTTCCGGGTGGTTCTGGTATTATAGATCTAGACGTTATAGGTCTGATGTTAGGTGTTAACTACCGAATCTGACAGGCCAAACCCTGAGCCCTTGTGCTAACCCAGTGTGTCTTTTGTTAAACTGTCCAGGTGGATGAGATCAAGGCAAAAGACAGAACAATCTTCTCGCTGGAGAAAGAGCTGGAAACGGCGACAGGTTTCGTGCAGAAGTTGCAGCTACAGAAGGATGCGCTTGATGAGCAGCTGTTTCTGGTGAAAGAGGCAGAATGCAACCTGGGAAGCCCAAAGAGAGAGATCCCCGGCCGCGCGGGCGATGGAGCAGAGCATTGTGGGAGTCCGGTAAAGAAACTAGATTTGTACATTTGTCAGATTTACAAATGCACATGCGCATACACAAATGTACGTTCAAAGACGCAGATACACGTTCTTGTAGTATAAGTCATTGCAGTCTTAAACATACAATCTACAACTCAAAAATGAAAACGTTAAACCAAAGTATTTCTGAGTGTAAGAATGAAAGGTTACACTTTATTATAGGCCATTTAGACATTCTTTGCGATAGGCCACTTTAGACATTCAACTACAAGTAACTTTGCAACTACATGTCAACTTACTCTCATTAGAGTATTAGTAGACTGTTAGGTTAGGTCTAGTAGAATAAGATGACTTGCAAAATTACTTATAAACCGCTTTCATGCAGTAATCCCAGTAAATTACCGTAAAATTATCAGAATGACTTTACTAGTAAATACACAAATATGCTGTTCACACAAGCAACGGCATTCCAGTTTTTACCGTTAGGAGACCATTCACATCAGCACTAAAATACCAGTAAATTCTCTGATGTCAGTCATCGGTAACGATCTTTAAATGCTGGACCGTTGCCTCAATTCAACATTTTACAAAAAATGTTGACGTCTGATTGACAGGCATGATGATGATCTAACAGAACGTGTTTTTGCTGTTAAAGAAGGCTGGGTTTGAGCGTGATACGCTGAAAAAGCTGAGAGATGTGAGATGTGGCCCCGCTGTCAAAGATGTCCATCTAGCGCATATTTACATATTTAAAAACGATTAAAAAGCAGCCGAGCTTACTGTAAACAGCGCGGAGTAATCATGTCATCTCCATAAGAACTTTATGATTGGCCCAAAGCAGACCTCTTACATCAGTGCGTTTGGTCATTTACTGGTAATGTTACAACGTCTCATACCAGTAAGTCACCAGAACCGATTTACTGGTATTTTTGAAAAAGTCCTGTTCACACATGATCTCTAAACGGTAATTTACTTGTAAAGACTATATGTTTAAAAGCGGCTATAGTCAGTAGAATCTTTATTGGAGAGAATCAAAATAAAGAGATAGTAGATATTAAACAGTCTACTAATACTCTAATGAGAGTTAGTTGACATATAGTTGCAAATTTACTTATAGTTAGTAGAATGTCTAAAGTGGACCATCAAAATAAATTTACTATCTAAATGGTTATGTCAATTCTGGTAAAGTATCATTTTAAATTAAGATTAATGAAGTGTTACTGTTATTAGCCAGTTAAATGACTGTCTTAAAAGCGAGTGCTCTTTCTCAGTAACAGCCACACACACAAACACTAATGCTTTTGAATGCTTCTGTGCCAGCTTTGTAAACATTTTACGTTGCTGCATACATTTTCCTTTATTGCACAATAAAGGGTATGTGTGTCATGCTTGAAAATGTTAAATATGTGTTTTTAGGACATGAGAAGAAACCAGAAACGCATGAGTGAACTTAAATCCACCATTCGTAAGCTGGAGGACCGCAATTCAATCTTAGTGGATGAAAGAAATGAGCTGGTATGTTTCGCTAGATCTGGCATTGATTGTCTTTTCAGTTTTATTGTCGCAGTGAAAGATCATCATCATTATTATTTTATTATTGTTATTAATTTTAAAGCTCTGCCAACTGTGGAATTATTGTTTGGTTGTACAGGATTATAAAAACAGAATGCGTCTTCTTTTATGTGTGGTATTGGAAACATTTATCTTTTTTATGTCTTTTGTTTAAGAATATTTCACCCTGATTTTCTCCTCTCAGTTGAAGCGTGTTCGGGAAACAGAGAAACAGTGTAAACCATTACTGGAGAGGAACAAAATATTAAGTAAGAAAAATGATGACCTCAGCCAGTCCCTCCAGAGGATGGAGGATAAACTTAAATCCACAACCAAGGAGAACATGGAGATGGTGGGATCCTCTTCTTCTTCTTTCTCACACGTGTCAAAGCTATATAATCTGCATTTTAAAGTGCAGTTGTAGTGTGTGATTAAATGTACTGCATTTGACTCACTATCAGTGTATTACCGAATGCTAACAAAGCAAAATGTTGTTCTTAAACTTCCTTAGATTTTAATCTCACCACAAACATTGACATTTTGAGTAGACAGCTCAACGTTATTTTAGTTAAGCATCTGCATTTACTGAACTATAAATGCTTGTTCTTCACTTGTGCATTCTGCATGTTGCTGTCATGCTGAAGATTTTTAGATTTTAAGATCACATAATCACGTAATGTTTGAAAGCATTTTTACAGTGTATTCCGCACTATAATCACTTGTGTTCAGATTACCTGAGAGAAATGTATATATAACTACCACCATTCAAAAGTAGTAGCTCATCAAGGTTGCATTAGGCTATTTATTAAAAACAGTAATATTGTAAAATATTATTAGAATTTAAAATTACAGTTATTTTACTGTAATATGCAATTAATTCCTGTGATCAAAGCTGAATTTTCAGTATCGTTACTACAGTCCTTAATGTCACATGATCCTTCAGAAATCATTCTAATATGATTTGATACTTAACTATTATTGGTGCTCAATTGATTATAATGGTTCTTATTATTATCATTGTTGAAAACCGTTTTTGCAACTTATTATATTTTTGTGGAAACCTTGTTGAAATAGAAAGTTCAAAAGAACAGCGTTTATTTAAAATATAAATCTTTTGTATCATTATAAATGTCTTTACTGTCACTTAAGATAATTTTATTGCATCCTTTTGGAATATAAAATAAACTTTTTAAAATCGTATTCTTAATCTTTTTCTTATAATTTTCTTATAATGCAGCCTTGGTGAGCAGAAGAGACTTAATTATTTCATATTTTTGACTGGTAGTGTATACATTTATTTGGCAAAAAAAAAAAAAAAAAAAAAATGAAAATTGTTAACCTAAATATTTTTTAAATGTGAATTCTCAATCTCTCAGATTGACATGAAAGACTGAACTAAGGAATTCACAAAGAATTAGCATTTGCCTGATATAATGCTCAATAACTTGATAATAATTGGATGATCACTACAAAGTCTCTTGTAAACTATAAATAAAGCGGTTACTGTTTTCTGCAAGCAAAAATAGCTCAACTGTAGTTGCACCAGACAATTTTGTTAATTTTGAGTGCAGAATGCATTTATCCTGTTGTATTATTGTTGTTTTGTTGCATTCAGAAGGAAAAGATTACATCCCATCCTCCGCTGAAGAAACTCAAGTCTCTGAATGATCTGGATCAGGCCAATGATGATCAAGAGATTGAGTTCCTCAAGCTGCAGGTTCTAGAGCAACAGAGTATGATCGACGAGCTGACAAGAGTGAGTACTTTCTGTGAACACGAGACAGCATTTATAGAGGTGAGCACTGAACAACCACGAATCACATCTCTCTTATGCTCCATGTTTCAGGATAGAGAAAAACTCTTGAGAAAGAAGAGGCATAAACGAAGCAGACCTATAAAGGTGAAGTGTGTAACTTTCTCAGTGTTGCAATATTTTCTCCTGTCCGCTTTCTAAACATTGCAGTCTGTCTTTTAACTTTTGCCACAACCAATGACACTGGGATTGCCCATACAAAAATGTAATATATGGCCATATATGTACTTATATTTTAAATAGCATGACATATATCTATACATATATTTGACTTATCTGAGAACACAATATATGCCTGCAACATATATGAACATTTATGTGTCCAAACATGTGAAGAAAATATTTGAGTTCATCCATATATGATACCATATATCTGCATATATTACAGTATAGTATTGGTTTCTCGCATATATGGACAACATTAAGTATAAATATGTGACATACATATTTGTTTCCCACATATTTAATAAATGTATGTAAACATACATGCATGTGATACTGATGCATTGAAATAAGTACATATATGCATATATACATATATGCGTCTTACATACATTTAACATTTATGTGCATGTACGGGAAAATATATGGCACTTGAAAACGGCCATTTTTGCTATATTTTGAAATATGTGTTTCATATATGTCTATGTGTTTCATATATATGAATTTTGCATATATTCTCATATAGGCAGCAGACATACATGGGCACTGACATTATATATGTAATTTACTTATATTGACATATATTACATTTCTGTATGGGTGGGACTACCTGAGATTCCATGATGAAGTGCTTATTTACCCAGGATTTATCTTGTCGTTTCCCATGCAGAGGCATATTGTTGTAGACACATTCTACGGGTATGATGAAGAGTCAATGGATTCGGAAACGTCCTCAGTGGCTTCTCTGCGCATGGATCGAACCCCGGCTACACCAGATGAAGATTTAGATGAGGTGAGCATTTAGGAACATTAAAGGTGCATTGTGTAATATTTAGGAGGATCTGTTGACAGAAATGCAATATCATATAAATAACTGTTTCAGTGGTGTATAAAGACCTTACTCAATGAACCGTTATGTTTGTATTACCTTAGAATGAGCCATTTCTGTCTACACACACTGTGGGTCTCCTTTACATCCACATGTTTCTACA
This sequence comes from Gila robusta, assembly GCA_030770095.1. Taxonomy (NCBI): domain Eukaryota; kingdom Metazoa; phylum Chordata; class Actinopteri; order Cypriniformes; family Leuciscidae; genus Gila; species Gila robusta. The sequence continues at coordinate 427,571 of JAVALU010001949.1, read as the reverse complement.
GTGGCCCTAAATGGACAAACGCATTTCGTCTCTATGTTGTTCTTCGTGCAAAGAAGCGAATAAAACACTGACACAATGATGAACAAGTAACAATAATATTCGCAATAACATATCGTTTTACTGAATAATCAAGCAAACCTAATTTCTACATTTATTTTTGTAAAGAAAACTCATTGCTTAACTGGCTCCTCTCTGCTGTCTCAGACGACGACATCACTTCCTGTCGGCCACCGTAACTTCTGTTGGGTGCAATTCGTAACCTCAACACTAGATGCTGCTAAAACTCACACACTGCACCTTTAACTCACTCATTTCTCACTAAGGGTTCCTGCGTTTATCTCGACTTCTTCTTTATGGTGTGTTTTGTATTATTATTGTGCATTTCCAAAACAGCAACATAGTGTCGGCCCACATCCGGCCCACATCTGGTACACGTTGAATCCACATGTACCAGATGTGGGCTGGATCTGGGCAGACACTATGTTGCTGTCTGGGTTATTTCGCATATTCATTATTGTGCATTATTTCTCATGCTGTGTTTATTAGGGTCTGGCGGCTGAAGAGTCAGAATTGCGGTTCAAGCAGTTGACGCGGGAATATCAGGCTCTTCAGAGAGCATATGCCCTGTTACAGGAGCAGAAAGGAGGCGTGCTGGATGCTGAAATGGAGGCTAAGGTATTCCTGAACTATTGTCTGTGCTGTAACATTAAACAGCTTACAGAACTTGGGTAAAAGACATGACACTGTTTTTCTTTGTTTTGTTTTGGCCAGATAAAAATGCAATTCAATCATACAGTAAAACAGTAAAAATACACCTCTTCTATGATCACAATGTCTAACATTTCTGAGTGAAACAATAATATATTTTGAAAAGAACATCTTAAGTCTTTATTTCTTAGAACAAATAAGCAGTGAAGTGGTTTTGTTAATATATACTGTATATATTTTTATTTTTTATTTTTTTATTTTTAAAAACATTTTACCAGTCAAATCAAAGTCATGTGCAACCACCATGCAGAAACATGCAGGAAATTATCTTTATAATTGTCTTTATGAGTGAGTCAGTAGCAAAGACTTATATATTGAAATGGACTGAAACAAGGTTGAAAACAATTAGATGCAACTTACTAATGCATTGACTAGCGCTGTCATGGGAAATCCCCTTGACTGTTAAAAGGACAAAGATATCGCTTTCCTCAGCTGACATTCAAAATGTTTTTGTGATGATGAATATAAGATTGACCTAAATAATATCAGCTAGATGTAGGTAATACACTCATTTAGTCGATCTCTCTCATAAAACTCTACTCTACATAATACAACAAGCTTCAATGAAGCGACTCAACGTTTCTTCGTTACTAGTTCTAAAGTGCCGCTTCATTAGTAACGGAGGCGTTAAACTGTCCATTAGAGATTTGAATCCGTGGCAGAAGGAAGTAGTTCTGCACAAAAGAGGGTTTTAAAAACACAAGATCACACTCGTAGCTGTGCGATATGGCTGTATATTAGCATAGCTGTGATTTACTTACAGCCGAATCACATTTGTGTGATATTGCTCATATATATAATTATCCTCTGTGTCACACAGAGGACTCCTGAAGACCCTTATGATTATGTTTCAAGGTCATTACATCTTGTTAAATCAGATAATTTGACCTTTTGTATGATGTGACAAGACTAGTTCCAGTTGTTAAATGTCATATGCTACAAACCCCCCAAAACATAAGGATATTTATAAATGAATATGATTTTAAAAAATAAATAAGTATAGAGACTTTTTCTTTTTAAATTTAGAAAAAAAATAATATATTATTTTTTTTTGAAGATGGTAATGTTTTTCCATGCCATATAAAATCAAAACAACCCAATATCTAGAATTTTTTCCCCTAAAGTAACTGTTTTGCATGAATGTTGCAACGTTGAATGTTTTAAAAAAGTGTAATAGGGCTCGGACAGATTGTTTGAAAACCTCACTGGAAAACCCTAAAAACAAAATTTGTTTTTGCTTGAAATTTTTATAAACATACAGTAAAATACAGCTGTGGATGAGCTTCTGAAAGATTATGTGCTCAAAAGAACACATTGCTGTTACATTGAACCCACAGGCCTATATAGTGCATATTCAGGTAAATTACTGTTGTATTTCATAGTTATTTTATCTTTGTAGGCTCATGAGCAGCTCCAGGCAGACTCTCACAGGTATAAGGCTAAAATCGAAGACCTGGAAAAAGAGCTTGCTGTAAAAGGACAGGTAAAAAAGTCTTGTACTACTGTTGGTTTCAGTGAAATGCAAAATTCATACACAGTGACTTGCAATTAAGAAATCAATATCTAGTGTGGTATTTATCTTGCTGAGGGATTCTCCATTACAATCTGATTTGTACTGGGTATCTGGTTACAAAGCACAGGTATGACTAATTCCCATATAATTTCCTCTTGTGCTCACAGGACTCCAGATGGGTGGAGGAGAAGCAGCGGTTCCTCAGGCGTAATCAAGAGCTGCTGGAGAAGGTGTGTGTGTACATGCTGTCTTCTCAACACTGCCACTCAGAGGATCAACTAAATAATGATAGACTAAAGCAGTGGTTCTCAAACTTTTTTCGTTGCCTTAAACCTTTAAAAAAATCTGCTGCCCCCCCCCCAAAAAAACCCCCACACAAAATTAATAAATAAAAATGGAAAGATTTACAAAAGAAAAAAAATGTGCGATGATAAACACCTACAATAGTTTCACTTTGTAATGGCATTATTTCATATAACAGTAAGAGAGAATAATAATACTATAAAAAATTTAATTTAAATAAACATAACATTAAAATATTTCAGTGATGCTTTGGATGAACAATATATAAAAGCGCAAATATATGACTGCTTTTGATAGCGCCTCACGTCAGCTTCTTGTTCGTCTTTTCACCGGAACACACACAGCAGCGGAGCGGCGCGTTCATAATCGCAGCTTGAGTTTCAGTCCGCTGAAGAAATGCTTTTCTACAGCGAGCAACTTCTATGTTGGGCTTGTTCCAGCGGTGACAAGTCAACGGTCTGAAGAAGAACGATTCAGTTTAATTGTAGTTCGATGTCGCTTTAATAAGGCAGAGCGCTGACCGCTATTCACGCACTTAAACGTCGTTGCAATGGCTGTTCAATAGCGTCAGTTCTGGCAGGTCACGTTAGTCAAGCTCGCATCAGTGACTCTCAGCTGATACACGTCTACCTATAGGAATGCGACGCCTATCACTGTATACAAGCTCTTCAGTATTATCAGCAGCTGTCGCGTTTCTCAGGAGCAGATTACCCTCCTCCCTCCCCAGCTCCACCTCTCTCAGTCAGGATTTGGCCTTCTGATTCCCCTTTGAATAAGACTAAAATTCTCTAATTATGTTGTACATTAAAATCTTGAATTAATGATATCAGCAATACATTCATGTTGGTTCTGTTCTGTTTACCCTAAGGGGGGTTATTGCTGCTCTTATCCATGCTAGGCTGCATGGATGCGCAGGGAGTTCTTGCCCAGAACAGAACCATACCACCAATCCTAACTGTATGCTAATTGTCAACCGTATTTGACGATAGTACTCCTGACAGAACTAATGGTTCCCCTAGGAACGTTTTCCTGGCTGAATTTGCACCGCCAGTATGAACTATGAAGTGAAGTAAGACACGCTCGTTGTTGTGACCTTTATTTTGACAGCGCTGAGAACGGCAGCCAGAGCCTGAGCAAACAGCGCTCGCATTCTCCATGTTCATTAGTTTACGATCTGTCTAACAGTCCTGTCTAATACATTATTAGATAAAACTATTATACTTAGAAAGTAGACGGTAATGAAAAGTTATTAGCGTTTGCTGTGTGGTTGATGTTCAGTGTTGCTGAGCAGAAATACATAATCATGTTTTTCTTGGTCTCCTTAAAGTTGGATTTTCTCCTCAGCGTAAAGGTTAAGACGCTCATCTATCACTGTTTCCCATGTTTGTAGTGTTAGTTTCTGGAGTAAATATATTGGCTATAATCTGATCCTCTTATCCTTTTTAAAATGGCGTGTGCTGGTGTTTCGCATGCGTTCGGCCAATCAGCGTCACTAACGTCACTGTATTCCTATAGCGCTGGTTTAGACCGACTCTGAAGTAGGAGTTAAATTAGTTCCTCCAAAAGGAGTTCCTAGAAGTAAAATTGTTCCCAGTTCCTGTGGTGCGAACGCGCCAAAATCCGGGAACTTACGCCAATAGTTCTAGGAACTATGAAAAGGTTCCTCCGGTGCGAAAGCCCCTAATGTGGCAGTACCAATTACAAACAAGTCACCAAATGTCATCATATTCCAGCAAATGTCTGGGTCTCACTTTATATTAGGTGTCTTTAAAATTGTAGGGTATTATTATTATTATTATACATTTTATTTATAGGCGCCTTTCTTGACACTCAAGGTCACCTTACATCATCATCAACAATAACAAATTTAAAAAGCAATGAGACACAAGACAATTAAAAAATAGTGCAGTTATGGTCAAAGGGAATAAGCTATTCTAAACAGATAAGTTTTGAGTTTGGATTTGAAAAGTGAAAGAGAGTCAATTTTACGGAGGTCTGGTGGAAGCGAATTCCAGAGCTGAGGAGCAGAGAAACTGAAAGCTCTACTCCCCATAGTAACAAGGCGGACACGGGGAACAGTAAAATGAATAAAAGAAGAGGATCTTAGAGTACGCGTGTGTGTGGGTATATGGAGGAGATCAGAAAGATATGAAGGGGCTAAACTATGAATGGCTTTAAAAGTAAGAAGAAGTATTTTGTAGTTGATACGATAAATAATAGGGAGCCAATGCAGCTGTTGTAGGATAGGAGTGATGTGATAAATAGAAGGGGTACGAGTAATGATACGAGCTGCCGAGTTTTGGACCAGTTGAAGTTTATGAAGAGTTTTATGTGGGAGGCCAAACAAAAGGGAATTACAATAATCTAAACGGAGGTGACTAAGCTGTGAACAAGAATGGCAGTGGAGTGCGGCGTGAGGAAAGGACGCAAACGGTTGATATTACGAAGATGATAATAAGTAGACCGGGTAACGTTGTTAACATGAGATGTAAAGGAGAGGGTGCTATCAAAGATGACACCCAAACTCTTAACCTGAGGGGAGGGGGAAATGAAGGAGCTATCAATAAGAATAGAAAAGTTATGGATTTTGTTTAATGTTGATTTTGTACCTACAAGAAGCAATTCTGTTTTATTACTATTTAATTTAAGGAAATTTGATGTGAACCAGGATTTTATGTCAAGAAGGCAGTTAGTAAGGGAAGATGGTGGAAGTGTGGAATTAGGTTTAGTTGAAAGATAGAGCTGGGTGTCATCTGCGTAGCAATGGAAATTAATATGATGTTTACGGAAGATGTAACCAAGGGAAGAAGATAGATAATAAACAGTAAGGCCCAGAACAGAGCCTGGGCACGCCTGTTATGACAGGGACAGAATGAGAGGTGAATGAATTTAACTGAATAAACTGAGTGCGGCCAGAGAGATATGAATGAAACCAGTTAAGAGGTATATTAGTAATTCCAATAGAGGAGAGTCTGTCAAAAAGTATGGTGTGTGAAATAGTATCGAAGGCCGCACTCAGCGGTAGGTCCAGGGCAAGTTTAGGATCAAGAGTGTTATTATACATGTAGTTACATTCAGGTAAATGTAAGTATACTGTAATAACGTTGAAATATTTATATCAAATATTTAAGATGTTTAAAAGTTTGAAATATTTAAGATCTTTTAAAGTCCCCTGTAGTCAATAATTTTATCCCTTAAAACTCATCTTTGATCTCCAAAATTACATATTTAAATGTTTTTTCCGTGAAAGAAAGTTTCTTCATGCCTTAAAATATCTTGCATGTAACTCGGCACCCTTGCCTCATTTAGTATACGCGGTTCTATGAATATGCAAATGAGCCCGCCTCCACTCACTCACAGCAGCTCAGAGATCCACTCGTTGACGATCACTCGTTGATCTGATTGGTTACAAGGTCGTTTGTGACGTCAGAAACATCAGCGATTTCAAACCGTGTTTTTGAGACTGTCTTCGGTTCACTGCAGTTTTAAGGAGAAAATACTCAGCAATGGTGTTGGTGTTGACACATGGTTTGTTTTTAAGCATATTAAAAACACCACATAGACATATAAACAACATTAAAAGCTTGATTTTCACCTCAGGGGACTTTGTTTTTGAATAATGATTTTGAAAGAAGTCTTTTTATGCTCACCAAGGCTGCATTTATTTGTTACAGTGTAAAAGCATCAGGGTACAATACAAAATGTGATTTATTCCTGTGATCAAAGCTGAATTTTCAGCATCATTAGCAGTAATCAGAAATCATTCTAATATTACTGATTTGGTGCTCAAGAAACATTTCTTATTATTATCAGTATTGAAAACAGTTGCTGCTTAATACTTTTGTGGAAACCACGATACACTGCTATTCAAAAGACTGGAGTAAGTAGATTTTTTTTCTTTTAATTTTTAAAACATTACTTTTAATCAGCAAAAATGCATTACATTGTTCAAAGGTGACTAAAGAAATTTATACAAAAAGAGTATACAAAAGATTTCTATTTCAAGCTAATTCTGCTGTTCTTTTGAACTTTCTATTCAACAGTTATATACTGTATACAGTATATAGATACTGAGAGGTTCGTAGGAAAAAAAAATTCATTTGTATAAAGCACAATCAATGAAAGTCTTTCATAAGGTCCATTAGTCATATTTTGTAATGTTTCTTTGACAGGTTGAAAAGTTGGAGAATGAAAACGGAAAGCTGCAGCAGGAACTACAGGACTCAAGAGATCAGAATGAACTACTGGAGTTTCGCATACTTGAGCTGGAGGTTTGAACTCTATCTCTGTCCACAAATCAGTTGCACCAGCCGTTCACGTGGCCTTACTTAAAGGGGACCTATTATTCACCTTTTAACAAGATGTAATATAAGCCTCAGGTGTCCACAGAGTGTGTCTGTGAAGTTTGAGCTCAAAATACCCCACAGATCATTTATTATACCATGTTGTCCCATTTTTGAGTGGAAGGAAATACATGCTGTTTTCATGCATGTGTCTTTAAATGCAAATGAGCTGCTGCTCCGCCCCCTTTCCAGAAGAAGGCGGAGCCTGTACAGCTTGTGTCTCGGATACAAGGTCACACTCACATGACATTGCAGTTCTTCATCCTCATGAAAGCTTATTATCCACATGCATTTTAAAGCCATATCAGTCTAAACTTCTGATATATGGTTTTCTGAGCACACACATCCGAAGCAAACTGTCAAATACACACAAGGTTATGTCAAAAGCACACAGAGCTCACATAAACACAGTCAGTTATGTCTGTGAATGTACGTAACGGGGAAATAAATCACATGTGTATATTAGATCTGTGTATTAAAGTGAAAGCAGTGTAATATACAGTTCCTACTGCTATATATGTTGTTAATATGACCCAAACAACAAAAGAAAAACCGAAAATCACTCACTTCTCTTGACTGAATAACTTTAGTAGCTTTAATAAGAATATATTTCTTACTTGAATGCTCTGGCGAGGAGATAAACATGGCGGACTGTGTGCAGCTCACGGAGGGGCGGAGCTACGCTAATAGGGCGGAGTCTCTGCGGTTGTGGGCGGGCTTGTTCCATTGTGACGTCATATTGAATCACATTCCTGAACGGCTCATTTTGAGACACTGTTTCAGATTTATGAGGAAAGTAACAAACTGAGTGAATGGATTTTCTACCATGCGGACACATAAATATGTTCTAAAACAATATAAAAGTGAATTTTGCATAATAGGTCCCCTTTAAATTGTGACATAAAATACATACATGTAACTACAAGTTTCTGAGTAACAAACTACAAGTTTTAATTGCAACTCAGAATTTAATTGTTTTGCTTCATTTTTTCTTAAAGAATTTTTATCATGGAGGTCATAGTTTTGTTCTAATCATTACTCCTGGTTATTGGAGGTTTCTGTAAAATTACTGTAAAATTACATTTAGCAGTGTTACAGTTTCCTTTAGATGGCTATTCTAGCATACTGGGAGAGCAGCATAATGGTGTTCAAATCTGGCTTTTCCATCCTCGCGCTGCGATTTTGACCATAGGGGGTCCAATGAAATATACTGTACAGGACTGCTGTGGTATCTTACAAATGTACTTCCTGGAGCAAGTAAGTTTGGCATCGGGCCCCAAAAAAAATTCGCCACTAGATGTTGGGCCAGAACATAGTTAAAGGATAATTTAAGAAATTAATTGATGAAAAATGCAACTAGAATTGCCTGTGACAGACTGTTACAGTGTCTTGTGTAACTGGTAGTGAGCTATTACTCTGTGATCCTGTAGTAGGACAGTCATTAACAAAAAACTACATGTGTGTGGCGGTGTCCGGGTTTTACACTGGATAAATTAATAATGCAGTAGTGACACGTAACCTGGCAAGTATCTTCATCCACCAACTTGCAACACAGACCGCCTTGCTAAAACACACATATGTGGGAGATGCGGAATGGATGAAAATAACTAAAAAAATAAAAGAGGACTTGAATAAGCCCATTAATGGCATGTCTGAGTCATGCACTTAACAAACTATGTTTTATTTCCTCATTCCATATTGTGAATAATAAATGTGTATTATTTGAATTTGCTTGTTACACAATGGAGCTAACTTATTGTAATAATTGTTCGACGTAGTCTACTTTTACACTCTTTATTATTCCTTGGCATCCTCACGTACTAAACTGCATTTTTTTAATTGTTTGCGTGCTGGAGGAAAGTTACGCCATTGCATCGAGTGCAGAGAGTGATGTTAACATTTAAGCTAGCTGGTGAGAGAAAATTGCACTATCAAAGAGTCAAAGGCCATCGAAATTCGCATCCGAAATTTTCGCACGTTAAAAAAAAATTCGACCTCACGTTATGTCAGTCATGCTTGCACACTGTCTACGAAACTTTTGTCCGTCATAAATCAAATCGGATCGGGTTCGATTTTCTGCGTTTTTCGCATCCGTAGCAAGCAGTTTGAATGGTGTTTTGACAATTCAGAGCCACCGAATCACGAATACGAAAAAACGCATACGAAAATTTCGGACTCAGTGTGCAAGGGCCTTAAAGAGGAAAGTTGACAGCGAAAATAGGGCATACAAAGAAGAATGGAAAGACAACTGTGCATTCATCTTACCCAGTTTTGTGAATGCAAAGCCGTATCTGCAACGAAGCGATCCACAGACTCTTTTGAATGTCTTTCAGAACTTTTCAAATTAAAAGCTCTCAATTCACCTCAAAATAAAACATTTCAGCAAAAACGTTCTCATACTTTTATTTTGAAGGCAAAATCACTAAAGACGAAGTGATTGTGAGTAACCGTTGCTGTCATGAACCAGTTTTGACCACTGCTTCTAGACAAACAAAAACACTGTTTGTCTCTCATCTCGTTTTACATTCCCAAATGTATGCATCCATCTAGTGGTGGAAGTACAGAAATGCAACAGCCTTCTGTAATGAAATGATCTATTATCTATGTGGACGGTATAGTGGAGACATTGTACTGGAGTGCACATTGTAATGCTGTTGGTGTAAGTGTGTAACATGTGTTTGATGTAATCTGTCAGGAGCGTGAGAGGAGATCGCCTCCGTTTAACCTTCAAATCCATCCTTTCTCTGAGGGAGTGAGTGCACTACAGATCTACTGTATAAAGGAGGGAGTGAAGGTAAGTATGAATTCATTAACTGCCACTTTGCTTTTAATAACAGTAAGAACTCATGAGCCAGTTCTGCTGTCATCTTCTCTCAACAGGACGTGTGTATACCAGACCTCATCAAGCTGTTGGATATACTTGGGGATAACGGGGTACGTCACAAAACACAATCCATGCAACATTTTTCTTTCTGTCAGAAGCTAGATTATTACCAGTTGTAGTGTAAATGCACAGTATGTGTTTCTGGCTTTACACAGAACTTGAGGAACGAGGAGCAGGTGGCCATTATTCAAGCGAGTACTGTGCTGTCTCTTGCTGAGAAGGTACGTGGGTTCCTGTTTCAGGTTATTTAAGTACATAGAGAGAACCAAAAACAGTCACTGAATGTCTGACTGTAATTATACTTTTCTTTAAATGTACATAACATATACTGTTGTAAAGGACAATAATAAAGGAAGTAAAGGACAATAATAACACTGATCTACAGCCAAAATGCTTCTGAAATAAATGTCAGTCTTTACTAGTTCGAAATGAAAATGATGTTTAAAATTGTTGATTGGCTGTAGTTTTCAAGATATGCTATTGGGTCAGTATACGACCCTTGACTTGGGAATGGTGGAGGATAAGTGAGTAATAAAGGGGAGGGATCTCAGTTGAAATCAGAAATGACTAAAATACATCTTTGACTAGACCTATGAATAAATCTATGACTGGGTTTGGACAGTACTTTTTTTTGATGCAAAACAATGAATGATGCAATATGAAGCTGGTATGAATTGCATTGTGTTATTCCTAGAAGTCATGGATGATGCAATCATAACGAAGCTTACATCACTCTGCTGAACTAATGCAGTGTGTAAACGTTTTAAAAATGTACAAACTTAGCCAATCAGTTGTTTTAATTGTTATATTATAATTCAGCACATTAAAATACATAATACATAGCACAATCTTATCTGATTAATCTGAAGCAGACGACTTCTTAAAAATTGTAGACCAGTGTAATGATTTGCAATGAAGAGATTGACAGAATGTGTGTATTTCTGTCTGTTGTGGTTTAGTGGATTCAGCAGATTGAAGGAACAGAAGCAGCTCTGCATCAGAAGATGATGGACCTGGAGCTCGAGATGGTACAAACAACAAGTCTTATCTTAACACATTACTTGTTTTACGTACAGTACCAGTTCAAAGTTTGGACGCATTTTAGAATAATACAAAATAACCATTTTGTTGTTATTTAATAACAACCAATGTAATTTGTTAACCCATGTATGCCACTTTACTATCCACTTTAAATCATCAATTTATAAATAAATATATAATAAAATTTTAGAAAAAGTAGCTCATTAACAGTCGCGCCACTGGCTTCGCTCCGTTCTCGCGGCTCTCGGCCCCGCCCTGCTTGACACACAGTTTTAAATACAAAACCAGTTTCAAACATTTAGGCATAAGCCTTCAGATTAAAAGTTTAAGATATTGAGTAATCTAAATTCAGTCAGGTAGAAGTGTACAGTACGTAATATTCATCTGATGAACGAATATTTTTTAATATGTAAATTTAATGAATTCCTCTGTTTCTAAAAATACATACAATACAAATAAAAAAAAGGTTTTACATTTACGAACTAAGCAAAATAGTTTGCTGCAGATTTACATTTGCATTAGTCATCTGCACAGACCACTCAGATATGTGTGTTACTTGGGTCTGGGAGTTCAAGACTCAACTTGTTTAAAAGCTAAATGAAAAATCTATCATTGTTATTCTTTCACTAACAGTCGTTTTTTGGTGGACTTAACTTTTAGGATAATACACAGGGCCTGCATTATATGTAACGGGTCTATCAGTTTAATTAAGTTGTTGAATTAAGTAATTAAATTTGGCACACTCAGACTAAAGTTTTAATGGCACCTACAACATGCATACAAATGCTGCTTATAAAAGCACTGACGGTTGACTTGCAGGAGATGTTCTGCAAACAGAAGGGATATCTGGAGGAGGAACTGGACTACAGGAAGCAGGCGCTAGACCAGGCTTATATGGTAAAATATTGATTCATTTTCAGGCATTTCTTCCTTTTATGAACTTCAGCGAAACAATTAGCATGATGTTCTGTTTTAGAAAGTGGTATATATTGTGTTAATTTTGATATTTTGTGTTTTTGAGTCTGTTAGAAAGACATAGCGGTAAACTCTTCATCTGCTAATGATGTACCATTTTTAGTGTTTTTATTTAACATTTAGTTTCGTAGTCAAATAGATTTTCATTATAGTGCCACGAAAGGTTTGTCTTGTCAAAATTCACATGGACACGTTCATTATACAACAGGAGCCACAAATGTTTTCTTTGTTCCAAAGCGTATTTTGGCACTATATTTCTGCACTGGTGCTCTAAACCATGAACCACACCAACCATCTCCAACTATTATTTGATTTTAAACAAAAAAGTAAAAATATGGTCCCACTTTATATTGTGTCTTTAAATACAATGTACTAACATTCAAATTAATCATTTGATAGACTGCACTTGTACATACATGTTTCTTTTACATTGTACACTACTCAGAAAAATACTTGCATGTGATTACTGTCATAATTTACACACCCTCATGACGTTCACAACCTGTAAGAGTTTGGTTCATCTTAAAAACGCAAATGAAGATATACAGTATATCTCCATTGACAGTCAAAGCAACTACCACTTAATGAAGAGATCGTAAAACGAATCCGTGTGAATCAAGCGTTTCAGTCCAAATTTTCTGAAGATACTCGATCGCTTTACATGATGAACAGATTTAATTTAGGCTTTTATTCACATAAGACCATATACAGTACATGTGAGAACAAAAGAGGTTTGCTCTTGCACATCAAGCAAGTACTTTTGAGCTTCTGTTTATGTTCACTGATCAATGTTTATATGTGAATAAAAGCCTACATTAAATCTGTTCATTATATAAAGGTATTTAGTCTCTTCAGAAAATTTGGACTAAACCACTCAATTCATATGGATTAGTTTTATGATCTCTTTATGAACTTTTTGGTAGTCACGTAGAGTGACTCTGCATGGACAGAGATCTCTCAGATTTCATTTAAAATATCTTCATTTGTGTTTGGAAGATGAACGAAAGTCTTATGGCTTAAATGAGTAAATGATGACACTTTTTTGACACTTTTGACTCATTTTTGGGTGAACTAACTCTTTTAAACCTAACCATAGCCCCAAACCTGTCCCTAAGCTTACTCGTATCCCACTTCAATAACAGCAAAAGTATTTTGCAATACAAAATGAACACAATAAGTACATTGTACCAGACATTTGTTTTGTTTGTTGTTGATGTAATTACATAGTAGTTAAAGACACGTACATAACCTCTATAATAATATATATATATGTGTGTGTGTGTGTATATGTATATATAAAATAAAGTATAGTATATATACAGTATATACTTTATTGTAATTTTTTTAAATGCAATGCAAGAGAACCTTACCGTCACAATCTGTAACTGTACGTGTGTGTGTGTGTGTGTGTGTGTGTATGTATATATAGTATAAAGTATAGTATATATAGTATAAAGTATAGTATATACAGTATATACTTTATTGTAATTTTTTAAAATGCAATGCAAGAGAACCTTACTGTCACAATCTGTAACTGTACGTGTGTGTGTGTGTGTGTGTGTGTGTGTGTGTGCAACAGCAAATCCAGGAGTTGGAGGCTACTCTGTACAACGCACTGCAGCAGGATAAAGTGATCAAGTACGGAGAACCTCTGGACGAGCTGCAGAAGGACGAGTTGCGCTCGGCCGTGGAGAGACTGCGCAGACAGATGCTTCGCAAGAGTCGAGAGTACGACTGTCAAGTTCTGCAGGAGCGGATGGAGCTGCTCCATCAGGCACATCAGGTCCTGCGCACAACAACACACAGCACACCTTTACAAAATCATTTAAATGCATGTGCCACACTTTCAAAGAGACAGGGCACACTGAATCCTCATGATGAAAAAATAATCATTTTAAGTTTATCATATAAAGTTTTTTTCTTTTTTGTTTTTCTTAAAATGTGTAAGGACTGGAGGGAAATCTAGGAGATCCAGTTGCTCTGTGATGTGGTTGAGGGCATTTTGCTGGCATGGCTAAATGTATGTATCAAATATGATACATCAGGGTTTTTGAGGAATGTTTATTTGCACATCCCTCAATCATCATTGTATTCATCATCTGCTATTCATTTTTAAAGTGATGTTTTACTCGTGTATGTGGGACACAAATGGCACCTGTTTTGTAGCATGACCCACTAATTAATTAATGATACATTGTTGAAGAAATAACCAAATGCAAGAAGAAGAATACAGACAACATGAAAGTCATGAAGTAATCCACTGAACATCTACAGGAACCTAAATCTGCTTAATAAGAGTCGGAAACAAAAGACTGTTAATGTGTATAAAAACCTCATACTTGTTTAAATGTGTTGTTTTTGTGTGATGTAGACCTGATGCAATAGCTGCTATATACTGAAGAGGGCAGCAAATAATCAGGAAATACCTAATATAATACCAAACCATTTAGTAAAACCTACATACTTTTTTTATTTTCTGTTGTGCATTCAACTAGTGGTCTAGTAGACTTTTGGACGGCGCTGTTTTTATATTATTGAGCGCTGTGATAACTTTACTGTAATCACTGACCTCAGCTTTACAGCGAGATTACTGAGCGATAACACACTGAAGATAATCACACTGAAATGAGTGTTTCTCTCAATGCAGAGGATCAGAGACCTGGAAGATAAGACTGACATTCAGAGGAGACAGATTAAAGATCTAGAGGAGAAGGTGAGACAGATTTATAACTTCTGTTGTTACGAGCTGGCAGACTAATGATTTACAGAAGATGATCTGTCAGAAAGATCATGTCTCCTGTTTGTTCTAATATTAATGTTGTTCATTTTCCTATCCTCGCTTAATACTTCTTTCTTTCTTTCTTTCCTTCTTTCTTTCTTTCTCCCAGTTTCTATTTCTCTTTTTATTCTTCTCTCTTGCCTTTATTCTTTGGCCTTGATGTCTGTGACATCTCCTGCAGAGGTGAGTGTACAATCTTTTCGGCTCCCTTGTATTCAAGTTTTTTTTAGAGGAAAATATAATTGATTCAGAAAGTTTTAGACCCTGACTGAGACTAAACTATTGTATTAGGGATTCGTGAGTCACTGGCTGATACTGCTGAGTACATTAGGAACATTACATGAATCATGACATCTATTTATTGTGTATTGAAAGGGAACTACTGCAGTTTACTTATTTGCCAGCAAATAAAACCATAATTAATTGCACATTGGTATTTCAGCATCCATATTTTCTTTAACTCTGTGGTCCTGTACATCTGTCGGTCAAAAATGACCGTTTTTTATTTTAATGAAATGATTGTACTATATTTTAGTTTGACAATGTTTTTTATTAAATATTTTGTATTTTTATTGCATTTTGATGGTACTTAATTATATTTATGCAATAGTTATATTCCTTTTATTGACTTTTTGAGCATGGACCTGGAAATTTAATTTCCAACTTAAACGGACGAGCACTGACTGAAGTTTGGTCTCTTTTTAGAGACGACACTTGGCAGATTATTGCTGAAGTAAAAAAAGTTTCAAAAAGTGAACTTGAAAAAAAGTTACCAATTTTGTTTGGCTGCAGTACCAAACACTTCCACTAGATGAAATTAGCTTCCCATTCATTTCCAACGCAGTCACTTTTGACCGTGAACAATACAAGTGTGACTATTTTTTTCAGGACCATTGAACTCTTTCAAATCATGTCCATGATTTTATTTGTGTGTGTGTGTGTTCACACAGCAAGTGCCAAAACATTTTCCAAATTTCGTACCATTTTGATGAAGTAAAAAAGTAATGACCGAACAGACAGCACCAGAGGGTTAAATGATATTCCTATTATCCTGTTGGATCCTATTTGGATTCATTTTTAAAAAACAATTAAACATAACATATGAGTAACAACTGTAGCAATAGATGAGTTGCTGCTACTTTTGTGTACATAAACCCAAAGCAAACAATGCATTCTTTTGACATCTTGTATCACACTACTTGATTTATATATATATATATATATATATATATAAAAAGATTTTATAAAGAATTTATATATTTACATTTATAAAATTACTGAAACAACATGTTGCATTTATTTTTTCGCAATAGTTTTGAATCATTTTTGGAATTGACAACTTGCACCGAATAATATTGTTCATTATCCTGTAGGATTTGAATGGTTCCTCCATGGGTGTATGTTGAACTGATCTGAGTTTTTGTCCTTGCGCACACAGGATTTGAAGCAACCTGGAGCTGTCGCATGCAACTGCAGTCGTCCGGTTGTTACGACTCAAGATGTATTACTGGCTGTTTTGTTTTTGCTTGTGTAGAAGTTGGAAACTCAGAGTTAATGATGATGGATTTTATTGGGATTATCTGCACTGGATTTGATTAAACCTCTGTGGAGAACCAGGACAGAATGCTTGAAATCACACTTACAGATCAATACAAGCGTGACAAAAACACAATCATTAACCCAACTAGAGGATCATGGATTATCTCTGCCATGCAGGGACCCGCCATGATCTACTGCGACTGCTACCAACCACAACCCACAAACCCCTTTCTTTCTTTCTCACTCTGTCTATCTGTCTCTCCTGCCACACACACTTTGGGAAATGAAAAGCGAAATGGACGCCTTTGCAGGAGTAATGTGTGCTGACTCAGGGCCTGTTAGTGAGGTGACTGTCGCATCTCTGTTGTCAGGATCCCTTAGGAGAGGTGTCTTCCTCACTGCCTGAAAACTGAACGGACAAAGAGACAGGTTGAGAGAGAAAGCCAGACCGTCCACTACAGACCATCCACCCTAGCAGTTTTTGTTTACCCCTAGAAAAGTTGAGTAGACTACTGCAACCAACCTGCTGTTCAGTGGAAAAACAGCCTGGTTTTTAATATATTTCTTTTGTATTGTATCGGGCCTCATTCCTCCATCACAAGCAACATTTTTTATGTAAATTATTCTTAAAAACATTAATGCGTAAAGGTTTACTGAACACTATAAAAAGTGATCAGTTGACTTAACTTAAAAAAATGGAGGAAACCCATTGCCATAAAATTATTAAGTAAATAAACTTCATGCTTAATCAAAAAAAAAAGTAATGTGGAATTTTCACGTTCACATAACTTAATTTTTTCAATTAAGCATTAAGTTTATTTATAATAATTTTAAGGCAACGGGTTTACTCAAATTTTTAAGTAAGTAAACTGAACACTTTCTACAGTGAACAAAACTATTTTTTAATGTAAATTGTTGCACCGTGCAAGTTGCCACACAAGTAGCCATTTATAAATTATATAGTAACATGCAACATGTTATGAAATGGAAGTAGCGACAGATTTTTTCTTCCATATTGTGACCAGAATTATAGAAAAAGAAAATATGTAGTTTAGGGACTTGGTTTTAGGATTTTAGGATGTGCATATTGCGAGAAGTCCTGCATACATCACCAGAGATCCAAAGATCAATAAAAAATGACAAGCAACTTTTTTTTTTTATGAATCGTTCACAATAAAATATTTAACATGCATTGAGAAAACAGGATGGGTGATTTTTCATTTTATGCCGACTTTAAACTGTTGTTGTGTAAATTATCGTGCCATTGGACAGTTATAAAACTTTTTTTTTTTACCTAAAAAGTTTTTTCCCATACATTTTCGCACCATGCAAATTAACGAAAGTAAAACCAATCAAAGGTAAACAATCACAACAGTTTATGAAAGTTAAATGGTTGTTGTGTAAATTGTACCATGTAACAAAAGAGTAATAATAAATCCTAAAATATTGCAAATATTGTGAATTTGCGAATTTAAAACCATTCTGTAGTAAATAGTCACATCATTAAACAAATGTTCACAAATGAAACTGTAAATTGTCACATACTGACTGCTTTTACGAATGATTTGCACAGAAACTCAGTCTGCTTGTGGTTCATGAATGAGGCCTATTGACCAATAATATTCCATGTCTATGAAGATCAGCAGTTCCTCTTTCTGACTGCAGTGTAATATATATGTCTGTTGATATGTACATGTGTCTCTATATCCTCCTGATGTGAATACATTTCTCCTTCTGCAGCTTGAGCAGTAGAGTCACTTTGCAGTTTATTCTTGCGATGTATATTGTGGTGACGGCTGCAGATGTGTTTCCGCCTTCCTCGATTGTCCCTGTATTTAATCATCTCTTCCCGGAGCCTAGTTCTTTTCTACTCTTTCAAACGAACAGCTGTAGCGTACCAGCAGGACTTTCACTAACTGGTTTGTACCGAATGATCTTTCTAACTCCCTTTAATTGGCTGTCTCTGGCTTGTAAATATGTTTTTGGGGCATTCTGTATACCAGGTTTGGCTTCATTTCATTAAAGTCTAATATCTCCTCAGAAATATGATAATCTCTCTTTTTTCACCTTTGGACACACTGAGAACACGCTGCTCTCAGACACAGACAGAATATTAATATGCAGAATATGGTATGTCTGTTTTAAAGCTGCAGTATTTTGCCTCCATATCGCCATCTCTGTTTGAAACATTAAGTTGCAAGTTACCTGTGGAGTTATTTATTTAATCTCTGATCCCCACATCAAAGTGTGATGGTAGCTGAACAAACTCAGGGTTATGGGATTAGTTTCGAGTTGACAAAACCAGACAAATTCTTTATTTGAAGTCACTGGACTTCATAAAAACAAGTTAACAAGACGTTTCGGTGTTCATCCAAACACCATCTTCAGTTGTAAATACAGGAAGTAACTCTGGCAAATATACACCTACTACAGTCACATGATCAGCACACAAGTAGAAGTATAGTACAACCGAAGGGAGCATACACACTTCTCTGACTTCAGTTGTTAACCAGACAGCAACATAGTGTCTCATTTATAAGTCAGCCCAGATCTGGCCCACATCTGATACGTGTGGAATCCACGTGTACTAGATGTGGGCCGGATCTGGGCCGACACTATGTTGCTGTCTGAGTAGTGAGAAGGGCAGGCTACAACCTTCAGAATTGCCACCAACCAAAATGCATGGAGCAATGCCCCTCCCGAATAGATCTATAATGGGAGGAAGACAGCAACATAATGTTGGCCCAGATCCGGCCCACATCTACACTTGGATTACCAGATGTGGGCCGACTTATAAATGGGACATTGCCTCAGTAGATGTGCCAAAGTTTTCTTCTTCTCTTTGATTCCCGACAGATTTTGCCACAGGTGCCTCTCCATTATCACCATCGCCACCATTGAACGACTGATGGCAGCAGTCATGTGGTTGGCTGCCCGAAGAGCCAAGTCTGTGGACCGGGCGAAGTTCACCTAAGGTGACAATCCCTTCCCCTGGTCTAAGTCCATAAGCAGCCCGACCTACCACTGCATCTGCCTTACCTACGAGCCGTGAAGTGGTCCAACGCGGCTTCGACAGTAAGACTGGAGCCCTCAATAAGGATAGATAGCTAGGCAGCCTCTCTTCCACAGGGGGCATCCTCATACACCTCTACTCACATAAACCCTCAAAATTTTAGTAATTTGAATGTTGGAAGGGAAAAATGCATGCCGAGTATGGTTTCTTCCAGGACATAGTGTCGGCCCAGATCCAGCCCACATCCGGCCTCACGGGGGAGAGGCGATCATGGCCTGCCAGACAGCAACATAGTGTTGGCCCAGATCCGGCCTCACGGGAGAGGGACGATCATGGCCTGCCAGACAGCAACATAGTGTCGGCCCAGATCCAGCCCACATCCGGCCTCACGGGGGAGGGGCGATCATGGCCTGCCAGACAGCAACATAGTGTCGGCCCAGATCCGGCCCACATCCGGCCTCACGGGGGAGGGGTGATCATGGCCTGCCAGACAGCAACATAGTGTCGGCCCAGATCCGGCCCACATCCGGCCTCACGGGGGAGAGACGATCATGGCCTGCCAGACAGCAACATAGTGTCGGCCCAGATCCGGCCCACATCCGGCCTCACGGGAGAGGGGCCATCATGGCCTGCCAGACAGCAACATAGTGTCGGCCCAGATCCGGCCCACATCCGGCATCACGGGGGAGGGGCGATCATGGCCTGCCAAACAGCAACATCGTGTCGGCCCAGATCCGGCCCACATCCGGCCTCACGGGGGAGGGACGATCATGGCCTGCCAGACAGCAACATAGTGTCGGCTCAGACCTTCAAGAAAAAGGACAAGCATTAGCGGAGCTTCTACACAAATATTTTTGCAGTGAGTGTTGGATATCAGATGTTAAATATATCCAAAGTTTGTTAGAGTTGCAGAAACTTGATGGCGTGTCTGATTAAATCACAGGACAAATACCTGTCCTTTGCTCTCTTTTATTTTAAGTTCAGGATGATTAAGTCTTGAGTAATTCACATGACATGAAGTTCAAGGATTCACATGGAGCAGATTCACAAGATGTAAATGGACAGGTGTTAACGGATGGACAGGATGGACAAAATGGTCTAAAGTCATTAACGCATCCTAAGGAAAGGACTCAAAGGACATGGTTGGGTGTCCATTCAAACACCCACACCTCACCAATGCAAAAGAAACAATGGAAGGAAGTGAGGTCTACTTATAGACCTTGACCAGGGGGTGTATGGGTAATGTAGTGCGCTAGATTTAGTAGTGTAGTTTGCTTGTGGGATATATAGTACAAATGTATATATGGGTAAAAAAAGGTAAAATTAAAGAAAAGGGACAAATTCACAACAGTGAGAGCATTTAACTCCCTCGAGAACTGAATGTGTGAGCTCTGCTCCAAGGTAGATAATGCAGAGCTCGTGTTTGTGTCATCTGGTGTCATAAAGCAAAGACACGAGGAACACACAAAGCTCCTGAAGACAAAAAGCTGATGGCATGTAACTTAGGTGCACTATATAAAATCTCTAATGTAAAATCTCTGTAATGTATCAGTTTGCATTGTGTGTGTGTGTGTGTGTTGTCCTGGTAAACCCTACGCAGTGGGAACAAAATGTCACCACAAGGATGTCAATACCAGAAATCACATTTTGGTCCCCATGAGGAAAACAGTTTGTAAATCATACTAAATTATGTTTTTTTGAAAATGTAAAAGTGCAGAACGTATTCTGTGAGTGTTGTGTTTATGGGTTAGGGAATGGAATATACAGTTTGTACAGTATCAATCTGTTTATGTCTATGGAAAGTCCCTAAGTGTGTGTGTGTGTGTGTGTGTGTGTGTGTGTGTGTGTGTGTGTGTGTGTGTAATTTCATATGGGTGTGATGGATGTGTGTGCATGTACACAATTGAGGCCTTTGTGAATTAAAAATATGTCCACCTTTGGAGTCACTACTACACCACTGAATGTCACTATATACTGAATTTTACAATCATTATCATATCAATCATATATTAAAATGTCAAAATGACCACATTTGGGGATCTACATTTTAATAAAATTACATCTTAATTTCCAATATGACATTAAGCGTATTGTAGCTATTTCTTGTAGTCTTTACAATTATATTACAATTATAACATTATTATAAATTAGTCAACTAAAAATTCACACAATTTGTAAGGTTTACAGTATTTATAAGATGCTACGCATTACCATTAATAGGAATGGCAGAAAATGTTAAAAACATTGTTTTATACCATGCAAGTGATATTTTTTGGCAGCATTTGGTAAATTACTGCAATGGAAATGCAATGTGTGCCTTTGCAAAGAACAGTAAATTGATTGTAGAGAAATGTAAGCTTGATGTAGATGAAAGGCAGTTGAGGATGGTTAAACAGAGTGCACTACAGCTACAAGTATTTGTTGTAACCTCTCTGTAACCAGAGAAAGTTAGTGCAACCTATACCTGTTGTACTTCCCTGACACTAATGCAATATTAACAACTTCTCTGCTTCCTCTAACATGTGTAACTTCAGCCACCTGCGATACCGATGAGTGTAACGTATCTCTGGAATATGCATTGGCTGGAGTATTATGAGTTAGGGTTGAGAACTGCAAACATGTTAAAATGTCTTATGACACAGAAATACAAAAAACAGAGCTCCACTGTGATAAGCCAATCATTTCATTAAGGTTTCATAAGTGAATTTAAACATGCAGCTGAATGCTCTGAGCAATCCAGACGGATGTAGTGCTCGGAGATCACTGGTTGCCTACTTATCAGTCAACAATGATTACAAACCAGTAGGAGGTTTGTAATGTGCCAGGTGGAGAAGAGTGTAATGCTGTCTGGATGGTGATAATTAATAACACCAATTATCTGTAAAAGATGAGTGTCTGCCTGCCCATCCTTCTGGTATCATCCTCCCCATGTCCTATTTGAGACAGTCATTGCTACAACAGCAACACATCTCAACTTCAGTAGGATAAATGGATAGATTAATGTATAGTTGAACAGCACTACAATGCATCATATTGATAAATGATTTATTAAGCTGAAAATGCTTGTCTAGTATAGCCTTGTTGTGAGAAGATCTCTCATGCATTTTTAATTCTAAAATGGCCAACAGTCTCCCTGTTGTATTGTGAAGGAAACACCGACCCTGCTGAAAGCCTTATCGTAACAGAGGGAGTCTCAGAATACGAGACCATTTACCCAAATACGGTTAATTAATAGAGCAATACTAAAATAAACATCCAATGAAACAAGAAACACGCACACCAACTCTGCCAAAGGACAAGGAAAAATACACCAATACAAGACACAGGTGAGAACAAACCGGAAGGAGAAACAAGAACACAAAGAACAACCTAAAACTCAACTAAACAAAAAGACACGTATATATGAGATGGCCAATAATATAACAAATATATTCTGTCTCGTAAAAATAATATATATTTTGGAATATGGTAAGTAAAAAAGTTACTACAACTAGAAAGTTAAAAGTCCTACAGTAGATATACGGAAATGTATGAAAGGTTGTTTCCACCACAGAATAAAACATTTTAAAAGATAATTGCAACTTTTTATCTCACAATTGCGAGTTTACATTTTGCAATTCTGACTTTATTTCTCAGAATTAAGCGTTATAAAATCAGAATTGCGTGTTATAAAGTCAGAATTGTGAGAAATAAACTTGCACATTTCTGACTTATATTATGCAATTCTGACTTTGTATCACACAATTGTGTGTTATAAAGTCAGAATTACTTGTTATAAAGTCAGAATTGCAAGATAAAAAGTCGGAATTACCTTTTATATTTTTTATTCTGTGGCAGAAAACAAGCTTCCATAGAAATGTGCTGCTATGGACAGAAGATAAACAAATAACAATTTATCTTCAATGGTTTGTAATTATAACACTCATACTGTATGACCGAGAAGTTTAGGCAAGATGTAATAATTTTTTCCTAAAACACACGTGATTCATTGTCGAAGTCTGTAATAGATTTGAAAAAGCTTGGAAATGTTTAAAGGGTCATATAAAGCACATTTAAGAGGATCTGTTTATTATTGCTAATCAAGATGTTACATTAACCTCTCTTTCTCTTCAGATGGTAGAAAGTACGGTGGCCGAGAAGGGTCACAACACATGCAAACGCCACAACAACTACATATTCAGAAAACACCTCCAAATTCAGAAAACACATACAAACGACCACAACAACTACATATTCAGAAAACAACTTCGTCGATTTCACATCACGTACGCTGCAAATATTCACAGCACGAGCAAATAGGGAAACGAACTGCAAACTGCAAAGACACAACGGAAAAGTTTCCAGGGGAGCCATAATCAGTGACGGACCCGCATCCATCCGGTTGTCTTCGCGCTATCTGAATGTGCGCTTTTGTTGTCTATGGCTACAAGTAATGCATCTGTTTAGTGACCAGAAGCGAGCTAGCCAGCTAGTTTCCAGCTAACAACATTGGCAGAACGTTTAACAATTATCTGCGTGGACTAATACGTTATGGGGACAATAACTTAATATGTTGAAAACACACAAAACCACTTCGGTATCAGAGCACATCGACAAGTCTGTCATAATAAAAGAGAAACACTTACCTACTGTAGCCTCTTATTTGCAGCGTACGTGATGTGAAATCGACGAAGTTGTTTTCTGAATATGTAGTTGTTGTGGCGTTTGTATGTGTTTTCTGAATTTGGAGGTGTTTTCTGAATATGTAGTTGTTGTGGCGTTTGTATGTGTTGTGACCCTTCTCGGCCACCGTAAGAAAGGCATCTCTGAACTGACAGAAATGAACACTGGTGTCAGCTTCACTTATACCATCTTCACTTATAACTAGATTTAGAAATTGCATTTCTGGATTTCATATTGCCTTCTCATTTAAAAAAAAGAAAAGAAAAAAAAGGTTGTCTTCCTTTAATAATAAGAATCAAAGCAATGTTATACCCATCAGAATAAAATCTTTGGATCATACTTGTTACAGTAAATAAAATGGTTAAAGGCCCCCTGAAATGCAATTTTTTGCTGAATATGTTAGCCTTAAGGTTATAAGCTGGTGTGCTCCAAAACAATGACAAAATTCGCATTCATGAGATATAAGCATTCAAAAACTTACTCTCACTTCCACTAAAATAGCTCAGTTTTTATGACATCACCGCGGAGTTCAGCTTCTCATCACATCTTCTGTCCAATCAAATACTCTCTAGAATCTAAAGCTCCGCCCCCTATGCTATAAATACCACCTGGCCAAAGCGACCGTTGACACGTAACGGAGCAGTATGGGTTGGAGACGTGTGTTCGGTTGCTCAAACGTTTGAGTTTTATTCCACTTTCCAACAGTACGTTGGTTAAGAATGAAATGGCTAGAATTTATTCACCTCTACTATTGAATCCCACATATCATCAGCGCTTGGATTCGCTTCCATGGTGCTGTCAAGTACGACCTGCAGTCTGTGAGGTAAACTAAACGCTATTGGCTAGTTGAAAAGTGGGAGGAGCCATTCAATATGTCCCGCTTAACTTCCTGTTTCAGCAGAATTGAACATCAACACATCATACAAAGCTGTGCGTTACAAGGCACTTCAGTGGGCCTTTAAGAGGAAAAAGCTTTTTATCCAGTGAAATGTGCTGCTTATGATTGGATGATCCACTGGTTGACAGTGAACTGCTCTCCCACTGTCATCTTTGTTTTGACACTTTTATGTCTGTGCCTTTGGGTAGAGCGGTATGTCATACTCAATATAGTCTCCTACATCACCACTTCACCAGGACACAATCTATGACCCCTCCACCAGGACACAATCTAACATGACCCCTCCACCAGGACACAATCTATGACCCCTCCACCAGGACACAATCTAACATGACCCCTCCACCAGGACACAATCTTTGTATATATATTGCATATATATACAAAGCATATATATTGTAAAGCATTACTAAGCGAGTCCTTGTGCTGGTTGTGATGTTGTCATCAGCATTCAGTCCGTCAGTGAGCAGAATCTGGTCATTGTGCTGACAGGAGAAATAACTGCATCATCAGTGACACAGGCTCTCTCTCTCTCTCTCTCTCTCTCTCTCTCTCTCTCTTTCTCTCTCTTTCTCTCTCTGCACAGCAAGTGTTTTTAAAGGTACAACAGCAGAACTGAACATAGAGGGGGTCCTGCGCCAGCCAAACAACTGATATCAAATGGAAATGCTTGAACATAGCTTTCTTAAAACCAATAGTTATTACAGTAGGTACCTCCTTGACTTTATTACTGAAATAAAATTATTTAAATGTAAGTATTTTTTAGACCATTTACAAGTGAAGATCAGTTGTTAGGACTAAATAGAAGGAAAATTGACCATGCTTATTTTTTTATTCTTTTTTTATTTTTATCGGTGCACATCATTTTTTTTATTATTATTTATATTCCTGGTAATCTTGAATCAGAATAACTTCCCCTCCCTCCTGCAGCATCTCTTCGAGGGCGGGGCACTCACATGAGATCCACCAATAGCAAACCACAACCATCCAATCAATTCCCCACAGACAAAATCAAGCCCCGCCCTACATTTGTTCTTGTATGAGAAGCGTTTCACTGGGATATACGCATAATAGGGAAGAAAAGACTATCACAACCTCCGTTTCATGACGACTTTTCATTTACTATGGTGCTATGTGATTACTATTCTAATATATAATGGTATTTAGCTATATGAAATGTAAAAGAATACCATATAACTATGGTACATGCCCAAAATAAATCAATAATAATAATAAAAAAAAGAACAAGAGTAATACTCAATATGTGACACTCAATGGAAATGCTTTTATGTGCACCAACTAGAATCTTATTTGTTAAACCAAGGAGTTTTTTCATGCGGGTGGTTAGGGGAGTTCTTCCAAAATTGTACAAGATAATATTATTAATAATCTTATTTGTCAACAATATAAAACTAAAGCGTTTTAGCATTTAATGTGATATTTAAATGTCAGCCTTTTGTGAAATATATAGCTATATACAGTATAGCCTAAATTGAATTCAATGAATAAAGTTAATTAAACAAAGAATCAATCAAACAAAAATATAAAACCCCAATATCTATAAGTCTGTGATATTAGCCTAAATGTATTGAAGCTGACATCAATACATTTCCATGGGCTACTTTTCCTGTTTCCCTATAAATAGGCTATGTAGAATATGTCAACTGACTAGGTAATTTATCATTTATTTACATCCCGAAAACAAATGCTAAAATGTCACACTTCATAATAGCCTACAATAAATTAGATAGGCCAATGCACATGAGACCAGCGCTCTAATTGATTAAGTTGAAAATGTATAAATTCACCTGTGCATGCAGGCAAATATATAGCCTATAGCCCTATCTGTTAAACATGATATCTAATATTAGGCTAAATGTTGCTAGCGAAAGTTGAGGAGCTGTTACCTAAACAGACGTGGAGGATCTGCAGAAATGTGACGGTGAGGCGTGGAGCTCGAGTGAAGTTTCTCCTGTCGTTCTCAGTGTGTCTCACACACTCACACACTCACAGCATGGCTGAGCGCGAGCGCAAACGCTTGGACCGGGACCGGGACGAGGATCTGCCGGTGTATCTGGCTCGCCCGGGCTCGGCGGACCCGGTGGCGCGACACAAACACGGAGGGCTGTTTTGTAATGTAGAAGGAGCGTATGAGAGTAAAACCATCGATTTTGACGCTCTTACTGTCGGCCAGCGCTCCAGAAGCTCAAGAGCCACACACAGAGAAGAGCTGAAGACTTCAAAACACGAAACCAACTTTATACCTTCACCTTTTCACTAGAGCCTCAAGACACGGGACAGATAAAGACTGCGTTCGAGAATGAAGCTGTCCAAGACATTGAGAAGGTATTCTATCTATCTATCTATCTATCTATCTATCTATCTATCTATCTATCTATCTATCTATCTATCTATCTATCTATCTATCTATCCATCTATCCATCCATCCATCCATCCATCCATCCATCCATCCATCCATCATTTTCTTCAGTAATGCGCTGTATCATGTTAAATTGTTTTGTAGATCTAGATGAAAGGTGTAGGTTAGATTAGGTGACATAAACAATAGCACTGAAACTCTATATCTGCGAGGCCTATGCACGGCCTTCAGGCTCAATGTTGTACTAATAAGTTGGTTTGTTTTGGGTTAAAAAGAGTTCTAGATGTTCTACACAATATTGACTCCTATAAGCATATTTTTTAAGCAATAAACTAAATGGTTATCACATCCTGTCTTATGTGTCCAACAACCATCCATGTTATGACTTGGCATAATATTTTGATTTGATAAATTTATTTTATTGTAGAAAAAAAAAATCTTACTTATGTTTAATTATACAAAAACATACCATCGCATACTCCTAAAAAATAATGGAACATTCCATAAAGTTGTGACACCCAAGTCAAAAAGTTTTTAGTTTTTGCACACACGCGCGCACACACACACACACACACACACACACACACACACACACACACACACGCATCTATATTATATTATAGAACGGGCTGCCGTGTAATCCAAGGAACATGGAGTGGGACCACTAGCGTAGCCAGAAAAGCGTCTCTGGGTGTGCATAAGAAAAACTGGGTGTGCCACATTTATTGTCAGATTAATGTGCAAAAAAAAAACCCCGACCCGGCGTATCACTAACTTTACAGAATAGACTGGGCTGATGTGTAAA
This sequence comes from Gila robusta, assembly GCA_030770095.1. Lineage (NCBI taxonomy): Eukaryota > Metazoa > Chordata > Actinopteri > Cypriniformes > Leuciscidae > Gila > Gila robusta. The sequence goes on along the minus strand of JAVALU010001949.1, from coordinate 399,671 downwards.
ACTATACTCAGGCTCGCCACATAAACATAATACTAGGCCTATATAAAATATAACTCAGGGCTCAACATTAAGGCTTTTCATGTGCTTGTCCTTCGAACAAGTAAATCGGTCATTCACTTGTCCAAGTAAAATAATTGCTTGTCAAGAAAAAAATAGGATGTTGTAAATATAATTTATTCTGAAGCAATATTCTCATCAGTGTTCAGTCAGCTTTTACATATTTAAATCTGCATATTTATGATATTTTAACCTTTATAAAGAGTATTTGTCCCTATATCAGTTTAAATATATGCTTCATCTTTCATTTTAAATTCTTAAATTTGATCAATAAATTTAATAGAAATAAGACACTATGCTGTTATCAATCAAATTAATTAATTTACGCTAAACAATTACAACTGCATTAAATAATGTTATGAGATTGTTTTAAATATTTTTTGAATATACAAATATGACATTGGAAAGAACGATAGCCTACTTTTAAACATGAAACTAAACCACCAGTAGGGGGTGGCAGGTGACCGTCTTAATGAGTGAGTTATTGAATCTTTGACTCAACCGATTCATTCAAAACGCTGAATCATTCAGTAATGCGGTTATGTGTTCCGGTGAGATGCGCAGTGGTTCTGCTGTGATCTTTGTTTGGAACTATTTTTGCTGCTCAAATAGAACAAAAACAGTCATTATTGTGTCTAAAATGTAAGTGACTTGATATTAATTACTTGTTTATTGAACTGTCATATGAAATCAGTGTCACATTTTCAATTGTGATGGTATTCAGCACTCGTGGTCGAGTGATGTTGCTTAACTGAATCATATCATATGTTATAAATATAAAAACTCCACATGAATTTTTTAACCACTGTATGTTCATTAAGTTTCTTTGTGTGCTCTGCGCTCATTTGTTTCCGTTTCTCCTCATGAGGCGCGAGCCTGAACAGCACAATCTTGTTATCGTCAGACAGTCAGCGGCTGTTTGCGGATTGTTTGGCATTCCGAATGTCGGCAGATATTTTTTTAACGATAATAATTAAAAAATTTAAATACATTTTAAATGTACAAATATTGTAAGTAAACAACAATAGTCCAAGTTTAGAAAAACATTTTTATTTAGACTTTAAAAAGTCATCTATTTTTTAGGTGTGCCAGCTGCCACTGTGGGTGGCAATTAATGACTATAAGACTTTTAATTACCATGAAGAGCCAGCGACATGGATCTAATAAACCTGGGTATGACATGTATGTTGATTGTACGATGATGACACGTATTGAATCGTAGGCTATGACGCAAGTTAGTATAGAAGAATAAAAGGTCATAAGCATTTGCTGTTGGTAAACAAATTATTTGTTTTTTATGTGCGCTGAAAAAAGAGGAGGAAGTGAAAGAGGAGAATATGGATGCGGTCATGGCTAGGTAAAAGAGGCATGCCAATTTTGCAAATGGAGCTTGAGATAATAGCCTAGTTTTTAGTTTTAGCGTCATGTCGCGTTAATCAATACGGCATTTAATGTTGCATTTTTATTGGCTAGTCAGTGGACGTAGGTCGAGCAGCAAACACTGTGAGATGATCATGCTGAATTTCTGACACTGTCAGACAATTATCGCAGGCCATCTTTGGTCGCAAGCAGTGTTGGGGAGTAACGGAATACATGTACCGGCGTTACGTATTCAGAATACAAATTATGAGTAACTGTATTCCGTTACAGTTACAATTTAAATAGTTGGTATTTAGAATACAGTTACATTGTTGAAATCAATGGATTACATGACGATACTTTTCTGTTTCATGAGTTTATTCACTCTCAGTTTATTCACTCAAATACAGTTATCCTTCCCGTCCAGATCCAATGCTACCACATCTTTAAATTACTATTAGTATTATTTGAAGTTAACATTATAAAATACGTAGACCTACACCACAAAAGTAGTTGCGGAATAATTATTTAAAATTTAGCAATTGCGTTATGGACCTGACATTTGCAGTCAAAACTTGAAATATAAATTCTCAGAAAATGCATTTAATACCAATATATCGAAACGTCTGTTTGTATATCCATACTCCCTTAATAAAGGAGTCCAGACATTAGAAAAATATCTGTCTACACATGCGTTTTATATTTAATATGAGGGAAATAAACATGCGTGACACAAAAAATATTTAACTTTTAGGCCAAATATTTTTTAGTACTTCTGTGAATTATGTAGGCTACACTGCGCAAACCAAAAGTAATACCCACCGGATGAAGAAGGGTTGGCTCTCCACAGAACATAAAATATTAATTTTATTTTATTTTTCTTGTTCGCATTTATGAGGAAAAAACAATGTTACGGACGTGACCACTCTGAAAGCGGCACTAAAAGGCTGCTTTAAAACTTTCACAGAGACATCAAACAGATGCACAAAGCCTTTCTTTAAAGTGAATTTCGATTTGTATTAATTATATCTTAATTTTAATCAATGTTTCATCAACCAATTGCCTGGAATTAATAAATAAGTAGTAAATATAGCAGACAATAGATATCACGGCACGGAGGCGCCGGTGCGTGAAATGGGGCTCGTCTCATAAATGAACCGAAACTTAGCGTATAAGGTAGGCTAGCCTACTTGCCTCACAGACATGTCTACTTTTAAACAGAACAATTCAAAACGAAAGAAAACAGACTGCTCTCTCTTTATGTAGGCTAATCCGTATGAAATGTGCATTTCTCTCCGGCGCGTTCACTAGGGTGCTGCGAAGATCGCGAGTCAGCATTGTCAACTTCATCTTTGCAGCCGACACTAACATATTCAGTAATTACTTGACAGCTTTTAGGTGCTTTATTGGCAGCGCCACCTTTACATGTTACATGAACACGTCACCACCTCATCACCGCACCGGTGACCGCAACATACACTTAGTCTTTGTTCTTCTATAGCAAATTATAATATATTGCACTTTCAGGGAGACATGGGCCTAACACATTCAGCCAGTTGGAACAGAAAAACACACCAGAATAGGCCTGTTTAGTAAGCAGGATTTAATGGCCGCATTCCTACACTTATAAAATGCAATTCAATGTGGAAGTAATCCAAGTATTCAGAATACGTTACTCAGATTGAGTAACGTAACGGAATACGTTACAAATTACATTTTTGGGCATGTATTCTGTATTCTGTAACGAAATACGTTTTGAAAGTATCCTTCCCAACACTGGTCGCAAGACCATGACAACTTTCGTCTTTGAACCTCTCTCACTGTACGGCGTAGGACAACCGTTTAGGAGCCACGACCACAGAAATGGTCATGATTGGTCATCTTTCGTCTGGGACTGCCCAAAACCGTACTGGAGCTGTGTCCCAATGTTAAGGTTGCATCCTTCGAAGGACGCACCATGTAGCCTTCGTAGGATTTCCTAATTGCGCAACCAGGTGTTCCCGATTACCGCTCCTGGCGCCAAGAAACAGTGCGAGAGTACAGCTGCCATCCTGATAATTCATTTGATATAATTGAGTAAACAGCTATGAAGCCAGAATTGGCTATTGTCATTTTTATGTTTTATATTTTACTGGAGGACATGGTGAGGATGTTTCACCCCCGGCGCCGCCGGGTCATGTATTTTCAGCTTAGCCAAGACCATGGCCAGAGCTGGTTTGCTGCGTCCTAATTCAGAGGCTGCGTCCTGACTCCTGAATTGCCAGATTACACTTTAAACTGTTCAAGTTTTGGCTGTTAACTTACGTAAATAATGTAATGAAATATGAAAAGAAAAGTAAACATACATAGGCATATATATATATATATATAAGGTTCAAATGTTCACTTATATCGTACCTTGATGCGATTTTGTAGGCTAGTGTATTCTTTTTATTATGTACATAAATGGACCATGGTGAATATATTTACACAGGTTTTCAACCCTGTTTGAATATAAAACCCAGTTGAATATAAAAAAGTGCAGTTCAAATGTTACTCCCGCTCGTCATCGGTAGCTGTCACAGTTGCTAGGCGACAAGAACATTCGTCCGTCATTTTTTTAAATAAAAATGCTGTCGTCACCGGCACGCAATGACTTACGGTGTAGGATAGGCCGCTAAGGATCCATTTATGTATCCTTTCTTTCACCGGGAAACGAAGGGTGTGTACACTTGAATTGGGGTAGCTTTCGTCGAGCCGCGATGACGCAACCGGCCTTCAAATACGGCCATCGAAGGGTGCAGCCTTTGAATTGGGACATCCTTTGTCGCGCCGCTGTGATGCAATCGGCCTTCAAATGCAGCCAATCGTCCTTCAAATGCAGCCAATCGTCCTTCAAATGCGGCCAATCGTCCTTCAAATGCGGCCAATTGTCCTTCAAATGCGTCCAATCGTCCTTCAAATGCAGCCAATCGTCCTTCAAATGCGGCCTTCGAAGGGTGCAGCCTTCACATTGGGACACAGCTACTGTGTACAGGGCAGGGGCGCCACTAGCAATTTTGGGCCCTATGAAAGAATATGAGGTTGGTATACCACACCCATTAAATTAATGCAATCGATCTCTGGGGGCCCCAAAAGTGCACGGGCCCTTAGAATCATCCTAACTTTCACCCCCTTAGCAGCGCCCCTGGTACCGGGTATAAGAAAACAATCAGGGGTGCGTTTCCCGTACAACGTCGTAACTCGCTGCTTCACAACCATAGTACCATGCATCGTTGAAGAAATTAACTAGTCACGACTGTTTCCCGAAACCATATTGTTGCAAATTGGTCGTTCAACCACGTTGGTTATGATGTCACGCAGGTGGTGGAGTAATAACTAGCCTACTTTTAATAAATCTGTTTGAGATCAAATTAACGCTAGATGTTTTGCTATAAATTACAGACATGGCATCTGAGGACTCTCTCATTTTTCTGTTATTTTGCTTTATTTCCAGATTCAATCATAGTCTCATTCTTACGCACTAGAGCTCGTTCACACATGCGCACTCTTCAAAAACTACACTTTAAATCTCTTGACAAACTAAAAGACGTAAATGACATTTGTATGTATCCTAAATAAAAGATATAGATTGTACTGAATGTCAGATTGCTTATTTTGCTCAAGATCAGGATTTATTGAGTCCACATGTCATGCAAACCAGAAACTCCACTTATAACCACAGGTGGAGATCTGTCGCTCAAACACACAACTCTGAGACGCTGTTTGCAAATGTTCGTTGGAACGATGGTTTCGGGAAACACAGACTCGTTGAACTGCTGATAACGACGGAACTTGCGACCATAGTTTGCTAACAATGCTTTCGGGAAACGGAACTAAGGAAAACTTAAATAGCTTACAGTAAATACACAGGGAATATAATCAGTGAAATAGCAAACAGGTGTGGAGCTCAAATCAGCAACTAAAGTTACTAATGATGAAAAACAAAACCAAAGCAGAACATTAGGCTCCATACAGGTCCTTCTCAAAAAATTAGCATATTGTGATAAAGTTCATTATTTTCCATAATGTAATGATAAAAATTAAACTTTCATATATTTTAGATTCATTGCACACCAACTGAAATATTTCAGGTCTTTTATTGTTTTAATACTGATGATTTTGGCATACAGCTCATGAAAACCCAAAATTCCTATCTCAAAAAATTAGCATATCATGAAAAGGTTCTCTAAACGAGCTATTAACCTAATCATCTGAATCAACTAATTAACTCTAAACACCTGCAAAAGATTCCTGAGGCTTTTAAAAACTCCCAGCCTGTTTCATTACTCAAAACCGCAATCATGGGTAAGACTGCCGACCTGACTGCTGTCCAGAAGGCCATCATTGACACCCTCAAGCAAGAGGGTAAGACACAGAAAGAAATTTCTGAACAAATAGGCTGTTCCCAGAGTGCTGTATCAAGGCACCTCAGTGGGAAGTCTGTGGGAAGGAAAAAGTGTGGCAAAAAACGCTGCACAACGAGAAGAGGTGACCGGACCCTGAGGAAGATTGTGGAGAAGGACCGATTCCAGACCTTGGGGGACCTGCGGAAGCAGTGGACTGAGTCTGGAGTAGAAACATCCAGAGCCACCGTGCACAGGCGTGTGCAGGAAATGGGCTACAGGTGCCGCATTCCCCAGGTCAAGCCACTTTTGAACCAGAAACAGCGGCAGAAGCGCCTGACCTGGGCTACAGAGAAGCAGCACTGGACTGTTGCTCAGTGGTCCAAAGTACTTTTTTCGGATGAAAGCAAATTTTGCATGTCATTCGGAAATCAAGGTGCCAGAGTCTGGAGGAAGACTGGGGAGAAGGAAATGCCAAAATGCCTGAAGTCCAGTGTCAAGTACCAACAGTCAGTGATGGTCTGGGGTGCCATGTCAGCTGCTGGTGTTGGTCCACTGTGTTTTATCAAGGGCAGGGTCAATGCAGCTAGCTATCAGGAGATTTTGGAGCACTTCATGCTTCCATCTGCTGAAAAGCTTTATGGAGATGAAGATTTCATTTTTCAGCACGACCTGGCACCTGCTCACAGTGCCAAAACCACTGGTAAATGGTTTACTGACCATGGTATTACTGTGCTCAATTGGCCTGCCAACTCTCCTGACCTGAACCCCATAGAGAATCTGTGGGATATTGTGAAGAGAAAGTTGAGAGACGCAAGACCCAACACTCTGGATGAGCTTAAGGCCGCTATCGAAGCATCCTGGGCCTCCATAACACCTCAGCAGTGCCACAGGCTGATTGCCTCCATGCCACGCCGCATTGAAGCAGTCATTTCTGCAAAAGGATTCCCGACCAAGTATTGAGTGCATAACTGAACATAATTATTTGAAGGTTGACTTTTTTTGTATTAAAAACACTTCTTTTATTGGTCGGATGAAATATGCTAATTTTTTGAGATTTTGGGTTTTCATGAGCTGTATGCCAAAATCATCAGTATTAAAACAATAAAAGACCTGAAATATTTCAGTTGGTGTGCAATGAATCTAAAATATATGAAAGTTTAATTTTTATCATTACATTATGGAAAATAATTAACTTTATCACAATATGCTAATTTTTTGAGAAGGACCTGTATATATATATATATATATATATATATATATATATATATATATATATATATATTGATAACAGATTTGCTCAATATAATATAATAAAATAACATTTTTCCTAATTTAATATAAAAAGTTCATAAAACATTTACTTTGACCTGAGAAATGTCAACGATCAACATTTTCTGAAGGATATTTTCACTGAACTGTTTTTGAGAAAGTTCTTTGTGAAGATATTGAATCACTTATTGATGTCAGGTGGTTTCTGCTGTAGCCCTTTATTAGATATGGCTCTGATTTAATAGAGATCTGGCTGAATCCAGCTTACCAGCAGAAGAAATGCTCTTTCATCATTATTTGTCCTGAAGAAGCAGGAAGCAGGAATTTAAATACATTAAAAATAATTTGCTCACATAATTCAATTTCTGCTGACTGCACATGCTCATTTTGTACGTTTACAAAGTGTCTGCACTCAGTCATTGATTTTTTTTAAGTTTATGTATTTATTGGGAAGGTTATGGTTTAATAAGTTTTTAATGTTATTTTTTACTTTTCATTCAAAGTGGGCTTAATCAACCCTTGATCGTTTCTAAATGTGTCCATAGTGTGTGATCCTCAAGTCACATCCTACAGTATTTATGGAATATAATCTAGTATTATTATTAAGCATCACGCTGATGTGTTATGGGGAAATCAGATTTCAGAACACTGTCTTTAAAGCATTTACAGTTTTTTACAATCGCTATGACAATTTTTTCAATACTTTTAACAAATTTCCTAAACTCTTAACACAGTTAGCACTACATCCGTCTGTGTAAGCTATACTACTGTATTAACACATTTCTTGTTGCTTTAACACAAAATGCATACAATTACAGTTTTTTACAATCGCTATGACAGTTTTTTCAATACATTTAACAAGTTTCCTAAACTCTTAACGCACCAACACACCTAAAACACACAATTGGCAAAACGGTTAATTTCATGCTCAAAATCACACATTGTAAACTAAACTACAAAACTAATTTTCAAAATACAATAATACACTATCAACAATACACTGTCTACCAAAACACTGCAAACATGTCTCAAAATCAAATAATTGTTCAAAACACTAACACATGTTCTCTTCCAACAGGAAGATTTAGTCAATCATAACACAATGACAAAAAAACACTATCATCAGCTGAAATTACAGAAACTGCATTATTTTATGTGTCAGGTCTGCCCTTATACAATAGACAGTATATTGTATTGATCATAGATTGTGTTTTGCACTGTAGTTTCTTTTGATGCCTCTATACATTTTTGTTTTGTTGGGTTTAGTAAATGCATGCATTTTGTTTCTTTTGCTGCAGAAATTCAATACAAAAAATGAATGACCATCTCAGAGTAGCTTTATAGAATGTACAGTTTATGAAAAAAGAAGACAGAGACAGAATTGCTGCAGTAAAGACTTTATTTGCAAAAGGACATTGCTGCAAGATATACAAACAAGATATACAAACAAGAAAAAGCACTGGAATAATAATTAAAAAAAAACAAAGTAATCTTCTAATCTGCCCGGTCTTCTGCATTTGGCCACATATTCTCATCCACATCACACCTGATATCTTCTCTGGCAAGGCATTGTGGGAAGAATCTTTTGGCATGCCTTATCCACCCCTGGCAGTGTTCAGCTGTGATGTCTTGGCATGCAGCATCCATTGCATCCAGGAGGGACATTTGGTCATGGGGACGATGGTCAAAAACCTTCCATCTCCAGGATGAGAAAAACTCCTCAATGGGGTTGAGGAAAGGGAAGTAAGGAGCAAGGAAAAGGGACATCATCCTTGTCCCACTCCTCTCCCTTGTCCTGGTACACGTCTTCCTCTACCTAGTGCAGACATTTTTCTTTCTTTCTTTTGTTGCTCTATATTGTTTCCTTTCCACAAAAGATCAGCCCAAAGGTCCTCTTTTATACCATATGGTTATGCGATTGAAAGAACCTCAACACCTGAGTGTGTTTCCTAGATGGAAATCAGTTGTGATTGACTTTAGCCTGGGTTAGGTTTAGAACATGGTGTTTTCTGTTCTGACATACAGTGTTAAAGCACTGGGGAATTTGCCCGTAAAAATACATTGTTTTGGTCTTGTTTGAGCTTGTGTGTAAAAGAAGTTCAAGCATATTAAATTTGTGTTAATTGTATGCATTTTGTGTTAAAGCAACAAGAAATGTGTTAATAGTATAGCTTACACAGACGGATGTAGTGCTAACTGTGTTAAGAGTTTAGGAAATTTGTTAAAAGTATTGAAAAATCTGTCATAGCAATCGTACAAAACTGTAACACAAATTTAAAATGCTTGAACTTCTTTTACACACAAGCTCAAACAAGACCAAAACAATGTATTTTTACTGGCAAATTTACCAATGCTTTAAAGGGATAGTTCACCCAAAAATGAAAACTCTGTCAGTATTTACTCTCCCTCATGTTGTTCAACCCCGTAAGTCCTTCGTTCATCTTCTGAACACGAATTAAGATATTTTTGATTAAATCTGAGAGCTGGATCACTCCTCCATAGGCTTCTAAGGGATTGACACTTGCCAGCCCCGAAAAGTTATTAAAGATATCGTTAAAATAGTCCAAGTGACTACAGTGGCTCAATCTTAAGTTTATCAAGCGACGAGAATACTTTTTGTGCACAAAAAAAACAAAAATAACGACTTTATTTCAACTATTCATTTCCTTCTCTGTGGGCCTCTAGTCAGTAAACGTAGTGTGATTGCGTAGTGCTACGTCACACGTAGGCTCACTATTGGCTGACGCTGGTCATGTGTGTGATGCGTGTGACGTACAACACAGAAGCGCTGCGCTGTTACACTAGTGAACTGACTCGAGGCCCACAGAGAAGGAAATGAAAAGTTGAAATAAAGTCATTATTTTTGTTTGTTTTTGCGCACAAAAAGTATTCTCGTCGTTTGATAAACTTACAGTTTTTTACAATCGCTATGACAATTTTTTCAATACTTTTAACAAATTTCCTAAACTCTTAACACAGTTAGCACTACATCCGTCTGTGTAAGCTATACTACTGTATTAACATATTTCTTGTTGCTTTAACACAAAATGCATACAATTAACACAAATTTAAAATGCTTGAACTTCTTTTACACACAAGCTCAAACAAGACCAAAACAATGTATTTTTACAGGTAAATTCACCAATGCTTTAGCACTGTATGTCAGAACAGAAAACACCATGATCTAAACCTAACCCAGGCTAAAGTCAAGGAAACAGCGGTTTATATTGTGAATTGAAACACAAATATGTCCCCTGTATTTTATTCTATTGTTACTGAGAAACAGCTGAATGAATTATGCAAATATATAAATATTATTTTCATTTATATTATTTATTGCAGCAATTCTGTCTCTGTGTTCATTTTTTCATTTCAGTAACCGCACATTCTATAAAGCACTCTGAGATGGGTCTTTTTTATTGAATTTCTGCAGCAAAAAACCCAAACCCAACAAAACAAACATGTAGAGAGGCTTCAAAAGAAACTGCAGTGCAAAACACAATCTATGATCAATACACTATACTGTGTGTTGTATAAGAGCAGACCTGACACATATACAATAATGCAGTTTCTGTAATTCCATCTGACGTTAGTGTTTTTATGACATTGTGCTGTGATTGACTAAATCTTCCTGTTGGACGAGAATATATGTTAGTGTTTTGAAAAATTATTTGATTTTGAGACATTTTTGCAGTGTTTTGGTAGACAGTGTATTGTTGCTAGTGTATTATTGTATTTTGAAAATTAGTGTTGGAGTTTAGTTTACAATGTGTGATTTTGAGCATGAAATTGCCAATTGTGTGTTGTAGGTGTGTTGGTGCGTTAAGAGTTTAGGAAATTTGTTAAAAGTATTGAAAAAATTGTCATAGCGATTGTAAAAAACTGTAAAGCATCATTCTCTTATTCTGACAGCTTTTCTTCTCATCTCTGTGATAAAATGACACACGTGTCTGAAAGACAATATTGGGCCTTGACCTTCTCAAAATACTGATCAGATTTAGCAGGTTTTACAGTTTTTTACAGTCGCTAGGACACATTTCTCAATACTTAGGTCACTTTTTCTTCACTCTTCACACAGTGAGCACAACAGAAGTATATGTGGGCTAAACTGTGGATCATTTATCATTGCTTTGGCACAAAATGCACTCAATGACTACATCTTTCAAATTACATTAATTCTTTTCTCACTTTGACACAACAACCGCTAAAACTCTGTGTGTTTACAGGCCAATTTGCACATGCTTACACACTGTTTTCAAAACTGTTAAACTTATGTTCAAAACAATAACATAATACAAAACTGAATATGACAGCAATTTGCTACATTTCTACAGTAATATTGTAATGAAATATATTTCGAATCTAAAAATGAAATGCAATAAAAACAATTGGACAATTGGACCAACCACATCTGATTCCTATTGTATCTGTATCGGTGGATGGTGTGTATATAAATTATTGTATTTTGGAATTACTCTGTGAAAAAAAAAAGAAAAAAAAAGACAGAATATATTGAAGCACTGCATCATGTCTGATTCATTCCAGTAACACATATTGCAGTGAATTCTAAACAGTAGAGAGGTGTGCTTGTTTTACAGAAGAAAACATTGTATAATGCGACCTGTTGTTAGTGTTTTTTAGGTCATTGTTTGTGGGTGACAAAGTGTGTTTGTTGTCTGTCAACTTTTGCTAGTGTTCTGGAAGAATGTGTTGATTTGAGACATGTATGAAGTGATTTGGTAGTTTTAGTGCATTTTGAAAGTGAAATTAACTGCTGTGCCGAGCTGAAAGTTGGTTTGGAGAACTGTGTGAAGAGTTTTGAAAAAGTGACCTAAGTATTGAGAAATGTGTCCTAGCGACTGTAAAAAACTGTAATCAAAATGTCAAATGAATTATTAGTATTTAATTTTAGGCCTACATGTATTTGCGGTTAATTTAATCTGCCAGTGCAGAATAACTGGACTAATTTATTGTCAGTAAGATTGTGTGTTTTTTTTTCTAAATGTAAAATATGTGGTGTTTCATTATAGTTATGTTTATAATTTGACAGAGTATAACGAATATGCCTCAAAAGGCTTTATATATACAGTACTGTATTTGTTCTGATATTGATGGCAGT